>CP135545.1:375000-430503 GCA_032402905.1 Khaya senegalensis | reverse complement strand
AAAAATAATTTACGAATTAAATTATTAAAATTTATGATATATTTGATTTTTAAATATATAATTAGTATATAAAATTTATTTATATTAGAATTAGAAATTAATTGGTTTAAATAATAATAATTGAATCAAATTAACCAATTTAAACTGAGAAATATTGAAAAAAAAGATTTGTTAAAGATTATTAACTTACACAAGCAATGATTAGAGTAACCCAATGGAATAATTAAGGTGATGACTTGTCCACAAGTCGAAATGGGGCAACGCGCACTACTGAATAAACGATGTCGTTTCCAAGCAAATAATAATTGTGACAACCAGTGGATATGCATTCAAGTAGAAAGATGAATGCCACGTGTTATTAATTAATTAGTATTAAACTAATTGCTTTAGTCAACGATCTTTTCATGTTTTGGCCTCCACCCACTAAACATCATTGTGTGTCCCTGTTTCAACGGTGGAGATTTGACAAGAAATCACGTGTCATCCCTTTATTAACTCCCTTTAATTATTATTAATCAAATACAAAATAAAGATTAGATAAGCTTACTCTACCTCACTAATAAAGTTTAACAAATAAAAATAAAAATATAATTATGTGTAATTAATTTAAAATTTATTGTATTACAATATTATTATTATTATTTAATTTAACAAATTATTGTGTTATTAATACCAAAAAATAATGTTATTAAAATATTAATAAAATAATATAATAATTTAGTTAAATATATAATTGTTAATTAATTATAAAATCTCTCCTATTAGACATAAAATAAGAGATATTTAATTCTAATTTATGTAATATTTATAAATAAAATTATTTAATAAAATATTGAAATAATTGTTAATATAATAATTAAATTTAAATTATATTTTAATAAAATAATTTGTTAATAATTAAAGAAAAGGCTATTCTAATGCTCTGTTATTCATTACATGATAATTTATTGTAACACTCGTGATCAAGTGTTACTTTTCTTTAGAGTAACATACCTATCAAAAATAGTTTGGCATGCTATCATTTCTTTGGAATTAATTAAAAAATATTCTTTATGTATTTAATATTATATTAAATTTAAAATAGAAATTTTAAAATTTAAATAAATAATATAAAAAATTTAAAATATAATTATAAAATTTAATAAAAAATTTAAAAATTAATTATAATTAAAAATTAAATAAATAGACAAATAAAATTGAAAGTAAAAAGCTTGGCCCATATGACAAAACTGCAACTCACTCATATAAAACAGAGAATGTGGGCCCCGATTGTGACTTGTAATTATATCCTTCACTGTGCAACCTCTGTTCCGTGTTCCAACTCACGACTTTTCTCAGCCCTTCACGTTTATTATTTTTTTTAGCAAATTAACAAATAAGTCCCTATAATTTTTAAACGTCACGAATAAGTGCAAAAAATTTTGTCATTTCTTTCTTCTTGTCCCTACTTTGTTATCCTAATTCAATGCCAAAAAGTAATGGCTTTACTATCTTTCGCTATCACAATTTTAATTTATTATAATAGAATTTTAAAAAATTAAATTGATTATGATAGTTATATTTTTTTAAGTTCTTTAAAAAAAATTATGATAAGATAATAATATTATTTTATGACAAAAAATAATTTCGTTGTCTTTAATTCAATTTTTAATAAAATAATCAACTTTATCATTTTAAACAATTTTATTTTCACATGACCCGTTATGCTTAAAGGATATAAATGCTTTAACTTTCACAAACACGCATTACGCACTCATAAACTATTAATGATGTATTGTTTATGTGAGCAACACTTCCCGTTTATGAATTATTTATGAGTTTTATTATTTTTTTATTTTATGTGTAAATAAATATATAAAGAAAAAAATTATTCAAAAATGATAAAAATGATCATTTCATAAGATAAAATTAAATATAATTATTTACATAAATGAACTCAAAATATAATAATTTTAAAATTTTTCTCTATTATCTTTTTATACGATGGTTGTAAGTACTAATTGGTTTAATTAGTAAAAACTTTTAAATAGTACAAAAGGTGATTAAAGTCAAAAGATAATTTTGATTTATTTATTGTGATATTAAAAAATAAAAAGTTATAATTAGGTATAATTTGAAAACAAAAGTAGTAAAATAGATTTCTTGTTATTTTCACAAAATAGAGTACCAATTTGATAATTCTTCAAATTATATATATAGGTTTTCTATTTTTCACTAAATTTCATACGTTAGGCCAAAAAGTATGTGATTGGAGTAGCAAGTTTCATAAAACTCACGACACGTGACATGTCATGCCACGCTGTGGTTATGTATTGGTGCGTGAGCTACAGATATTTACTGAGCGTGTGGGGCTGAATGCTGTGGGGAAGGCTTGCTAGACTAGGATTATTACGACAGAAATAGTAAGCCATGGGAAAACGAAGTTTCGGCAAAAGAAATAAATCGGAGAATCAAAGAAATTGAAGAGAATAAGAAAATTATGAGGATGATTTGCGTGGTGTTAGAGAGAAAATGAATAGAAATTTTCTTATTGAAACAAACATGGCGGTGTATTTTCCTGGAATTTGAGACAGAAAGAGAAAATTTTTCTCGCTAATTTTCCGGCTGAACAAACGGGAAAAGATTCTGTTTTGTAACTTCTGTATTTATTTCAAAGTTGAGGAGTAAGTAAGTAAAAATGATGTCGTCGTCGTCGTCGTCGTCGTTGGCTACTGTTGCTGTTGAGAAAGCGACCAGCGAGCTTTTAGTGAGTCCTGATTGGACTATGAACATCGATATCTGTGACTCCGTCAATTCTTATCAGTGGTAATTGCTTCATAAGAACTTTGACTTTTCCGTAATCTTAGGGTTTCTGTTTTATCAGAAGATTTAACTAATATTTTCTGTTTTACAGAACAAATAATTAATAATCTACTTTGATGATAGCATGTTGCGTTGCGTTCATGCAAATATTTGAATTTTACTGGATTTGGTTTGATTATTACTTTTGATGATGTTAAGCTTTTGATATACTTTTGTTTTCTTTTCTTAATAATGAAGTTATTATCTTAATGCGGTTGACTTGTGTTGTTATGTTGGTTTTCATGTTTTTACTCGATTGAAAATTATCCTCCGTGTAATTTTTATCGGTTTGGAAATTTAGACGATGAAATTAAAATGTTTGATATAAATAAATTATTTTCGCGCAAAATAATTTATTTCTTGAGAAAATAAATTTACTTTTTGACGTAGATAGTTTTTTTTTTTTTTGTCCCTCTTTTTCTCGGTTAATTTTTTTTTGAATATGAAAAGATGATGGTGTTAAATTTTAGATTTGTGTCATTTATTTTTCTTTCCTTATTTTTGTGTATTTTTAGGAATTGTGTTGATTTGTTTGAAAATAATGAAAATAAAATCTGACCTGGTTTTTGATGGATCTCTGTTGAATTGCCCAGGCAGGCAAAAGATGTCGTAAAAGCAGTGAAGAAAAGGTTACAGCACAAGAATGCAAAAGTGCAACTTCTTGCTTTGACGGTAAATTTTTAGAGCAACTAGTTCCATGTTTTCTTTATTATTGGATTGTCTGGTTGTACGTATTGATTCAAACATTAAACTTTTGCCACTTGTTATTTGTATGTAAAATTGTTCTTTAACCGCAATTTTGGTTTCATCAGTTTGAGAACTTAGTATTGATTGACTATGTGCCAAAACTAATTTTGTAGCTTCTAGAGACGATGGTGAAGAATTGCGGCGATTATGTTCATGTTCAAATTGCTGAGAGAAATGTGTTGGGAGAGATGGTTAAAATTGTGAAGAAGAAGGTAACACTTCAATGCACTTTTCACAGTAACTGAGCATGAGATGCGAGGCAGTTGTAATTCCAGTATTTAAAGCTTTATTGCATGCTTGATCCCCTATCTAGCAGTAATTTTTCCCATCTACAATGAAGAACTTTCCTAGATAGATGTCAATTTAACTTGGAATGCTGCTATGGAGCTTTATGCATTTGGTAGCATCTTAAACCTAAATTCATTGGAGGGTTTTATCTTTTGGAGGTGGAAGTAAAGTTAAACTGTAGAGTGCAAATCAGTCCCCTCTAAATTTTTCTTCTTTTTTCTCTTTGACTGCTCAGTATGATTCCAATCTGAGATATTGATCTTTCTTTCAAGAGAATTAAAATCTCTCTATGGTAAGTGTCTGGTGTTCCATGCAAGTACAAGAAATTGAGAAAACCTTTGTGTGGTGACATACTCTCTTTAGCTAGTTTTCATGGAACTACTGCATTTTTGGTCTGTTCACATGTTTGCAAATAACTGTTGTTTATTGCATGGAATTTGATGTCTCTTACTAATATCTGTTTAGGCCTTCTATCTCAACTGAAATACATATTTGATGGATTTTGCAGGCAGATATGCTAGTGAGGGATAAAATCTTGTTGTTGTTAGACTCTTGGCAAGAGGCATTTGGCGGGCCTGGAGGAAAATTTCCTCAGTACTATTGGGCATACGAGGATCTAAGGGTAAGCAATAGCTTCCCATATTCTGTTGTTTTGATTGTTCTCTCCTGCCTGGGATAGGAGTATAATTTGCTTAGGTTAGGTGCTCATCATATATTTTTTTAAGAATGATACATCAAGAGAGCGCAGTTTAGTAAAGCTTTATGGTGTAGTATCTGATTTATTTAACACTTTGATCCCTAAACTATCACTATAGGATCAGGAATGTGTTGTATCTTATTCACAAACAGTGAGGAATAGTACATGCGATAACTCATTTATAGGGTAACTCAATAACTGTTGGCCTGTATGAATTGCAGCGTTCTGGAATACACTTTCCCAAGCGCTCACCAGATGCAGCTCCTATATTCACACCACCTGTTACCCAACCGACGCTAGGGAACACTCAAGCTGGCCATGGAATGCCTAGTAATTCCTCAAGAAGGCTTGATGAAACAATGGCAATGGAGGTTGAAAGTTTAAGGTGAGGGTTCCACTTTTGTCTTGGATCATTTGGTTGCTTGCTGTTACCGGTATATTGCTTTATTCCTGAAGTTCTGTTTTGTTTTTTAGTTCTTATGATAATTATGCCCCTGAATTTGTTCTGATCATGTAGTTTGTCAAGCTTGGATTCTATGCGGAATGTTATGGAGCTGTTAAGCGACATGCTGCAAGCTGTACATCCTAGCAACCGCGAAGTATGAGAAATCATGGTTTTTTAACTCATTATCTTTACTCCAACATTGGAGTAATATCACTTAGCTTTTCTTTTGGCTACTGTTTGTAGGCTGTAAAAGATGAGGTTATTGTGGATCTTGTCAATCGTTGTCGTTCCAATCAAAAAAAGCTAATGCAAATGCTTACTACAACGGGGTTAGTCTTCACTGAATGTCTATTCTTCTCAAGGCTTATGGTTTCCTGCACGCTGTTCTTTGTATTATCTTTAGAATTAGTCAGTGGGATGTAGTCACATGTGTGGCATGTGCTATGATTGTCTCTGACCATATGCATTTGCACAGGTTCTTCAGTCATGAATGTTTATATTTAAAACCATCTTCTTGACTGTGTGGCAGGAATGAAGAACTTCTCGGTCAGGGTCTTGAATTAAATGACAGTCTGCAGACCTTGCTTGCAAAACATGATGCTATTGCGTCTGGTTCACTCCTACCAACTCAAGTTACAGATCCAAGTCCTAAACCTACTGAACCATGTGCCTCCAGCCTCAAATCGACTGAAATTAGTGCCTCAAGCCCAAGCCCAAGACCTAATAGTAACCAGCCTGCACTAGTTGCTAGTGTGACAAGGGCCCTAATTGATGAAGAGGAAGAAGAGGAAGACGACTTTGCACAGCTAGCTCGAAGGTGGTGCATGACTACTTGGTAGCTCATCTAAAAATTAGTGGTTCATCTTATAATTTTTAGATATCTTACAAATGGTTAACTCATTTTTCTGTGTACATGGTAATTTAATTTCACTTTATCACTATAGGATCCACCAAGAAAAGTTTTTGGATCTTTTTGATACAATGACCATTTCTTCGAATGAGGCACCTACTAGTAGTCCATGAGCAAAAATATTTCTGGCCAGGTTGCCTTGCCACCTAAAATCTTTTCCATCTCCTGTGGAAAGGCCAACAATTTATTGGCTTATTAGCTGTTCTGTGAGCTGACAATGCAGATTTAGTTTTCTTTCACTACAAATGATGATTGACGGTCTTTTATGGACTTTGTGCAGGCATTCCATGCCGAAGCCAATGCCTTCTCAGAATACATCTGCAGAAACTGTGGGAGCCCTTGGGCCAGTGAACAATAGCAATGCAACTACTTCTTCGTCCATGTCAGCAGACACAACTGCCACCCCATGTAATGCTTTGGCTTTGCCTGATCCACCTGCACCTGTGAGGACTACATCTGTGAGCACGACGAAAGAGCAGGACATTATTGATCTTTTGAGTATTACTTTGTCAACTGCATCAACCTCCCCACACACCCCTCAAACTCCATCAGTCTCTAACCAGAGCACACACCAGGTACCTGCTCCCCCAAGTACTCTGGGAAACCCCTATGCTTCCCAAAGTTACCCAGGAAATCAAGGGCAGATGCCCTACAACAATTATGTTGCTCCATGGGCACAGTCTCAACCGCAGCAGCCATTAACACAATCTCGTCTACAGCCACCACTCCAACAATTCCAGCCACAATTGCAGCATCAATATCCACAGTATTCCTCTGCCTATCCTCCTCCACCATGGGCTGCCACCCCTGGTTATTTTAGCAACCAAAATCATCTATCTACTACCAATAATATGTTCTCAACTCCCCGAGCCAATACAGCTACATCTTATGCTCCCTCGCAAGGGGCTAGACCCTTGCATCACAATTCATTTCCCTCAAGACTGGGCAACGGGTCAGTCATGCACAGAGATCCTCCGGCAAGTGCTGTCCTTGGAAATCCCACCTCAACAACTGCACAAAAGCCCTTTATTCCTTCATACAGACTGTTTGAAGACTTGAATGTTCTTGGCAGTGCAGATGCAAGACTTAAGATGACGAGCAGCACATCCCCTAGCTTGTCGGGCACTTCTGGCCAAGGTATGGTTGGTGGGAGGAAGTGAAATTCTTGCGGTACAGCTTTTACATAACAGGATATATCCATGTGAGTATGGTGAATGAATTTCTTCATTTAGCTTGGAATGCATTTAAAGTTATCTTTAGATTGACATATTGCATTTTCATTTAGCATCACTTGTTTCTTTGTTCTTTGTTGGTGGTTTTTGTTTATAGCTTTTGTTTGTGATTGCTATTGCCATATTTGATCAAATCGGTAACCTTACATTGATTCTTTTTTTTTTAAAGTTCTTTGTGTAGCTTTTGATAATACTTATAGATATTGTCGACCACCCTCATCTTCATAATTGGATTAGGTTCTTGGCATCCTTTAAACCTTGAAGCTGTATCTGCTGTTCGTATACAAACTTTGCACTCACCCGTCCCCCATGCCCTTCTTCTTGACAGGGTTCTCTATCAAATTTGCCTTTATTGGGTCTTGTTACTCTCTTACCACCTCATGACGGTTTATTCTTTGGAAATTTCACGTTGTTGTCACCCTCTCCTAGGCCTTTCTTGTTAACTCATTCGTAGTCTGCTTCTGCTAGATCGAAAACAGCCTTTGCCTGATTTTTAATTTGTTTACCCCGTAAACTTTTAGCATACATTACGAGAAATAGATCAGGCTGCCATTTGTGTCCTAAAACAATCTCAAATTGTTTCAAGTTATAGAATTGGTTAGATTTTTCTTGAGCGTGCTGAAGACAAAGCAGGAACCTCTGAATCAAACATGCATATAATTAATCCATTCTTACCAAATTGATGCTAAAATTAGATTTGAGTATGCATTGTGGCTGCTTCATCTCATTTTTCATCAGTGCTTGAAAAGTCCTCGGGTGAGATGATCCATAAATTCAACAGAATAAAAGTGAAAAGGCCAAGTTAAAGCCCCAACGTTTCAGGGGATAATTGCCCATCTGTATGCAGCACTTACATTTATGATAATGACAGTGTGCTGCTGCATTTACAAATTGAACAAAGGCATGAAAGGAACAATAGACACACCAAAATGGGAGGAAAGACAAAATGAGGAAGAAAACTATCTACAAGCATTTACCTATATCACAAATTATTTGGAAAAGCCTCCTAATGCAGGATTTCTTACCCAACATGTTGAGAGAGACTTACATCGGAGGCTAATGAATGTGGAGCATACAATTTTCACGCCCAACCAATATTCCTAGATATATGAACAATGCAGCAGAATGTGTTGTAGCATTTGATGACTTGGAATGCAATGGGATTGCTCGCGGTTCTGCTGCCTTCCAAATTTAAAAATTTATAAAACTGAATCCATTAAAGAAAGATCATTTTATCTTGCATATGAGGGATCAATCAAGCATGGATAGAGACGCATGCATCTGCAGCACCAGCAGCGAGCAACACTTGATACGGATGGAAGGTAAGACAGCTTACGGAATCAATCTTCTGGGCCATAAAGCTAGGATGGTGATATCTAATGGTGCCCAGTTGTTCGCCCTCCAGACTGAAAACTTTTATAAGCTGTTTTGCTGAACCACTGGCAATGATTGGGGCATGTCTATGAACAGCTAAAGCAGACAGAGAACCCCTGTGAGCATAAATTGTAAGGTAGGTATCTCTGTGATTTCTAATATCAAGGAATTGGATGTCACCAGCCTGAGATGCACTCACAATCTGAAAAGAGTACGAGAGAGAATTTTACTAAGGTAACATAGAATTGCACTTTCCCATAACATGGTCCAAGATGCAGAAAAAAAATCCAAATAATCAGCTAAACAGGCAGGTAATCACTTACTTTTGCCGGATCAAGTCCAGGCTGAAAACTGATCCCCATAACTCTTTCTACTTGCTGAGTATGAGGCCGTGTTGTACAGACAAGCCTAACGATTTATATAACAAAGGTGAAATGAAACAAAATTTGCAAAAAATGGAGAGATGAAACAAGAAGGGATTCTTACATGCTTACAAAATTTGAACGTAAACTAGTAAGACATCAAAAAGATTCTTTGGAAGCATGAATGTCGAAATTACCAATTCCTATTTCCAAGTAGGGAGGGTATGGAGTGTTCAAAGAAAGTATTAATTACAGTTACGAAACAAAGATTACACGGTTAGACATCGACGAAAAGCAATAAGAATTGACACAAAAATGTAATTTTCAACTACCATGTCCAATTGAATTTTGAATGATTAAAGCTGATGGAAAGAAGCATTGCTAAATCAAAGGATGATGTCACGGAAAGTTATCCATTTTGCATCAAGCCAGAATTAAAAGGGTAGAATGCTTACATTTCAGGCATGCGAACATCATAGAGTCTGACAGTGCCATCCACAAAACCAGCAGCAAGTTGACCCCCATGAACTTGAGAAGCAGACTAGACAAAACAAGTGAAACATGAATAAACTGTTAAGCCTCTTTAGAACAATCTCTTAATAAGCACCAACTGGTATTTAATAATTATTAAATAAATTTGACAGCCATAGTAAAAAGAGTTCCATTTCATGAATCAATATCTTCTTAGTTTCCTGAGATGTATCTAACTAAGAGCCCTGACTTCTTATTTCTGATAGGCAACGCTTCAAAGGAAAAACTACCTAACACATTTTTCTACCAAATGAATTTATCATCATCTTAGATAGCACTAATGCTCAAATCTGCTGCACCCATTGAGAAAATGCTACATATTACCCAATTCCATTATGTACACCAGCTTTTAACTTTTACTTCTTTTCAGACAAGCAACTTCTTAACTTTTACTAAGTCATATCCCCAGTGATAAAGCCAAGGCATAGGGAAGAGTTGAAACTCACCAATGCTGAGATGCTGCAATCTGATGATGAAGGGATAGAATTTACCAGCTGCTCTTTGTCCAAGTCCCAAAGCATAATGGATGATATCTCTCCAGATGCATACTAGCAATATATCAGACAAACGTATCATTGTATGCCCTGAGCACTAAAGTAAGTCCTGTAGATTACATCTTTAAATGAGTACGTACTAAATATCCAGACTGCTGTTGCCAGTCCACAACAGCATTTAAACATCGCACACCAGGTTTGTGACCTTGGATTGAAGAAAATCCAGTAACAAACTTCTGTTTGTCCTTCAGAGTATAATCTTTCCAAATCCGAACATTTCCATTGCCTACATCATATAAGTCAAAGTGGATGGGGAAATCAAACATTCCAATTGGATATTTATAGCCTCGACAAAAACAAATCAAAACTGGCAGGAGAAGAATTACATGAAGCAACAAGTAGCAGGCTATCATCAAGTTCATTCACAAGGCAGAGTTTAGAAATTCCCCTTTCAGGAAAGTTGTGATTATCAAAACTGTTCAGCAGGGTAGCTTCCTCATAATTCCATATCCTGCAAAGAAACAAATCCAAAGCAGTTAATGCATTTCATAGACACGCAATTACCAGACACCAAAGTACTCATCTAACTGCATCTAATCATAAAGAAACAAAAATGAATTTATCTTAACCATCTAACTCTTTTAAGTATCCGTCCTACAGAGAAACCATGAGTGGCTGAATCAATCAAAAAGCAAGATGGAATACAGATGCACCTGACATGCTCAGTGTCATATGACACATGCATACTCATCAGGGTTTTGACAAGAAAAATTTTCATAACATCCAATGCCCTCTTACAATCCCATAAGAGCAACATATGCTCTAGTATGACATCTAAAAGGCTGAACCAACCAAGTTATAATCTAAAAACTATTACAGAGTGTTCAGTAGAAAGAAAAACTAGACATTCAAGTATACAGCTGTAGCTTCATATTGTCACAATTAAATATGTGATCAATGGGTACGCATGGGTAACCAAAATGAACTAGAACCCACTTAACTTAAATTATCAAAAAAAAAAAAAAAAAATTGCTACAAAGTTAACTACATATTAAAAGCAGTACATTGGAAGGCTGAAACTAATGGCATAGCCGAGACAAAAAGAATGCTCAGAAAATTGACACAAAAACACATTACCAAAGAAGTAATGCCTGGTTGATACTCCATATCTAGACATTTCTCTAACAGGCAGGAGACTACAGGTAGTATTTCACAGTCCTATTAGCATGCCCTAAATAGTACTTGCTGTATTATAAACAATTAAAACAATAATTGGAAACAGACTTAGAATGAAAAAAGAAAAAGGGAAACAGGCAAACCTAATCCTTTCATTCTCATCAGCAGCAACCACAATGGGCGAGAAAGGTTGCAGCAAGGCTGTTTTTGTACCCTTTTCAAATCTTGTATCCCAACATGCGATTGGATTATTAAGCCTGCTAACACCTGGCCAACAAAATTAAAAGCAAATTAGTTCATCATACAAGAACATTCATAAAATTAAAAGAAAAAAAAAAAAACTAAATTCGTAAGACTTACAAGAGTGTTGGCATTTTGTAATGTGTTCCAGAGCAAATTTTTCTCTCTCTTCTCTCCTAGCTATTATTTCTTCAGTATCATCTGCTGCAATAAGAAGTGGCTTGGAGAAGTGGCCGCAACTCCAATTGTAGATAGTTGAATGAGGAAGTAAACTGCGTTCTGAAACACCAGAAGAGTCCCCAGAGCCTAAAAGTGGATCAGCTAGTCCTGAATCCAGAGAATTTATCAACTGAGGCCCAAAATCCAAAGAGCAAACTCTTCGCATTCCTGGTAAGAAACTTTGTCGAGGTGGGCTGACAGGAGGAGTTCTAAATTTTGAAGGCAAATGACCTGTGCCAACAGCAGCTGATATTGATGTTCATGATTTTGAAAGTATAAAAAGAAGGAAAAAAAAAGAAACTGAAATAGCAGACAACAAATGGAAGTAAAAACATTAAAAAAGTTAATTAAGTTTCAAGTGAAATCAATAGTCCTGTGCAACTAAATGACAGAACAAGTCAAATGAAATGGAAATGATAACACGGAGGACAATGAAAAATTTACCTCCATTCATGTCAAACCATGAAGATGAACGAACTAGTCCCACAATACTAGGAGATGGAGATCCGGTTGTAGGATCACCAGGCCGGTTACTGCTGCCCGTGGACATAACAGGTTTTGTCACCACCTGCTCAATCCCAATAATGGATAGTACTCGACGACCAAGTCTTGCAATACGCGGAGATGGATCTTTAGCTAAAGTGCACATAGCCAACACACATTGTGAATAAATTCCATTGTCTAGTGGCTTTGGCCTCATATGGTTGACAACCCCATTGCTGACACCATCATTTAAGATTCCAGAATCAGAATGTTGAGATGAATCATCAGACAATGGGGACCCATGCATAATTCCAGCATTAGCAAGAGGACTGCTCGTGGAGACTTTTCCATCTCTGAGAACTGCTTCATTGCCAACTCTTGTCAATAGACCAATTTGAGAAGAAACAATACTTCCTGTAGTTTTTATGTGAGCCAATGAAGGTAATGAACCCAGAAGAGAATTGGACTGAGGTTTCCAATATGCTGCTGCAATTGACTTTAGATGCTGCTTGTGGCCAAAGGCAAAGCGTGCTAGAGCTGCAAAGACATTAACAAACTCACTCAAAATATGTTTTCAGAATCCATGAATAAATCTGTGGCTATTAAAGTTCCAAACAACAATAGATATGGTCATGAAGACATCAAAATGTTCATCCTTAATCTTTTTACTTTAATCACAAATTAAAATTAAAAAATAAAATCAAAACAGACAGACATCTAAAAGCAAAGAATAATCCAACCGTATGTATATTTATTCTATTAGTCGCATACCCACAGCAACCTCAGCTCGGACTAGTGGACTTCCATCTGAAACAACACTTAAAAGACTTTTAATGATACTAATTTCGGCTCTAATCTTTTCATCATCATCACATTCTTCATCTCTTTCAACACCATCTCTACATGAGTCAAACCCAATATCAAGCAGTGTACCCAATGAGAAAACAGCCGAGGCTCTAACCTGAAATAAATGGTTTCTACAATTATTATATGAAAATAAAATGAAATTAAAGATTTATTAATTAAGGATATTTTAAACTATTGCAAGAAGGTAAACCTCTGGCTGGGGTTCAGAAAGAAGAGGCACATGTATTGCTGGGGCATCTGCCCCAAGACCTATTAATTGGGCCTCTGTAAAATCCTCCCACAGCTTTCCCAGACAGAGGCAAAGCCACTGAAGAAACAAGGGTTCAGTTTGCATGTCATTTGGTGTTGAACACTGAAGATGCTTCAAGCACACATTGATCAGCCCAGCTTCAATACAGGCTTCCTGGCCCCGCCTATGCCCATCAACAATGACAGCCAATACAAATGCAGCCATGGCCCGCTGTTCTGGATATGCTTCCATGCTATCAAGAAACTTGATAAAATATGCATGTCCTCCATCCTTCACAAGATCAACCTGACAGGACTGTCATCCCACAAGAAGGAACATTACTTCATACTGTTAGAATGTGCAGATACAGTAACCATTGAGGAAGAATCAGAATATAGTGACCTGCATTTCTCATTGAACACTTTACAGCCTCCATCTGTTAATTCTCTTTTTTCTTTTTCATTTGGTTTTCAAGTTTGCAATTTCAAATTCAAATATCAAAGGGAGTGAGGGAGATATAAGAGTCATAAAGAAACTAGACAGGCCCTGCCAAGCTTCAGCAAACACATAGGCCGTGGCCCAGCCAAGCCTTGTTCAAGGACAAAACACTCCTCTACTTTCTTGCCATAAATTTACAAAAAAAAATCTGACCTAATATATATAGTAGGAAATATGCATGTGACAATTTTAGTCATGGTAGTAGGGGAAAAACCACCATAGCAAAGAGCCCCAGGATAGCAACTCAAGTTACCTTGACACATATGGCTGCAGGATGTATGTGCTTGTGTGCACTACAAACAATCCTAACATGTATAGCATAATTATGCCAGTCTAAGTATACCTTATCAAGAGCCAAAATCTTTGTCCATATAAATACAAGAATTTGCCGTAGTTCTGGTGTTGTTGTTTGCAGCAGCTTCAGAACATATGGAAATATTCCAACAGACAACGCCTACAAGATCCAAGTTGCTCAACAAGTCATCTACAATAACTTGCTTATTGAATACATATTCTCAGAGGTAGGATAACCGAAAATCAAAGACACCAATACCTACCAGATCAACAGCCCATGGCCCCATGTCAAGAAATCTTCCAAGAAGAACTAGTGCTCGAAACCTATGGCATTGACTAAGTAAAACCTGAACACAAATAATCAGGCTGACTGGCAGAAGAAGTAACAACACATACAAAAGAAGGCAAACATAGTGTCAACAGAAGCACCAAACCGACAACACCGCAGATGTAAACTACCCTACCAAAATATAAACAACACCAATATCAATATCCAAGATAACTTAGAAAAAAAGTGAGCATTAATTATTACAGAATTTTCCACTTTTTTTATTGGACAATTAAGGAGTTATCAGTGATTGAACTCTTCACACCATGGACATTCTTGATTGGGCTACTGTATTTATTTTCCTAATTTCTTGGTGCAGACACTGGCAGCAATAATTGAAACTCTAGCACAGGCTCACAAACACACACCTGTAGCAAATTTGATTCACTATGAGTTAAACCAATGACTCCTTTTATTGTTTAAGCCAAGATTGATTGCATTAGCCCACTTTTGTGAGAAAACATAGTTACTTATGCGGTTGTAAACTACAATGGAAGTATTGTACCTGAAGAACGATGGGTAACTGTTCTGGTGGCTTTTTATGTTCAGATCCATGGTCAAGCCATACCTCAAAAGCTGTCAGCTGTTCACTGAAAAAAGGACTCGGCTGAAACAAACACAAACCACACAACTAAGAAACCAAGTAAGGAGGTCATGATTTCAATTTGTGCAACATCATCTCAAGGAAAAGCAAACACCTGAAATTCAGCATTAGGATCCGCAACCAATGAAGGCAGCTGAGAGAGGCAAATTTCAGCAGCCATGTCCCATGCATCCCTACAGTGCACAAAAGTAAACCTGTCACAAGAACTTTTGATGATAACAAAATAAATTTAGGAATAAGACCACTGTGATACCACATGTGATGCTGATGGGTTGGAGGCAGCATGGGGTGTGAAATTGGAGAGCAATTTGCTGAACGCATAATCCTCTCAGCAAGTAAAAAGTTTCTGAACAGACTGGCAACTAACAAATCTTGCCTGAACAATCTCTGAAAAAGATCTAAGGTGAAAACATTAGATTAGCTACATGGATCAACAAAAAGAAACATATACGAAATTAAAAGAAGTGTTATAACACATTGATAAGTATATTTTAATGGACTACCATGAGGAAGAACATTCCACGCAATAGTGTCTGTCACTGCTGTGAAAATCCAATTCAGCTCCCCCAGAAGTGTTTTACGGTCAGTTTGGCGGCCAGGAATTTTATCTATAAGAGAATAATCAAGGGACTCATGCAGTAACGAACGTTTACAAAACCTGGTAGACAGTACATATAAACATCAGAAAATAAGCAAAGCTCAATTGATCATAATAGATTGCTGATTATTCTCGAGTACAAGATATAAACGACATAACAAGCCAACACAAAGATCATTACTACCACTCAACAGTAACAAAATTCAAACATTTCCAGCATATCCATCAACAGCATAAAGGACTCTGAAAAGATATTAAAAGCAATACACAACATATAAATACAGAAAAGTTTCTTGAACACACAACTATGCCAGGAAACATTGACAAACCACATGCAACAAGGTTTAAAACATAACATGCATCTTAAAAAAACAAAAACCCACTCGCAAGAATTAATTATTCTTGACACACCCAAGCATGATACTCCACACTTGATTACTGTTGTAAATCGAAAAGACTCAGGTCCTCGTATAAACAAAGTGAGGATTGTCTACTCTTAAACTTACTGTTTAAATGCTTACATTATCCAACATTAATCAAACCAGCAACTCCTGGTAAAGATGGCAGCTTCTTCTTGCAGGCATGAAGAATGCAAGTTGGGAATTACTTCTCTCATAGATAATGGAGTTGTATATTTTTTTACCAACAAATGAACTTTAAAACGTTGTGATATACTAATCAGTGATTAATGCCACAGTACCCTAACAGTATCACATAAAATTAGATTTATGCAGCAGAACTGCAAGCAAAGCCTCAAAATTCCTTCAAGCAAATCCTTTTTGAGCTCTATTACACACTAGTCCCTCCAATTGTAGTTTATGGTTCCATAGCTTAATCTTATTACCAAATAAGAAAGAATGCTATCCTCTATTTCCAAGATTTAACAGTGTTCTTCAACTTCCAATGATTCCATATGCATCACCACCATACACAGCACGCACAGACACACACATTCAAATTCAAAGACATTATTGACGATTACTAAATATTTATTATCATAAATAATGTTATAGGCTTAGTTCATTCTCATACCAGAGGTTTGAGAATGAAGAAAGTGTTTTAAATGAAAAACAGAGCTTGCACAAATAATTGTAAAAGAAGACACAACGTTTCACCATCTTAATGCCATTGTGATTGGTGTAGTAAGGCAAGAAGTAAACACATCAGCAGGAAACTCATCACTCTGCGGAAGTGTCTCATGTGCTTCACAAGCAGCAAGCAGAATGCAATCCCTTGTAGATCCAGAGGAGCTAGATGCACCCCAATCATGAAGCTATCGTGAAAATCCAATCCACCAATTACATTGAGCGTCAAAATGATAGAGAACAAATCCACATCAGAACAACATATGATTATTGTATTCATGAACTGATTGTAAAACACCAGTGAATACCTCTATAAATGCATTAACAATCATTCCAGCAGCAGAACAGTCAAATACATATATCGATGGAGTCTTCAACCAGGAATCAAGGTCACTGATTGGCAGTGGGATATACTGTGTATAACTCTGTGCACCCAATAAACCAGTTAGAGAACGAAAAATTCAGCAAACCATAAAGAATAATAACAGCAACAAAATAGGAAAACACATGAAGTAAGGAAAATAAAAACCTTATTGAAAAGCCAGATTTCACCATTAGCTGTCGGTTTTGGCACACCATGTCCATTATAATGAAACAAAACTCTCTCAGACTTGGCATGTCTACAACATGCATTACAAAGTTTCTTAACTTCCTCTACAGTAGGATCCAATTGAACTTTATAGCGAGCCTGTTTACATCTCAGAAGGTAAATTAAAATGAACTTGATATGCTCATATAACATATGATAAGAAGTCAAAAATTTTCTCACCCTGGCTTGCCATCTTTCATACTGTTGTCTCAAGTTCTTTCCAATTGTTTCAAGCGCTTTTTGAGGTGGCATAGAAAAGGGATCTACCAAATAAGAGAAAAGATTAACATAAAAATAGGAATCACTAGCCTACAAGATAAAAGTAAGAAGAACACAAATTGTACTATGCTCCATTTGCTAGCCCAGATGCTGACAGAAAAAATAAAAAAATAAAAAATAAAAACTGACATTAATTAGTTGAAGTTTGGCAAAATCTGATACTAGGCTATGTTGACCTTGTTTAGAACTGAAGAATACATTACTTAGCGAAATAAGTACACAAAAACACATATTAACAACGAAAACAATTCAAGTAAACCACTTCACAACACTCTTCCAAACAGTCAAATAGTAAGCAATTTATTCATTCAGTAAAATAAAAAAAATGAAGAATTATATAACGTCAGGATAATGAAAAAAGAAAAAGGAAACGCAAGTTCATACTTGCTTGCACACACAAAAACATAAGGAGAAATGAGAAAAGATAGCATCCTTTGGTACAGATAAAATACATAACATTAACATTAAAATGTACATAACCCTTATCATAAAAAATTAATATAGCATAATGGGAACCAATCCAGAGCAAACATTATAAAGCAGTATACGAAAAATTGGCAGTTTGTAAACGTACCTATCCAGCACTCCATTCTGGCACAAGGAGAGATCTTTATTACGTCCGGAGGATCAACACTAATGTGTAAACATAAAACTAGTGCTACACATCCTGTCTTCATCTGAACAAATTTAAACAAAATAGACATTAACAAAAATAGTATAAAAACATAAGCATCCACAACAAGACCAAGCAGTATGGAACACAAAATGAAAGTTTCACAAAAATATCAAGAACATTTTCTGTTGAAAATAAAAAAAAAAAAAAAAAAGAAAAAAAAAAGGGTAGCTTCACTCCCTGCTTGGCAAGTTTCTTTATAGATGCCATTACTAATCCTTCAAAAAGATGACATAAGAAAATCATTTATTCTCCAAAGCTACAAGGCTAAATGTCACACAATCAGAAAGATAAATGAGTTCCCAAGCTCCAGTTTAACCAAGCATACACATGATAACATCGGATGGTCACACCCACAACTACTAATCCTTAAATTTCCATGTATCAATCACAGGGACCAAATCAATGGACAGAGTGTGAGGTGAGAGCCACAAAAGCTCAAATAATCTAGAAATTGACCCTTAATGAAATACTCTGCTCTCTTCAATTGAGAGCAAATGGAAGGACAATAAATCTTTACAATCTGCAGCAAGGAACTAAATATTATCAAGAGTTAGCTCAAGCAGTATTGGAAGGTGTGAAATTGGTTCAAGGCTTTGTAATTCAAAAGATCATTGAGAACTAAATCATGGATATCACCACTCTTTGATGCAGATCCCTAGATCAACTCAGAAATCTCACAACTTCTTAAATTTCCCCAACCTAGAAACTCCTTATTAATTGTGTAACCTTTTCTTTACATTTCAGATTTCAAAATCTGTACTTCTCTCTTTTCTCTCACCTTTTTGCCCCACTTACTTAATCTTATGCACCTTTTACCTATTTCAGGTAGGAAAAAACTCTTCCCCCTCCCCCACTCCTCAAAAAAAAAAATCACCATAACAAGTTTTCAACACATGCAAACGATACTGCTCAGCTGCACCTCAGATGTTATGCATGGCACAAATACAAAACGAACACTCCAAACCTAAGCAACCAGCAAAGTAAATCCCAACTTTTAAATCACAATACATACAGAAAGACAATCATAAATCTAAACAGAACTCAAATAGTTGAGCCAATAACAAGGAGGCTTAACGAGACAAGATTACCTCAAACTTTTAACTAACAACAATAAGCTAGGAGGTACATAACCTAAAAATTCTAGTTTTTCGAGTTACAAAATTCTCTTTAAGGTTAATACATTTACTAATTCATTATAATCCATTGAAATGAACAATGGCGCATCATTTAACTCAAAATTTACCGAAAATAAAGAATAAAACATAAGTTAATGAAAGTAGTATCGGTGACTGCAAAAGAATGGTTTAAAAATAAGGGACTTACTCGGTCCTTGGGCCGCCATTTGGAGACGAGACCGCTATCAGATGGACCAGTAGGGGTAGAAGCCTCGAAAGCGTCATGTCGAAGCTCGCATAAAACAACAGTCTGAGGCAAGTATGCCATGCTAGTGGTAGTTGTAATTGTTGTGACGGTAGCATTGCCATAACTAGTGCTTGCAGTATCAGAATCCCTCCTCAAATCAAGGTCATCTTGTGCGGAGCCGCAGCCGTCGAAATGGTTTGAAACGATAGCGGATTGTGAAAACCTAGAGGCCATAAAATCCCCTAATGCCATTCAAATCACCCAAACCCCCGCTAAAAGAACAATCAAATCAATCAGCTTTTTGCCCTAAATTTGATAACCATAATCCGCCCGTGAAAAATTAATTAAAAAGACCTCAAGCTTTGATTCACATACAGTTTAGGACAGACAAATTATACGAGTGAAATAGACACAGGAAAGAATGAGGTGTGGCAAAGGTAGTGAAAGTGGATACTAATCAACGAAGCCGCTGAACCAGCGGCGCATAGAGATGCGACGGAGGAAAGAAAGAGAATCCAGCTCGGAGAAAGGAAGAAGAACCCACTGAAGAGAGTCGAAACCCTAGGCGACGATGGTGGCGGCAGCGGCGTTGGTGGAGGAGGAGCATATATATTAGTGGCGGCACGCAACAAAAAAGGAGGAAAAATGAGGACTCGGCCAAACAGAAAGAGAGTGAAAATGCGTTAGTGTGTTGGTGTGTACATTGTGTTCCCGTCTTTCTTTCCTTTTCTTTCTTGATTTTTGTCTCCTTTTTCTTTAATTCATTAAATATGTCCTACTTTTATTTTATATTACAATTAAAAACATAAATTTTAATTATTTAACTAAAATACATTAAAATTATATATGTGTTATATTGTAAATTTTTTTAAAGAAATTTAATAAAATAAAATGTATTTTTAAAAAAATTATAAATTTTTTAAAAAAAAATATAATAAAAATTTTAATAAATTGTAACGTTATTATCGATGTATAATATTTTTATTTCAATTTTTTTAATATTAATTTATCTTATTATAAATTTTAAATAATTTATAGTGACATTATTTTTATATTTTTTTATTTATTATTAAAATAGCATGGGAATATTTTTAATTTTATCCTTGTTTCCTTTTTAAGATGAAAGAATATTTCTTTGAAATTTATTTTATTTAATAATTTGATGTCTTATGTAATAATTTTAAAAATTTAATTCTCAAAAATAATTAAAAAAAAACACCTTAAGTGTTTGCATTAAGACACAAAATAAATAAATAGATAAATAAATAAAATTAGAATTAGTTAAGTGTTCAATAAAGTTAGGTACTTTAATGGTAGCATGTAAAATAAATCATATTTAAAATGTGTGATATTATATTAATAATATTTAACATTACATGTTATAATTATGATGTTGAATACTTGACTATTAAAATTTGACTATTTATTAGAAAAAATTGATCATTCTCATTATTATTATTATTATTATAAAATTTGATCAAATAAATAATAAAAAAATTTGGAGGCAATAATTATTATGTTATTAATTTTGTCTTCTCAAAATAAAATTATATTATTTTAATAACTAATGATGGTAAAAAGAAAAGTTAAAAAATTAAAAAATTATTGACAATTGAATTTTATCGTTAATATATTAATAAGTAGATTTTTTAATAATAAAAATAATAATTTAAGTTTTAATTTTTAAATTTTTTATCTTTTTAAAATTCAAATAAATGTTAACCATTAGCGTATTATTTTTATAATAATTTTTCAATAACAAATTAAAATAAATATAAAGAATCGGTGTGTTGCTAGTAATAACTCTTTAATATCTAAATAACAAATAACTCACTTTAACAACATATTACTCTTGTAGTGAACAGTTAAACAAATCAATATGTTGCAAATTTGGTATTGGGATTCATTGGGACAGTGAGTGATACAAGCATTGTTGTTTGGTGGATTACAGGGATTATAATTGGTATTGTGAAAAACCAGGTCAGCAGATATACACTGAGTTGAGAACAAGAAAGAGATGCACTATAATTGAAGATGCTTAATTTTGAAGACAGAAAATAATGAACCTATGTCTTTGTCAACTCTTATATCATGTTAGTTTTATTTTTAAATATTATATTTTAAATTTTACGTTAAAATTATAAATATATAAAATATATTTTAAAATATATCGTTTAATTTTAGAATTATTTTTATTTAGTGATTCACACTAAATTTACAGTAATTACTTGATAAGAGTGAGAAAACGCCATGAATATGCACCATTTAGCTTCCTTTTGGGACATATTAATGGCTTGATTTAGAGTCCTCATTGGATGATTTTAACCAGAGTCCAAGATAGAAGTATAAAAGGATCGGACTTTATGAATTGGGATAAGGATGAAGGAATTTTTGGAAAATAAAAAAAGGAGAATAAGCAATGACATATATGTGGTGACTTCATCTAGTCTTAATCACTTAACTTTCTCCTTAATTAATTAAAATTAATTAATGTAAACTCGAATGATTAGATTAACCATTGCATTTTAAAGCTCCATTGCTTCGCTTTTCGCATGCTTCAACAGGCCGTCCACGTGCTTGGTTTCTGTCTCTTCGTCTGTCCATCCATAAAATTTTACTCCAATCCCTAACTTCTTTTAAAATTGTATTTTAATCCACCAATTTCACGTACAATAACACAAATCCCTAATATTTTATATTTTCTTTCATTTTAGTCATTTGATCAAAATTCAATTAATCTCTTCCTATCAAAATTCATCAAATTTGTTAAATCTTTTGAGAGACACAAAACAGTATTTTATTAATCAATAAAATTTAAACAAAATATACTATCTAATGAATTTTATAAAAAAAATTCTTTATAATTTTTCTCTGATTATATAGAATTATTATAATTTAATTATAGCGATTAAAGTGATATATTTGTCATAAAAAGTTAAAATAGTTTAATAAAATAAAATTTTTTAAAGAATAGGGACTAAAATAAAATTTTCCAGATTTGATTAGTTTACGACAAGAAAACCTGCGAATTAACACGTGTTGTCCCGACAAGGACTTGTGAAGCAACGGGGTTAAATGTCAGACGTTGTTCGAGAAAAGAATGTCGTGTAAAGTGCCAAAAATCCCATCATTTAGCAATGCAATTATGTGGGTGACTTTAGATAAATGTGGTGGGGCAACTTAGAACAATCAACACTCTGTCAAAATCAACATTTGTATGAATAATAAAAAATAAAAAATATATTTTTTTAAAAATACAAACACTTGGGCTAAGTGGGTTTAAATTTATTTAAGTATTATTTGTAAAATAAAATAAAATTAGACATACGAAATACTTCATGAAAATGAGATAATTAGGTTAAGAAATGTTAATTTATGAGGCAGCAAGATATCAAAAGCATGGTCCGTCCATAAGCGAAAGGTTATGAAATTAAATGGCCAAACAAGGAGAAGGAATCAAAGTGATAGTGTTATTGCAACCCTTTTTTCATTATTTGGGCATTTTCACAAACACAAAGCAGGCATTATATTTTATATATGCTACTTTCTGAAATGTAATATCACAGGACAGACATTACATTATGTGGTCTTTTACTGCTATAATTGCCATAACGACCGTCATACCTAGAATTGATGCCCGAAGATGTACTCCATTCTCGTCTTTGCCTTTCATTGAAATCTAAACAAGACACAAATTGAAATAATTATCTTTTAACAATGGGGATTAAACACACCCTTAGTTTAAAATCTCATAAACATTAAGGGTGATTTATCAATTACTTAGAACTCAAATTCTCTTAAATGTAAATGAAGATAATAATGACTTTATATTTTTTATTTTTTAAAAAATTTTAATTTAAATAAGTTCTTAAAGTGTAATTTTATTAGATTTAATATTAAAAAAAATAGTGTATAATTAATTATATTTTAAATTTTAATAATTCGCTTATATTGTAGAGTCACCTCTAGCAAAAATAATTTTATTTATAAGAATGACTATTGAAAATGAAATTTATCTAATTGAGAGAAATGTTGTCTTTTCCTAAAGGAGTCTAACTTTCCAATAAAACTTCAATACAAGTGGCTTCATTTGTTTAATGCCAACGAAGTTTGGCTCATTCCCATGTCTTTTATCCTTCTATTATTGCGGAAGAAAGTGGTACCTTTTTCTTCATTGGTGCTAAACTTTATGGTTTTATAATAGAAACCCAACTCATTTCCTTAATATCATTGTCACATATTTAATTTTTTATGATGATTTCCGGGGTCAATACTCAAGACCCATATTGGATTTTGGCCAGCATCAAATAATCAAGCCAAGCAATTGAATGGGGCAAGTGGGTGTTATAAGAATCAGTATGAAATAGACAAAATGAGTCGTGAGTATGTATTCTGGGAATCAAAATAATGAATGACACTTCTCTTCTACTCATTCCATACCCTAATTTTTTGCAATAATTTGGGAACTCTCATGGTTTTATAGACACACAAGGAGGAGAATGGTTGACCTAGAAATCCTTAAAATTTAAAGAAAAAAAGTATCAATAACTTTATCGCTTTCCTCATGTCCATCTAGCTTTCCTTCTTTGCTTTTTGTGCATAATTCACCAAAACCAAGCATCTCAATTGCTAGTGACGGCAAAAACCAAGCATTTAGGGCCACTTCTGTCCCTAAAAGGTTGGCTTCCAGCAGGCAATCTATTAATGGCGCATTTGAGTGGCATTGTTTTTAATAGAAGTGGAGGATTCTATATACTTGTTTTGCTTATGTGTTCACATGCCTTAGGAGCAAAATTTCCAACCTATGTCCGAGTCATACGGCACTATATTTAAGCTATGCACTCGTATTCTCAGTGTGGCTTGACTTACAAGGAACAAATATTAAGAGTCAAACAATACTCAATTCAACATTCCCACTAAGCTTCGATGATTCAAAATGTTCTCCAGCCGTTAATTGATCACCCTATTGCTTGATGGTAACAAGGGTCAAGAATTTCCAAGGGAAGGGAAGTGTAATACAGTTGTCCACAAGCTCTTTGATTGTAGTTTGTGATGTAATTGCGAAGGTCATGGATGATGTCAATTGTCATGACATTTTTTGGCAGCTGTGTAATCGAGAATTGCATACTTGTTTAGAGAAAGCAACTACCTTGATTGCTGCTAAGTATCCAATTAAATAAAGGTAATTCAACCACAGACCCCACATAACATCGAAGAGGTAGAAGATAAGTTTCCCAAAACTCCGGGCTTTTATATGTTTATTTTATTGTTGTTTTCACATCAATGACAAATATGGTACATGCATCCGGACAAGTTTCGTATTATAACAAGGAAGTCCTGTAATATGCTGATTCTTGTTCTGTATGGGCATGCAAACTTTGTGCTGGAATGAGTCTAAATTGTAGTTTACTAGCCCAAATTAAAAATGGGTTGGGCCCAAATCTTCTAACTCGTTATAAGTAAAGCTAGATAGCTAGCTAGCAACACCATTGGGCTCTTGATTCCGATAGGTTCAAGCCATTGTAATGGCTTACGAGTCATAATGTTGATGAATGACGGCGATGCCTTTTCTGTCTCAGCCTTTTGCTTTGAAGTTTTCATGTTCGTTGTTGCCGATAACAATGAACATGAAAACGTTTAAATGGGTGAATGGATTGGGATGCCTTGTGTTCTTCACCGGAACGTCAAAGACATCCTGCAATCCGATTGAACATGTTCGTAGATTTGTCACAAATTGGCATCGGCGTCAAACTTTCCACCATCATATTCATTGCAAGCATTACCACCATCATGAATAACAATAAAACCACAAACAAGACATGAAGGCAAAAGCCAAAAGGTTTACAACGTGAACAGACATCAGCCAAAAACATGTAGCAATAGCACAGTCGTGCATCCTTCAACAATTAGGAACTTGTAAATTAAAAGAATGAATAGAGAAAAGGCAAACAAGATTAACAGATAACCGAACAATTAATGTTGTATTTATACACATAATTTCGCAGTCATTATCTGCCTTGGCCAGCGGCAGGAAGAGCCAAGGCAAGATCAGGATCAGGATCAATCCCAAGAGCATGCAGCATTGGGGAGCTTCTATACTCAAACAAACATGACAAATCAGCCCCAGAAGGAGCTTTGCAGCAGTCAACACATGAGAAGGCGGACATTGTTGCATGACCATACTCCGTCTTCTTCTGAGTTTGGGCCTTCTTCTCTCCTGGCTAAAGCACATATTTCAGTCGAACTCCACCGTATGCACCACAACAATATCTCAATACACCTATGCATAGAGTATTGTCAAATCTAAAAGAGTGATGTTTAATCCACTCCATATTGGAATATTTTCTCATATTATTCATTGCTAGGAGTTTGCAATGGCTAAGGTAACAGTAGAACAATCAGAACTGCATGCATTCAAGCACACTGACCGGTTGACGACGTTGCTAGGAGTTTTGGAAGCACCTTTTTGATGGATGCTTCCACTCCTACTGCTAGATAAAAAATTTATAAATTTTAAATAAAAAAATTAATAATTTTTTTTTTTAACATAAAACAGTTTTACTGTATCAGTATAAGTAATACAGTAAGACGATCAAATTAACAAAAAAAGAAATATTTATTTATTGACTGTCGATTAAAAAAATTAAAAGTGAATTTTATAAATTTTTTTCATTACATTAATTGAAAGTGGCACACATTTTTTAATTTTTTTAACCTATTATCAATTAATAAATTTATTTTATTTTATTAATTAAATAATTTTACCACATCACTTGTATATAATAGAATTGTTTTATTTAAAACTCTATCTCAATAAAATATTACTTTGTTTTTATTGATAATTTTAATAAAAAAGTTGTTGTTTTAGGAATTTTCTAATAATTAAAAAAAAAATTGTTTCTTTATTCTTGTTTGGTGTAACTGCTTGAGTCCAAAGAATATGTTCATGTTTGATTTTGAGGGGAGAAGATCTTCTAGGATTTTACCCCAATTTTTCTTGCTAGGCCTGTAGCCAAAAAAACCTGCTTTTTACTATTATAAGGATCATTCAAATATAAAATTCAATCATTAAATTACAAAAGTTTACTTATTTTTTTTTATTATTCATAATTTTAATATATTTAAATTTTTTTATTATTTTTATCAATAATAATTAACTAATTTAAATTTATAATTTTTTTTTAAAAAATTTTCTTTGTACTTTCAAAAAAATTAGAAAAAAAAGATGCACGAATAATAAATAAAAATAATAAAAAATAAAAAAATAAAAAAAAAATTATGAATTTATGATTATATCTCGAATTAAATTGTAAAAGTATTTGCAAATGTTGTAAATTATTAGTTTTTCTTTACCTAAAGAGAATTTTTTAATTTGTTATTTAAAGAGTGTCGACATATTTCAACTAAAGTTTCCTAAATTGCATGTACGAACAGTTTAATAATTGCAAATCTAACTATGGGATGAGCCCATTATGTCATCATCCATATTTTACACTCGTGCCCTCTGACATTCTTATGAAATTACTTTTATACCCATGCTTGTTCATTACTTACTCACGTATCTCTACCCGATTCCGATTCGTCCAATTCCACTCCAATGCAACTGGCTCTATACTTATCAATTTGAAACCGGTCAAGTTTTATCAAAATTAAACTTAAAAATAAATATTAATGTATTTACCAACTATTTTACCTCAAATTTAAACTGAAATTTAATATTAATTTCATTACATCTTAAATACTTTCCTAAAATTTAAAAAGAGTGACAATCAAATGAATTCGTATAATTAAATGTGATTCATAAATTAATTTAAAATTAAAATTTAAAATTATTATATTATTATTTATTTTATAAAAGAAAATTCTTAATAAAATTATTTTATAATATTAGTATAATTAATGTGATAGAATTATTTAATTAATAAAATATTTTTTTTTATAAATAAATATTTTTTATTTTATTAATTAAATAATTTTATCATATTAAGTGTACTAATTATAATAAAAAAATTAATTGTGATAGGATTTTTTTTCATAAGTCTAATTTTATTTTACAGTGTAATCTTAGAAAACATTCTAAAATCTGGCCTGTGATTCCCACAACTCGACGCGGTGGCATTCTTTTTTAACGTGCAGCTTCCACCACTACATTCCACCCTCGCCGACGTTTCGTCTTTGACTAAACAAGAGGATATTTCAGTAATTACAAGACAACATTGCTGTTTTTATGACGGAAAATGGAGACGTTAGTCTTCTATTCTCAAATCAAATCAAATCAAAATCTATGTAAAAGCTACAAGAGTCGAGATCAACCCAGAAAACATAGGAAAAATAAAAATGACAACCTTCGTCGTTGATACAATCTCGATACTGACGAGTGTCATTATGAGAAAGAGCATCTACTTGTTCCACGAATTTGCATGCTTATTTGGCGACGTTCTTTCAGTTCTGACGTCTGCTGTCCGATACTACGGCTTGCTTATGCGGCAGCGCCGATCTACAGTCGTTTACAGCCGCTACTCTGGTTTCCCCATGTCGTCTATGGCTGCTCGACATGATCGGTAGTTTCCTTGCCACCTTCATTTTTTTGTATCAGATGCTGATTTCCTGTTTGTGTTGTTTATCTGTCGGGATATTTAAAGCTTGAATTTGCATACTGCTGATATGCGGCACATTGATTCTCCATGTTGTGATCTTTAAAGTATAATAATTTTATTGATAATTGTCTCGTTTATTTATGAGGGATCTTCTTGTAATTCCCTCTTTGTATGCATTTCTTTGAAGTGAAATTCAGCCATGGCAGTATCAGTTTGCCTTTGATTTTGGATTTCTTTTTATATATTTAATCAAATTCTACCTTAATTCTGATATGAACAAAGTTTAACAGTTTTACTTATTAAACTAAGCAGATTCCATTTCTTTGATAGAAGATAATATGATCCTAATCGATTTGAATGAACTATGTAAATTATAATATTATATTCTAAAATTCAAAATATTGAAACACATCTCTTGTATAAAATTTTGGAAAAATGGTATTTTATTGGGTTTTTTTTTACAAATTTATCTTAAAAAAATTAGGCTTCCACTTTTTTACATGATTGGTTTTACTGTATTTTTGACTACATGTTTTCATTTTTCCCTTTAGAAATTTATTATTACGAAGATAAGCTATCATTTTGACCCTCTATTCACCCCATCATTTAATTGGTTCGTGTCTTATAATCATTTAGTCACTACTCCATCTTTTAATTGGTTCGTGTCTTATTAGTTCTATATAGAAAAATGTCTCTGTAAGAAAGACATATCTTAAATTTTGACATGGAAACCTTGTCCGAGAAAACTTGATCCAATAATCACAAACTTGTTACTCTTGCAAATTCCGGCAATACACTTTAATCTTACAATAAATTTAAAAAAAATTCTGTAATTTGATATTTTTAGATGACATTAGTTAAATTTGTTTGCATTATAGATTTACATGTCTATGAATAAGCCTAAATAAAGTTTCTGATGAATCTAGATGTCTCAGGTTTCGTTCTGAAACTTTAGCATGCAATCCAGTCAAGCGTATGCTGTGCCAATTACTTCACCTGGTAAAAACTTTCTGGGTGATTCGAGTGTTGCTCAAATTTGATAACAGCAAGCCCTTTCGAATTTATATTATGCCATTGCTTTTTGGCTTGCAGCACAGTTCAATCTTTTTATGAAACTAAATAGATCCCAAGTAGAACGTTGTTCCAAGTTTCAAAAGCAAATTTGGGTAAAAGCCAAGACAGTTTGAGAGCGAGAGATATATCTTCTTATGAAACTAAATAGATACCAAGTAGAACATTGTTCCAAGATCCAAAAGCCAATTCGGGTGAAAACCACAAGACAGTTTGAGAGCGAGAGACAACGAGTTGTTGACTCATCGTTCATTAAATGTCATTGTCATACCGACTTATTCAAGCAGAAACCCTGCAAGTATGTATTAATAATTTCACTCACAACAGACATGAAGCAATACGGTTCTTGTTATTCTAATCTGTGAATGACCCACATACACTTCGTTCTTTCTTTATCCACGCTTATATTGGCAAGTTTCACATCTTCGACAATGTGTAGTCCATAACATCGGCAAGGAAATCTGGAAACAGACCAAAATAAATAAATAAATAAATAAAATTACAAGGGCAATGTATCAAGCAAATGGTACCACTGCAATAAAAATGATGACCTACCTGCATCTTCCTTGGTGAAGCAGAGAGGGGGAGTAATTCTGAAAACATTTCCGTAATATCCACCTTTCCCAACCAGTACTCCCATTTCTACAAAACAAGAGATATTTGTTAGTTGATAGAAGCTTAAAACATAACTGGATTGATAGAGGGAATGCAATGCAAGAAATCACATATACCTTTCATCTGATCCATTATGTGTAGAATTTCAGCCTTTGCCGGTGTTTTCAGTTGGCGATCAGTGACAAGTTCAACTCCAAGCATGAGCCCCCTTCCCCTTACATCTCCAATAACTGAAAAGACCAATATAACAGAATCAGCATCCATCAAGTTGGAGAAATTGCAGAACAACATATGCTTTTTTGGTGGGCTAAATAAAAAAGATACAGGTTTGTCATATAAAGAGAATGTTCAATGCTTAAAGACACAAGGCTAAGCAAGAAAACTTACTTTCGTATTTACCCTTGAGTGCAGTAAGTCTTTCTCTAAGATAGGATCCAACAACATGAGCGTTACTCTGAAGATTTTCTTTCTCGATCACTTTCAAAACAGCTAGCCCTGCGGCAGTACATAAAGGATTCCCACCAAAGGTATTGAAGTAACAGCGGGTAGTCAAAACCTCTGCAACCTCGGGAGTTGTTACCACAGCACCTAGGGGAATGCCATTGCCAATGCCCTGTTCAAACCATAAAAAGAGAGAAAAAGTTAATGCACATAAACCATATTCCAGTCACTGATAAGAGACAATGACATTGTGCTTAGCTACATTGTATAATCTGTGAAGCCATTGTCACATTTTTGTAGTCAAGAGTGATCAAGAAATAAGAGCTTTTAAGGCAGATTGAAGATGCGAAATTGAAAAGAAAATTGCAGATGTTACATGATGAGATTAATGGTTTTTGTGGGGAAAGGTGAAGTTTCCATGGCACATACAGGGAAAAATAAAAGAAGTGACGAGGAAACCAACCTTGGCCATTGTCACTATGTCAGGAACGACGCCATGGGCCTCAAATCCCCAAAAATGGCTCCCTGTGCGAGCAAATCCAGCCTGAACTTCATCAGCAATACAAAGGCCTCCTGCTTTCCTAATACTTTTATAAACGGCGGGCAAGTAACCCGGGGCCAACTCTATAATGCCACCAACTCCCTGTCAAAAGTTAAAAAAAAAAAAAATTTCCTCTAAGAACATGTAATGGTGTTTTCAGAACTCTGATCCTGGGAAATACAAAAAGAAGAGACGTTAAAATTAATAGATAATGACCTGTATGGCTTCAGACATAAAAGCAGCAACACGTCCAGAAGTTCCGAAGTCAATAAGGCCTTGAACATCCTTTGCATACATTTCCCCATCCGAACCAAAGATACCTCTGTATGGATCTGGGTTCAAGGCATGATGAATTCCAGTCTGTGGGCCAAACCAGAAATGAGAATTTCAGGTAACTATGTTTATGAAGTGTTATTCAGTAATTTCTAGTCTTAATCACTTCATTTGACATGCCCTATTTCAAAAATATTTGCACAGCAAAGCTACGAAACTTGGGCAAGAAAGTTGTCTCCAGGAACCCCCAGTTTCCAAAACGTTAGAACCCAATTTGCCCAATTGCCATAGATTTGGGTTTTTGCCAGTGACGACATATGGGCCTGTACTCTTCGGCAAAAGATGGGCTGTCATATGTCTTTGTATAGCAAGATGTGACCCATGAACACAAAGGTGATAACTGACAGCAAAAACAAAGGCCAGAAATTCTCTTATTATGAAAAAATATCATGCATACGTGTATGTTATCAGCAGGCTTCAAAATAAGGCAAGGTTAGGCAATAGCTATATAAAGTAACGTGGTTTGGTACAGTAACTACTATTAACTAAAACAGATTAATCCCAAAATAAGGGCCAGAAACGATATCAAGAAATATAGTGGATTTCAAGGATATCTGTTGCACACAAGCATAAGAAATTCCCATTACAGCAAAGGTCATTATCATCCACCTAACATACCATACTGATTCTTGTCAACGATAGAAACATAAAAGTTTGGGCCCATGTTTTCTAATTTTAGATGGAAAGATCAATTATAGAATAGCAATACAATGACAATTCGGTACCTGAATAACATTAAATTTCCAGTTAGACTGACCGGTGGCACCCATAGTTCCAGCTGCGTTGCCATGGTAGGCGTTCCTCAATGATATTATGTCATGGCTTCCTGTGTATAATCTTGTCATCATTATCGCCAGCTCATTCGCTTCTGTTCCCGAGTTTGTGAAGAACACCACCTACGTATACAAAAACATATCACTAATCTAAAATTAATTCTAGTTAACAAATTTCCATTGCCGATAATAACATTCAGATCTTCCATTATTATGTGGACTTTGAAAATATTCATACTCAAGAACAAACTATGTACTTCTTTGTAAAAGACAGCAAAAATAGGGACCCATTTGTTATTATCCATCCTTCCGTGGTCAACTGAGCCACACTCACCACTGTGGGGTCGGAATATGGTGAATTAGCAGTGTTGGTTCATTGTATTCGCAAATTGACAGGGAAAAGGAAATATCATAGAAAGAAACGTGCACCGTTTGATCAGTGATGACCGACCTTAAGATTGCCAGGCATTTTAGAGGCCAAGGCCTCGGCGAAATCGGCGATGGCATGGTTAAGGTAGAGAACTGTGGAGTGTTGTATGCGCTTCAGTTGGTTGACAATTGACTCGATCACATCAGGATGACAGTGGCCGCAACACACCGTGGCAATTCCTCCAAAAGCATCCAAATATCTACGGCCGTTCTCGTCGAACAAGTACTGCTTCTTTCCATCCACCACGTTCAGCTGCTCCACAAGCAAAATCAAGATGGATAAGAATAAAATCTGATCGTCGAATTTATCAGTATGCCGACGCATAAGATTCAATTACAGGCTTAATGATTCAAGAATATACGAATAAAATATTATTGATCGTTCATTAGAAACATTAAACACATGATCTCAGAATTAAAATAAAAAAGAAATCCATGAATACGAGATTGACGCGAACTTACTGGTTTACTATAGAAGTGAAGCAATGAAGGGCTGAGAAAGGTCTTGCGCTTGGCCAAGATCTCATCGGCGGAGGGGCCGGTGTACGGTGGAGGAGAGTAATCGAATGGGGGCATCTTGGGGACTAAAGCTTGATCATCTCGAAGAGACGCATCCTGGCTTTGTGCTGGGTTAGAGAAGAAGCATCGCTGTGGCAGCAATCGCAGAGAATTAGTTTCCGATAATACCCTTCTGGCTGCAAATCTCTGCATGCTTCTTGTTCTTTGCTTTCTGAGGAGTGATAATTTATGAGAAAAGATCCCGAAAATGCAGCGAGTGGGTACAGTTTCTGAGCTGTAAACGTATTGGTTATCGAGGGAGTCGGAGAGGCCGAGACGGATGGTTTATACAGGCGATAGGGATGATGACGTGTTGCACATGGGTTTTGTGTAGTGAAATTATCTAATTACCCTTTGCGATAGTATTACTACTCAATTAATCTTGATAAGGTCTAATCCTTGATTAACTTGCACTAATTAAAATTATTATTAATTTAATTCCTAATAATTAAATATGAAAATCAAAAAGCCGTAACAATATTTTCTAAATAACCACGTTTGTCATGAGGAATTAGTGAACGTCGAGGAGGATTAAAAACACGTGTAATTTTTCATTTTTGTGTTTCTCAAAGAAGATTCGAAGTTATAGGACACGAGTCTCAAGTGCGGCTTGTGTCTTTCCGTGCAATTAGTTTCCGTAAAATTTTAGGTGTAATAAATTTATTATATTAGTATAAATAATATAATTAAATTATTTAATTAATAAAAATTTAAAAAATTAAAATTTTTATAAAAATATTTTAATTTATAAATAATAAATTTAATTAAATAGATGGATAGTTGTACCAAAAACTATGATCTAATCAAGATAATTTTTTATATATACATTTAGTGATTAAGTTATTTTACTTTAATTATATTTTTTTTTTACTTGATTCTAATAATATTGTAATATATTTTTGTTTTTGTTTTATTTTAATTTTTATATTAATTATTTTAGATTTTATCTTTATATTTTAAGTTTTAATTTTATATTTTTAAATTTTATATTAATTATTTTAAATTTAAATTTTAAATTAAAAAAATAAAATAAATAAAATATATTGTAGCCACATAGCTGATGAAATCATTAGAATATTAAGTTGCAATGAAGGGAAAGCTTTAGTGCTGATACCGCAAGCTTCCATTATATATGTATATATTAATTGTCGTTTCAAAGGCGTGCCCACCACCCAAAATCAAATTAATTGTGAATGTCATTTCGACAAGACAACTTCAATAGCTTAACCCATCAACAGTCTCTCTCATTGATTTACGATATTATTGAAGGGAAAGGCAGAAACCTACAAAAATGGAACCAATTTCTAATGGATGGTGGCATTATTAGTTCGGCTAAAATTATGGTATATCCAACGTATTTGTTCTCTTTAAGCCTAGAAAACAAAGCTTAGTACAAGTTTGAAGGCGTAAAATCTTGGATATATGCTGCATCTGACGTATCCATCCTTGTAATATGAACTTTGTTTTCGTGCTGGTTTAAACATTATCAGCCATTAAATCGTCCAGGAACTATAAATAAATAAAGATGAAAGCGGACCCAATTCATTGATGTGGTCATGGTTATGAGTGATGATGGCGATAACCCAATTCAACTTTTGAGGAGATGTGGCTAATACCTTAAAAGCAATAGTTTAATATGCTTGCTGCGTAGGATTTCCACATTCCTGAGCCTGTTTGAAGTGTACTTGAACGTTTTATTGTAGTTGAAAAGTAATGAAATCCCATTGGCATCCCACTTAGAAGACAAGGATTCAATCAGATGGGAGAGGGAAGAAATAATTGTTGCAAGCTCTTCAGGAAAGCAACAAACATAGATCAAGATTGATGGAACAATAATGGAATAAGCAAACCTGATCTACCATCAATGAGAAATCGGAAGTATTAGATTGTATAGTCAGGCTTATTTGTCTATGAGTAACGTGAAGCTGTGTATACATGCACCTACCAGACAACAACGAATATAATATGAAGAAAAGAGTATCTTGAGTAGCTGGCTAGCTAACCCTACTGATGTAATTCATACGTGTCTTACACATCTGTCTTGGTGCCTGACATGTCCAGAAATTGTTTACACAATCATGATTATCAAGATTGAGACGGCCTGGCAAAGCTATGCATCATCTCTTAATTGAAGGCAAAGCAACAAGTAACTGTGCAATCTCAGTAGTTACCACAGCACCCATGGGGATCGACATTTCCAATGTTCAGTTCATACCATAACTTGCCCTGTTTATACCATAATTTTGTGTATGGCAGACTACCGTGATGAAGAAATAAAAGCATTTAAGACTGATTGAAGATTGCAAAATTCAGAAAATGGTAGATACAACAAGGTGTCATTAAAGGTTTCTGTGAGGCAGGGTGAAGCTTCCAGGGCGATTCAAGAACAAAAAGTAAGAAGACAAACCAACCTTGACCATACTTTGCTGATTGGTTAATGATGAAATTGGTGGTTATAATCACTTTATGATTGGTTAATTTTAATTTACTGAATCTATGATAAGTTTTATTAAATAGGTATACAAATGACGTTCTCACCACTTAAAACTTTCTCATTATAATATGACGAGTATCTGCAGTCTGCCGGAGGTCGTCAACCTCATAGCTTGGGAGGATGCCTCCATGATTCAGAAAGGCAGGAGTGTGAGAAAGGGGAAAGAAGACGGGAAAGGAAAGAAGTAAAGAAAATTGGAAAGAATACTCTGAGAAAAGTAATTCAACAGCTAAAAAAAAGTGAGAAAGAGTAAAGACTTTCCGAGAATAACGGAAAGGAAGAGAAACCACTAGGTCCTCAGCTCTCATCAAGTTCAATTATTAATTCTCAACAATATTGGAAGTTGCATGCCAATATTCAACGACTGGAAGTTCCTAAAAATAAAGTAGCAGTATACCCATTTGTGAATGACCAGATACACTTCTTTCTCCACACTTGCATTGAAGGCTTCACATCTTCGATATTGTGTAGTCCATACCATCTACAAGAGATCTGCAAGTCGAAAAAAGAACAAGGGCATTGTTTCAAGTAAAAGGTGCCACTGCAATAAAAATGAAGAACTACCAGCATCTTCCTTAGTGAAGCAGAGAGGGGAAGAATTCTGAAGATATTTCTATGAAATTCACATAACCCAGCAAACACTCCCATTTCTACAATAACAAAATAGGTTTGTTGGTTGCTGTAATCTTAAAGCATAACTGTATTATTGTCTAATGAATAGAGTGGAACAAGAGATCATACCTTTCATCTGGTTTAGTATATGCAGAGTTTCATCCTTTGCAGGTGTTTTCCGTTGCCGATCAGTGACAAATTCAACTCCAAGCATAAACCCTCATCCCCTCACATCTCCAATAGCTGCCGAGACCAATACGTACAACAAAATCAGCATCCATCAAGCTGGAGAATTGCAGAATAACATAAGCTTTTCTAAAGAGTATGTTCAACGCTTAAAAATAGATAAGGGTAAGCCAGAAAAATTACTTTCATGTTTTTCCTTGAGTTTAGTTAGTTACTTTCTAGATCGGTTACGACAACATCTGCATTATGCTGAAGGTTTTCTTCGTCGATCACTTTCAAATAGCTAGTCCTGCGGCTGTGGATACAGGATTCCCACCAAAGCTTCTGTAGTAACTGCAGCCTTTCGAAGAACTCAAAACCTCTGCAATCTTAGTAGTAGCTACCACAGCACTAGTGCGATTGCCATTACCAATGGCCAGTTCATACCATAAAAGAAGCCCATAAAACAGATTCCAATTCTTGGTAAGATACAAGTGTGTAACGAAGGTTAATTGCATAATCTGTACATGCAGGTGATATAAGTTGTGTTGTCAATGCCGTATCATGCGGAGTACAAAGCAAGATACATGCGTCAAGGTTTAAAAGTTTTGTACGGTACACGAGCGTGTTGATCAAGCAATGCAAGCTTTTAAGACAGGTCGAAGATGCCCAAATTTTTTTTAAAAAAATGCAGATATAACAAGATGACATTAATGGTTTTTGTGAGACAGAAGGAGCGGGCTCACATAATTGGAAACAGGCGAGTCCTGAAGCTGAGATGAATGAATATTATCTGTCTATTGCTCTGGTGCTAAATCAATCATCATTTTCCTATCTCTTTCTATATATATTACAATCATGAATCAAGCTTTAGCCTTGAAGTTGAAATTTTTATTATTAATTCAGATAATTATCAGTTAAAATATTAATTCTTATTGATTGTGAGTATTAAGGATATATAAAGGAAAATATTAAGTTGAAATAAAAGTAATTAATTTTTATCTTTGCAAATACAAAAACGATAATAAACATAATAGAAAATTAAAATAAAAAAAAATACACTTCACAAACTGGACGTATTCTTCAATTTGATGAAATCACATGATCTCCAGTAACAGAATCAGAAATATGAATCATCAAATTACAATATGAAATCTGAAATTTGTACATACACCACACTCAAGTGGTTTTCAGTATTGTCTGAAGGTTAGATTAAGGCGGCCAGGACGAAGCATAGTGTTCTGTGGTAGAGCCCAAGGAGCAGATTTGGAAATGATGGATGACACTCCATGATATATATGTCTAGACTCCCCGCCAAATATTAACACATCTCCTGATTCTAATAATACTTTCTCTGCCTTGTCCATGTCCCTCTCGTCCCCATAGAGGAATTCTGCTGAATCGCCTACAGAGAAGGATACGACGGGCAATCCTTTTCTGAGACTATCTTGGCTTTCATCACGATCCTGTGGAGAAGTCAAATCAGCACAAAGAATGTTGAAAGGCCGTCTTCGGTTTGAAAACCATGAAATTCTTTCAACTCGTGTTGGAAAATATTGCAAAGACAAATTGAATATTGGGTACATATGTTGGTTAGCTACAAACCTTGTGGAGACCCAGTCGCCCACTGTTTTTGTAGAAGTTCACAATGCATATGTCTGGAGACATTGCAGGCAGTATGTCTTCCACATTGCTTGCTTCAGAATCTGTCTTGATGAGTGCATGCGCCTCTGAGATAGCTCTTTGAACCATTTGACTAAATTCATGAGGAATACCAGGGGGCTCATAACCATCGATAGCCCGTATCTTTTCATATCTTCTTGTCTGAGGATCCCAGTTGAGTCCGAGGCACATCATCTGCAGACGAAGCTTTGCTCCACCATTGTAGCCAGGTTGATAAAATCCACCAGGGCCCTTACCAAGTTCTTGACACGTCCTTACTATTTTAATCTGAAACATTCCAATGTTTCCAGAGACCGTATAATACCAATAGAATATCAACAAAAGAAATTACTTTTCAAAAAATTAAAGAAAATAATTTAGTGCATGACCGATATTAACACACATGAAGTTCACAGACAGGTATTTTAAAACAGGTAAGGGGCATTGCATCGATCCTGTTACAACTGAATGGCAGCTACCAATTAGAACTGTCAGTTAGTTGTTACTTATTGTGTCAATTATAAAAATAGAATACATAATTTAGCCAAATTTTCTACCATTCAAAACTGTTGAATTATGCACACAATGATAAGTTTCAAATGTGTTAATAAAATTATGCAAGCTCTCAATTGAAGGTAGAGCATCAAGATTCACCTGTTCACGAATGCTAAGGTAATATTTCAGAAGAACCATCCCAGGCCTCAGTACTCCATCTCTAGTTACTTCCATATTCTGTTGATTGTAATTTCTCCTCCTTGAGAAGCAGATATCAAATGGTTCAATATAGGGCGAACCTTCAGAAGAATGAAACTTCTTGTAACCTGTCGTATGCTTTGTATAACTTTGGCTAGATGGGGATGTTATCATTCCGGCATACCCCAGTCCCTTGTTCTGAAAAGGAGTATGGACAAAAGATTCATCCTCCTTGCTCGCATAATTTGAATCAGGCAAGTTCACAAGCTGATCAATTCTCATTTTCCTTTTATCATCTCGCCCAACCTTAGAACTAGAGGCAGGCTTTTTTCCAATTGGAGGATATTCCTCATCATAACTATATTCTGGAAAAGGAGTATAAGAGCTTTGGTGCTTATTCCCCAGCGACATTTGACCTCTGGTGGGAGCACTTTTACCATTGTTAAAAGAATTGCTAAATTGTTCATCACCAGCTGTGTGCTGCTTAAGAAAATGACATGAAATTATTCATTCTAACTAAATCACAGCTAAAAATCCTTACTTCTGACAGTACATTTTCACGATTTTATATATAGTAAACAACAGATTATCGTATGAAAACTAACTCAATTTCACTGTTCCATACCAATAATGTATCCAAAAATACTGCACCAAAACCATTACATTGTTCCATACTATGCAATGCCCTCAATTGTTTCCAGTTATACAGAGATAATCCGCAAATTCATTGGAAAATCTAGATTTTAATGGACAACACAAATATGCAAACACTCGCAAAACGAAAACGACTCGTGTGGAATATGAGTAAAAAGAAACACTCACAGAATGAAAACAACTTGAGGAATTGCCACTCGGGCTGGAACCCTTGAACCCATTCTTCCCAAAATTCATCTTTCCCAGAGATAAAAATCGAAGATTAATAATATGGCGGGAAACACACGTCGACGATGGTGATAAATGACAAAGACTGCCTTCGATTGTTCGGTATAAGAACATCACAGTGATTGAAAGGTACGGTTAAATACACGATTCATTAGGGTTGTACAAGGAAGAGTTAAACGATGTGCGTGTTTGTCAAGCAATGGCCACTGGCTTACCGCACTTAATTGGGAGTTTGTTGATTCAGCTAACTCAAGACTTGGGGAAGCGAGAGAGACGATGAAGATTGGATCGAAAATCGAAACGACGCCGCCCTTTCGAGACTATATTGCTTTTGTCCTCTTGGACCATCGTAGGCCCAGATCGGTCCGTTTGAAAGGAGGCCTGAAGCCCTTTTCACAATCACATGGACACTACATGCCTTGTTACAAAATGATCACTTAATTTTTTTTATTTTTAATTTTTAAAAATTTAATAAAATATAAATATAAATTTATTTTAATTATTTTTAAATTTTTTAATAATTAAAAATATAAAAAAATTAAGAAAAAATTTAATCTACTATAAAAATTTAGTATATTACTTTATAATACTTTAATTAGTAATTTTAGCAAAGAAAATTAAGAATTGACAGGCAGGACTCATGAGGCCACTGCAACAATATGCATTTGTTGAGACAAGGTTGAAAACTTGTACCTTTTCGACAGTGGGGTGGAGATTAGAGTAGACTAAGGAAGGTTTTCCATAGTGTTCTAATGCCAAAACTTTTCCTTCACTTTCTTTCCATCAATTGCAGCCGGAAAATCCTGATGCTCGGCAAAGGCCAACCCCGTATCCGATTGGGTTTTGATTCTGCTGGGAGTGGTTGAAGGTTTAATTATTTTGCTTGTTTTCGGAGGGCTTGCATATTATTTGACTCGAAAGAGAGGAAAGAGGTCATTGGCTAGTGACAATAACAGTTGACAGCATGTGAATTTTGAGTTTTGTCTTTAAAACCCCATTGTATTTTTTTTGTTTTTAATTCGTTTACAGAGACAAGACCACATACTTTTGGTTGTTTTCACAGGCAGATGTTCAAACATTTGCAACATAGTTGTCTGAAAATGCCATAAAAGAAAATTGTTTTGAGTAGTTGTTTTAGATTTGCCCAATGCAACTACAAATAAAAAACTGAGCTCAGAAGCGCATGCTGTCGCCTTGGAAGGGGCGATGGTGATGAACCCTAAAGTTTCACGTTGCGCAATCGTCACCGCACGCAGCACCGCTATTACCTGCGTAGTATTAAAACTTGTTTAACAACGTGATTAACCAATGTGGGATAATCAGTTATCCTGTTTTGTGAAGTCTTATACCAAAAACAACAGGCTATGCGTTCATTTTTAAAGGGGAAATCAACACGATAAATGATATGGATTAATCTAATTAATTCTCTAATTACTCGTCAGAAGAAAAAGAAAAAATGAACCTGAAATGTTTTCAATGACATTCTTGCTAGTAGGGGACACTGAGAGTTCCCCGATATATTTTGGACCTCTTAAAGGTAGCTCTCTGTTGAACGACTGGACAGACAGACTGCTTCATGTACTCTCGCTTTTAATAGAAAGCCTGTTTGTCTTTGGGCTTGAGGCCATATATTTGGTAAACCTCCCTCCGTACAATATGCAATTTCATCTAGCATTCTTAGAGAAGAAGAGAGTAAACTTCAGGATATAAGGTAGTACTTCTTATATGGTGGTCAAGTCATAAATTTTCTTCAATATTTTCCTAAACGAAGCTTTGCATTTTGCATATCTTATATACTTCTCATAAGCAAAAAGGACTAGGGAGCTAGAAGATCCATAACTTGAACTAATCATCCTGTACAGTTTTTGAAAACTAAAACTCTGGCCATTTGTCTCAGGTATGTATTCGTAAAATTGGAAGACAGAAATACAATTCGAAAGAGACATTCCAACTGATGCTAATTTGTTTAATTAGGAGTAGTGGGTTCCCTGTCGTTTCAAATAAACTGTTTGATGGATTACACGATAAGCTTCGTTACTGTAGATTGCAGCAGCATTCTGAGAAACCAGCTAGCAGATGCGTTGATCTTTTCCCTGTTAACTCGAAGAGAGAAAGGGCTCTTTCTCCTATTTTGTGGGTGATTAAACATCTCAGAATTTCAAAGTAATAATCTTAGTTGTCTGGGGGCCTACTGGTCCGACATTATATATGGATGATGATCCTTTTCTAAATTTAAAGATCCCAGGGCTATCATTCTGTATTGGCTTATTGTTTTACAATTTCTTCTCTGGATTTGATTTGCTGAGCATCCCACATGTGAGGAAATCAGACACAGGCTCCTTGTACAATATGCCGATCTATCAATTTTCTTTTCTCTTCCTAAACGTTTTCGATTTGAAGTTGTTCTCTTTCGAAACTAAAACACAGCCCGTGAACCCTTAATTGTCACAAAGTCTCATGTCACAACAGATTTATATATCAGTTGTCATACACTCAAAGACCCCACAAGTTTTCAACAAGCTTTAGCCATTTATAGACATACAAATCCCATGCCTTACCAACCACAGAAATCGGCACAGCTACACCTCGAGAAACAAGGACAGTAGAACGAACGCTACGTCAGTAATATTAATGTGATAGGTTATCTGATGTGTTTTAGAGTTGTAATATTTGAATTGTAGACTTCAGTATGGACAAATATGTATAGCTGTCAAGAGATTGCGAACCTTGGTTGATTAATGAGAGCGTATGGTTTTGAGTTGTCTGCTTTCTACAACTAGGGCAGATAATTAATAATAATAATAATAATAAAGCTGTTCTTGATTGCGAGGTTGATGGGAGCCATAAGCCACTTTTCCAGTGGAAAATGGCCGGTATGTTTAAATTACTAATTACCCTACAATGAAAGAGTTTCATTAAGGCTTTCAGGTCTTGTGAATTTGAACTATTCTCCTCCCAAGCCCTTTCAGACACATGGATTAATTTCTTTCCCGCAGCTAATACATGATAGAAATATGAAACTCATGCCCCAATTTAAATGAAGCTCTTTGCTGGCTGAACGTCAGAGTCGTACAAATTAATATGCAGCCAAGCTAATTATGGAATTTGAAATGTTGATATCTTGTCGTACGAGCAGTTGTTGAAGAGAGTTTATATTCCTTCAATGGTCACATGATACGTAGCCCTATATCAAATGATCGGCTCATGAAAGTAAATATTTGATCAATGGATTAGAACATAATCGCTGTAATTAATTTCACAACCATTGTTTAATCAAAAGCGTTAGTTGCTGTAACATTACCACTTACATAGTCTAACTTATGCTCAATCTGTCAGTAAAGATTTTCCATGTGTTAAATCGACAAGTCATTATTAGAACCTAGGGTTTTGTTTCTCAACTTTTCTATATGACTGCCTGTGTCTGCCTGCTGCCTACTCTATGGTGGTTGCCTTTCAGCGTTTCAAACTCCAAGGGATTGGAATCTCATTTGCCACAAAAGTAGGTTCAGAAAATATAAAGGTTTTGTCACGAGACACATTTCCAAAATCAGCAGTACTATTTGCTGCAATATCCGTATTGTCTGATTGGACAGTCAATCATGCATTCCCTCTTCTCTTCATTCCATATATTTTTCCTGATACTAGTCAGAAAAATTATGGTGTACAGATCAGCATTGCACCAACAATTCGCATCAATTTTTTAATGCCCTAATTTCTATGCAACATAGTAACGACAAGTATAGCGTATCATCTTTCAGCATGTATTAAAAACCATGGTTTATTCTGAAGCGTTACTCCCTTACTGCCATACACGCTGACAGCTGATACACAATATGAATTAATAATTAATTATTTTCTCAGATCATGGGAGGACAACAATCAAATCGTATAAGAATGTATGCCACAAACTCCCATTTGTTTGCAATTATCAAACCCCAGAATTTGAGGCATCGCAGCAGTGACTGACAAGTTTGCATGTCTGTTAATTTTTGTTGGCATAGATATAACTTAGGGTTCACGATTTCATGATCCTAGAATATGAAGGATACGGTGACTTAATCTTGTGAATATCATATCCCACAAAGAAATTTACACTGCAGTTCTGATACGTATCGGGATATCTGCTGTCCAGGTTCGCTGGATGCGTAGTTTCTCGACTGTAATTGATTTCGTAACACGATTAAGATGTATGCTGATAAGCACAAAGTCACGCTCAATTGACAAAAGGATGAAGTTATTGGTGAGGAATTTAGTTTCCAGGGATGATTTGTGGTCCAATTATCTACCAATTCATTCAGCCTAATAGCGAAGAGAGACCTGGAATTGTTTCGGTCGAGGAAAACAACAAAGATTACATCAACTTCACTGCGACCTTGCCAAGCACTTAATCATTACACTTATCAAGAAAGAAAGAGAACACGTGTTCCTGATTATTCTTGAAATAATAGTCCTTCTGCATGATGCCATAGAAATAATTCACTTGCTGGGGGCCATCTCCAATTGCTTGCAAAAGTAGGAATAAAAGTTTTGATTATCGCCGGAAGAATTTGTGCATGGAACGACTTTGATGAGAAATTTCACAAAGCTGATATTCAATAAACAATACTTAATTATAAACTTGAGATTGTGATCTTAAATTGTAATTAATTATATGCATAATTATACGGAAGGAAATACAATAAATTATAGGGAAAATTCATAGCTCCTAGACTCCAAAAAACCCTATGAGCTGCAAAATTGGAACTAGGGCAACAGACAAGTTTGGAGCAGTTTCTATGTATGTGGTGAGTTGTTTTGTTGTGATGATTAAAGGGCACACATGTGAATAGGGTACACAGTAATGATTTGTTTGTATGGAATGGAGACAATAATGCTGGAAATTTAAATTCAAGCTGCCATGTAAAATCTTTTCGTTTATACATCTGGGTATCATGTATTTCTACATATACGTTTGATCATGTTAGCTAGGATGCGTTGCACGTAATCAGTTCCCAAGCTTAGCTCCTAACTTAATTTAGGTCTCGAAAAGGACTATCCTCCTGCCCCCATCTCGTCAATCAGATGGCAAGCTGAGAAAGCATTTTTCCCAGAACATTTATGTACAACGGAGCAGCATGGTTACTAGAACCATATATGTACAACCTGAGAAAGCATAGTTACCAGAACCATACTTGTTCACTTATCATCCATAAAATGTGACTAATGGAATATATTTTATGCAGTCGTCAGCTACTGTTACGTCATGACCATTCTAGAAAGAAATTATGTAATCTTCAACGTTGCAAAATTGTATGCAAAAAATGGTTATCAGCACAGAAGAATCACTTTGCTCTACGCGAAGTTAATATAATTTTTAACTAATTAATAAAATAAGTATTGGAAGAATTTGAACCACTCTATTTATCCGCATATATGTTCTTCTGAAGAATCAATTACTAGCACATGCAGGGGCTGAAATATCAATGTTGATGAAGCTGAAGCAGCCTTTCATAGAGAATGGAAAGTCGTCATTAATGAAGTTGGAGTAATGGTGTATACGACAAACTTCACACCCATTTTTTGGGAGAACAGTAAAGTTAAAGGAATGCCAGAGAGAGAGAGAGAGAGAGATAATCTACCTTCTGAGGTTAGAATTGTACGCGTTTAAGAGGAAATAATCTGCTCGTGAAAGATAGATGGGAGAAACAAAGAGTAAGAGAGGTATATATCGAAAGCATCAAAGGAAGCGTCAATATTTGTCTAGCTGTCAATCCCTCCAAAAACTACGACTTCTCTTTCTCACGGGAAGCTTTATTATCTCTCTCCTTCGCCGTCACCCCTTTGTCCCTCTCTCATGCAAGTATGTCATCCTCCTTCGCATCAAATAGTATCCCACCTTATATACCCCGAATTGCCCCCGCCCATATCTTCTCCTCTACCTTGGAACTTAGTAATTTTTCATTAACTTTACTTCATAACTTGGTTAGAGACTGGAGCTGTTACAAAGTCTACCCAGGATATACTGTGAAATTCTTGGAATAATTTTGAAGAAAATAGTACGTAAGCTTATATGTTTATAATGAATGTAAACCCAGCAGTTAAGGAAGAATCCTTGACCCGAAGAGTTGGGGTCAATTTGGTAAATCTAATACTATCAAGGAAATAATTAATTTTATGTGGGGAAGTGAAGGCATTCATGCAGGACACAAACAAGAAATTATGTTGGTTCGTGAGCTCTATCTCCTCTTTAAAAAGCCCCATAGCTAACCGTGAAGACATGGGTGAAGAGAGATAAGAAAAGGCATAAGAAGAAGCATGTCTTCCAGGGAGAGAAAGAAAGCAGCTTTATATCAGAGGTTGATGACGCTTCGTGATGTTACCAACTCTAGTGCTGTAATAACCCTAAACTCTTTAGTAGACCCTTTCACTGGGCTTAATTTCTTCTCTTATTATACCCCTTTTTCGCATCGATTAAGCTAGAAACCCTAAATCAGGAGAGCTTGCTTTTGATATAGAACAAGTTTTCTCTTAAATTGAGGCTATATGAGAGTGAAAACCTATTATTGATAGTGCGACCAGGCCCAAAATCTTTTATTAAAATGATTATTGATTTGTTGAATTTGTGTGTTTGGCAGATGAACAAAACCTCGATCATAGTAGACGCATCCAAATACATAGAGGAGTTGAAGCAGAAAGTAGAAAGTCTGAACCAAGAAATCGGAACCTCAGAAGTCTCGACAGTCCAAAATTCCTTACCTATGGTTCATATTAACTGCAATCAGATCCTTTTATTTTCCTTCAGTAGATATTTACATACGAAATTTGTGTTAAAACTCTTCTTTTCAGGGCCAACTAACTATGGATTACTTGCCCTTTAATTACTTATCTCTGTTGTGCTTCGGCAGGTTACCGTAGAAACCCTAGAAAAGGGTTTCCTTATTAATGTGTATTCAAAAAAGAATTGCTCAGGCTTACTCGTTTCCATACTGGAAGCCTTCGAGGAACTGGGTCTTGATGTGCTCGACGCCAGGGTTTCTTGTTCAGATAGTTTCCAACTAGAAGCTGTTGGAGGAGATGTAAGGACATAATTTTCGTCTTTTCATTTCATGCCCATTACAATTTAATTCTAATCTGATCACAGTTTAAACTCATCTCATAATATCCATGACACATATGCACATTAGTTTCGGATATGCACTTCTGAAAAACATCATGTAATTTCGTACTTAGTAAAACTATTTCATCTCGTGAGTTGTACAAACTTAGTTTTGAATCACACATTTCAGATTTTTGGTCGCAAGTACTGACATAATAATGGGTGGCTCCCATTAGAGAACATTTTCCCCCTTTTATTGGTATTCTTAATCCATTTGTTACAACTCGATATCCTGCTTTCACTACTCATTTATTGTTCTACCTTGTGGCAATCTCAAGTTGTTGATATATTGCAGAACGTTCAAGGGAACGCTGAGGGCATCGATGCGCAAGTGGTGAAAGAAGCAGTATTGCAAGCCATCAAGAATGTACAGGAGTCAGAAGAATAATTGGGCAAATTACAGTAATATTCTGTGAAATTTTGTTCCCTCTTGTGTCTCTAAGTCGTCCCTTTGTTGAGTCTAAAAAGATTAGACTAACGAAGGGAGGTGATCAGTTCTTCTAAGAAATAAGCTACCTCTGCATTATTGAATATTGATGTATCTTTTCAACCAAACTCAGTCTACACACTGAACAGAAGAAGTAGGTAACTACTGTTCAGTCGAGAAACATTCATATATTTATATTGGTTTACAAAATTCAGCAAATTTTAACATCAATCACTGAGTCGTATTCATAGCTTGACTTCCTCTTCTTGATCAAGTCCAATGATTTTAGCCTTTTGGAAAAGAGCAATCAGAAAGATTTAATCATTAATGGTCAAGGGAATTTCCCCAGAAGTACATAGGTCAATTACAATTGACTTTCACCATTCTTAACCGTGATCATTACACGATTTATCATAATTTAATTCAAATTTTGTGTATCTAATCTTGTTATTTTGATGGATGGACAAAGAAGAAAGTAAAAGAAAGAAGCAAATCTCGAGGAGGAAACTTATGCAATTGGCTGTCTGATAAGTCATTATTTTATAATATATTGGTAACAATTAGGCCATTGCATATTAATTAATTATGTTAAATACAGTATTTCTCCTACTGACAAACAATCGGCTGATAGTTTTGTGGTCAAATTCCGCGGCACCATCATTCTATAACGAAGGTTAATTCAATCCCAATCGGTCCCAAGATGTGTAACTAATATATACAAGTGCTCACAATCACGTTGGATACTCTTTGTTACTGCATGAAACAAGTCGTGCTTACGTGGTAACCTAGCCAAGAATATCAACACAGCGAAATTCTTTAATTCTAAATAAGGCTAAAAAGATGAAGACAATATAATAACATTAAATTACCAAGTGTTATGATTATATGCTTGGAAAAATCAACTGCGTTGGAGTTCTTCGAGGTTATATGTGTGGAAATATAATCATCAAAATGCAAAGGCTTTGGCCATATGTTGCATGATCTTGGAGTCATTACAGAAAGGAATCGTAGATTGAAATGATCAAACAATGCTTGAATGAACAGTTTACTAGACACAATAATAAGATATTACAGGAGTACGGAGGGACATATATGATTTGCCAGACGAATGTTGGGGGCATGTCCCCCACAACGTTGTTTATATAGAGTTCTAATTATATGCAAACCTTTATAGGCAAGAGGCTATATAATTGTAATATTCTTAGTTTTCTTGTGAAAATAACAATAATAATAATCTCTTGGATTTTCGATTTTACCTGAACTTGGGTAACATGGAAAGCTAATGATTAATTGAGCAATAACCAATTAAGATTTAATTGTATCTCAAAAATTTTAAATTTAAATTTAACATAATTATTAACTGTATTATATTGTATTATTCATTTAATAATCTCATTATTTTATATTAATCTAAACCTATAAATTCTTGTTGTATTTGTATTGATTTGATAATTATATAAAAAATTATCGCCCTTAATCTAAATAAAGTGAATTTCATAAGAAATTCAATAGTATAAAAGTGTGAGATTTGATTCATAATGTGTGATTTTATAGTTCTTTTTAATGATGCTTAGACATTAAACATTAAATCTTCATGCTTTTATTAGTGAAATTGTTATGTAGACAGTTCTATATGAATGTCTCGGTAACAAATTAGTGGTAATAGAAGAGTAATGCCTTAATTATCAAGCAGGCATCCTCCTCTTAATCCCATTCTTTAACATGCCAAGTTTCACTAGATATATTGGGCTCTTTCTCTCTTTGCAAAGGCCAACTTCGGGCCAACCCACTAACAGTAGAACTTTCGGAAAATGCTATTGCACTCTTAAGGATGCGTTTGGGATGCAATATAACATAATGATAAATTAGTGTCTAATAATTAATCATTACGTGCACTGCTTATCTTGAATCAGTGCTTGCTTCAAGAAATTGTTGAGCCACAAAACACATCTACATTCGTACCAGCAGCTCTTCAGTGGTGGTTCAATTGACTCGATAGTAAAAGCTTGTAGCTGCAATTTGGAAGCTTTCATGACAGATCTGCTGATGCAATGATTAGAATGGGAAATCTTAAGCTCACTCACTGGCTCGGATGGACAGATTAGAACTAACTGTGTGATCGTTTATTGAGTTTAGCCCATGCATATTACACAGTATTTGCTGATAATTGATACGAGTGGTCCAAAATAATGTTGTTAATGTTGTTGATGTCTGTTACCACAATTTTCCGCCCACTTCAATTAAGTTCGATGTCAAAACCAAACCGGTTACTCTTTCATCTCAGAAAAGTAATCGCATCAGGAAAAAGTTGGAGAATTTTTAACCAATTCGGACATTTTAAAACTTAATGTAATTTTAAAGTAATACTATTTCGATGTTATTAAATTAGAGGCATTCAATTAATAGAGATGTTAACTTAGTGGCTTAAATCAATCAATTAACAGGAAGCAGGAAGTGTTACTGTCAAAGTGGAATAAAAATTGGTTCACACGAACAAAGTCTTAAAAAGTATACCACCAGAATCATTTTTGGCCCCCTTGTTTGGTTTTGGCCCTTTTTTTTTTCTCCCTAAAGTTCCCTATTTTGGCATAAAAAACTAAGAAAGAGACAAAAGGAAAGCAAACAAGATTAACCTTCTCATTTTCAATCACTTTACCTCTAATCTTAATATATATATATATTTGTTTTCGGCGAGGGAGACATAAGCCGGCATATGAAATCTAATGGCTGTAAGTCAATTCTTGTGGATGGTTGGATAAATAATTAACACAATTAATTTTAAAATACGAATACTTTGAATCTAAGATATGAATTATTGGTTTACGTTATAAAAGAAAGACATGTATATGTAATATTAAATATTGCAAGTTATATAATAAATTAAAGATATAACTAATTTGCCCAACTATTATAAATTCCGATAGGGATTCCAATACAAATCATTTTTTAATATAACTTTCAATTCTAGTGTGAAGGAGATTTGACTTCCAAATCTCTCACGCTATTAAAAAAAAAATACCAATTGAATCCTTTAAGCAAGATCAGCACATAATATAATAAGCTATTCATGTCTATTGATTTGACTATTATTGCTAAAATGAAGTTTTTGGTCCTTCGATTAAGCAATTACTTAACATAGTAATGGATTTAAGGCCTCTTGTTACAACCCACTTAGGCAAACGATATCAAAATTGAAAATCTTCTAACAGTCAATCATCAATTACTTGTAGAAGCATGGTACATGTCAATAATCACACATAGATACGCGTTATTTTCCCTACCATACAATGCATGCATGAAACACAATTATCAAAAAAGAGAGAATCAGGAATGACAGTGTGTTTGAAATAGCCATTAGATCCTAGAAGATATGTAGCTTTAATTTGTATATATCTTGTCGGGAAATAACCCGATAAGAAGAAGAAAACGCAACTACTTCTTCATCTTTAAGTATGCGTGTGGGGTAGCAAATAATGTAGCTAGCCGCGGAAATCTCCTTCCCTAACAGTGTGCAAGCATTGCCGTATGTGTTCATCTTCCTCCCTAAATATCTTCCTTTATAAAAGTTATGATTGATAAACATTGCTATTAATTAATATAGATGTGGCCTCTCATCAACAACTCATCGATGATTTTCAACAAAATATTATATGTATAATAAATTTTTATTTTACTTTTTTTTTATGTGTATTGACTTTTTTATATCATTTTTAAAAAAATAAAGAAAAAAAATATTCAAATTTATTTTTAAATACATTGAAGGATTACTCGTAAGTAATTATAGAATGAATTCAATCAAAAATTATTAAAATATTAATTAGTTAAGATAATTATTGATTCTATATTTGAAGGGAGGATTGTTCTTCAATTTTATATTTAATAGAATTAATTATGATAAAAAAATTAGAAATTAGTGGAGATAATTACTAATCCTAACCCAATAGAAATAATTTTGTCAAATGCCAATTGCTTCAAAAAATGAGAAGCATAAAAGTAATTATTACATTGATAAAGTCTTGGTATGTGTTTATGTTCTTCATAATTATTTAGTGACAATTCCGGTTGGGTTGAGATCGACTGACGCCCCCAGCTGACTTTTAAACGTATGTGTTTCACATAATGAGGTAAAATACGAATTGAATTATGTCTTCCAACCTGTAAATTCTAATCAATGCATACATGGGGTGACAAAGTCAGTCTTGCAATTCGACAAGTCTTTACAGATTTGGTAAATTTGATGGCTTAGAATCCAAGCATAGAATATTTAATCTGTGCAATGCATTAATTTTCCTATTGACCAAACAGGATACTCCACAGAAATTCCATTCATGAAATTATGCTAAGAATGCTCAATAAAAAAGCCGGCCTAACTCTTGAGGAATCACAACATGTTATTTAGAAATTAAAGGTATTTTGCAATATTCTACATCACTTCGGATGTATTTATAAGAATTTTATTATTCCTTAATTGGAATAAAATTTTTTAAACTAAAGACTTGAAATGTTTAATGTCAATAACAAAATCATCGATTTGAGTAATCTCACTGTATAATTTTATTTTTTTCTGCCTTGCATCTTAATTTGTGTTTACGCGTGATGATGCATCAAATCATAATTATTAACCTTTCAATATCTTGGTAATGAAAAAGGCTAAGGGGAGTACAATTTCGAATCTAAATATTCTGCGTCAACAGGAGCACTCAAGTGATTAAATCTGGAATACTTTTAAATATAAACAACCCATTAATCAGAATAAAAGTTTGACCTTGATCACCTGCCTTCTTAATCAGTGAATAGCATTGCGTTGATACCAAAAGAAATTTTAAGTTTCTGCCGAAGGGATGAAACTGGATACTATGTTCACATAGTAGTTCAGACAATAATTTGGGAAGAAGAAAATCAAGAAAGTGTGGATTAACATTGCTTTCATTTTACAGCAAAATGATTGTCATCGGCCTCAATTTTGACTTAATTTGCATATGTAATGGTTGTTTAATCATCCTCATTACAACGTAATTTAGACGTAAAATGATATGGCCAACTTCTAGGCTTCTACTACACATGGGGGAAACTTCCGTGGAAGATCAGAAGCAGCCAGGCTAGACTAAAAAGTGCTTGTCCCTGTAGTGCTTTTGCTTTTTCGATATATATATATATATATATCGTTTACGTAATTGACTTGGGTAATAATGTGGTGTTCGCTGTTATGCATGCCGGCTTAACAAAAGAAGACCATGCAGAAACAGTGAACCAGCTGTTGCAACTTGTTCTGGTAAAAAAGTCTTGGAACAGTACCAGTTGACCTGTCCTGTCGGCCACAAAGCACGTACGCGCTTTCAATCATCAGCCTCGTTATTTCTTTTGCACTCGTTTTCTACTGGTTAAGAATCAATCAAGAATTCAATATTTGAAATTTGAAATAATCAAATTTTATTTCACATTTAATTTAAAATTGATCAATAATAATAATAATAATAATAATAATAATAATAATAATAATAATAATGGTATAATTGAAATTCTCTCTCATTCCCACTCAACAGTTCTTTCTTCACATTGTAATAATTATGTTTCTCTTGTTTTCATTATTATTAGTTTTTCGCATAGCCAAGGTAAAGCTCTATATAAATGCACCTTATGTTACAGAATCTAAGCCAAGCCAGAACTGAACCAAAACTTCACTAGATTTGGCCTTCTCCTCTTCCTCTAGATCATTTAGCCATGGCTCTTAAATATTCCTTCTCATCAATGCCTGCAAAGTTTAGATTCTTGATTGTGTTGTTCTTGTTTCTTGTTGGCACAACATCTGCTCAATTATCATCTAACTTCTATGCAACAACGTGCCCTTCAGCTCTTTCCACCATTAAATCTGCAGTGAACTCTGCTGTGTCGAAAGAGCCTCGCATGGGTGCATCCTTGCTCCGTCTCCATTTCCATGACTGCTTTGTTAATGCAAGTCATTACTCCCTTAATTTGAATGCTCCATTCCTGATCTTCTCTGCTTACTTTCTTGCATATTTAATTATGCAGGAAATTGCTTTCTTGAAACATTTCATAATTTTCTTTTCTTTCCTTTCTTACAATAATTTTCTTTTATTGGGTTAACTTGTGTACAGAAACCACATAAAGCCCGCAACTAAAATAATATATGCCTTCTTGACTAAGACATCATACAGTCAGCAATATCATTTAATTTACTACAAAATGATTCGTTCCCACTATAATTTGCCTTGTATTCATCTTATTTTGCTTCTTGCTTAATTAGTTTTTTTTTTCTTTTTTCTTTAATGAATTAAGGTACCTAATGTTGATAATTGCAAGCGAGTCCGGGTAAACAATTTTTTGTTGGCTTTCATTTGATAATCCAGACCAATAACAAATAGCACCATTCAAGAAACAAGGAATTAAGACATATGAATGTACATCAATGCATGCATGCATAGATAAAGAGAAAAGGATGTTTCTCTGAAAAGTAACAAGCTTTTCTAACATTTCTCTTTGCAGGGATGTGATGCATCAATATTACTGGACGGCGATTCTGGGGAGAAAGGGACACCGCCCAACAGAAATTCAGTAAGGGGATTTGAAGTCATTGACACCATCAAATCTCAGTTGGAAAAGTCGTGTAGTGCTGTTGTTTCTTGCGCTGACATCTTAGCTGTTGCTGCTCGAGACTCCGTTGTTGCTGTAAGAAAAAACCCAACTTCTTATTTAAAAAAAATTATTTAGAGTAAATTAGATGATTTGCATCAAATCCATATATTCACAGTTGTATTATTTATATCATTATAATTCTCATAGATCTTGGATTCTTTTCAGTTGGGGGGGGCAAGCTGGACTGTTCAATTGGGCAGAAGAGATTCAGCCAAAGCAAGTCCGAGTGCAGTAACTGACATCCCAGCCCCAACTTTGAACCTTAGCGGTCTAATCTCTGCTTTCTCAAAGAAAGGATTTACAGCCAAAGAAATGGTGGCGCTTTCAGGATCTCACACAATTGGCCAAGCTAGATGCACAATTTTTCGAAACAGGATTTACAACGAAACCAACATCGATTCCTCATTTGCGACATCAATGAAAGCAGGATGTCCAAGCACTGGAAGCGACGACAATCTTTCACCTCTCGATGTAACAAGTCCGACATCTTTCGACAATGCTTACTTCAAGAATTTGTTGAGCCAAAAGGGACTTCTGCATTCGGACCAGCAGCTCTTCAGTGGTGGTTCAACTGACGCACAAGTTAATGCTTATAGCTCGAACTTGCAAGCTTTCATGACCGACTTTGCAAACGCAATGGTGAAAATGGGAAATCTTAGCCCACTCACTGGTTCGAATGGCCAAATCAGAACAAACTGCAGGAGAGCTAATTAGAATTTGTTGTCACAATTGTGTGGGTTTTTTTTTTCCCCTGTGAGAATAAGGAATTTGGTTTCTTTGTATGCTTGTTTGCAGTTGGTAATATTATAGACCGTTTATCTTACACAAATCGTTGGACACCATAATTGGGCTTCGTAGATTGAAATTGGGCTTTTGTATATTGTTAATGTATGTTTCCGGTCGGGCATAAGATTATTCGGCAAATTTAGTCCTATTGGCTACGAGAGAGAGATAAAGAGGCACGAAGTCTGAACAGTATCTGGAAGCCGGATGGTGCTGATTATCTTTGTGATGACACAATTATCTATATTGTATAAACATTATCGTTTTGAATTTATTTATAGCCCTTTTAACTATTAGAAAAATATTATATAATATTTTAGAATATTTTTAGAGTAATCGGTGACACTTTATTAATATATATATATATATATATATATACATATATGTATTTGTATACATATTATAACAATATAGAAATATTTCACATATAAGACTTTCTTTTAAAGTTTTGTCTCAAGTAAATAAATAAACAAGCATTGTAATTAAGTAATTGTCACGTTTATCACAAGTATCCTCCTGCAAGATGCGTGCAAGAACATAATAAGACTTATTTATGTCGTGTCTCAACAAAAAGATTAGGTATCTAGTTGTCTTATGTATATAATAATCCAAAGTTGATTGAATCACCAAAATGTCATAATTGGCATGCAACAAATAATGAACGGAAGAAGCAGAAACTTAAGACTTGTTAACTTTCGTTCTCAGTACTCATTGAACTTAAAAAACAACAACTACAACACTTGCCCTACTTAATCTCATAAATTATTAGTTCCAACAGCATGTCCTTCTATGTCTCGATAGCATGAAGCTTCCCATTTCAAGACGTTAAAATGGGCAGGTGAGATTTGGATAAAAGAATAAAAGAAAGTCCAATGCTAGCTTTTGGCCAAGTACATTGGTTTATATTACTCGATGATGTGCGGATAGCACGATCATTGTTTTCTCTCTTTTCTTTTTATGCATAATATGATTGACTTTCGATTAATGATCATATATTGTTCATACAGAGCATGGCACAAGCAGCGTTTCTTGCCCCGAATGGTCAAAAAAATGAGGTTTTGCACCTACTACTGAATTATTAATATCCAACAGTTGCTCTTAATATCTCTATTTAAATGTTACACAGACCATATCAGAGTGGAAAATTGTTCTAATTGCCCTTTTTGATTCCCCAATCACATCATTATTTT
>CP135545.1:239305-370077 GCA_032402905.1 Khaya senegalensis | reverse complement strand
TGACTGTTGAGATGAACTAGGGGCGTGGTAAGTTTTGCTAGTGGTTTTTAACCATGTTCATGCTAGGCAATGTCTAGAGCAATTGGAGTAAAAAATATCATCCAAAATTAAATTTCAATTGGCTGCATTAGCTATCAAATAGCTCATTTAGATTTTTAAAAATTAGAAGAAATAGAAAGTCAAATTAGGAAATCTCGGTCAATATGAACTGCCTTGGATGTTTCCTATTTCAATTTTCATGAAATTATTATATTTATATAAACTTATTTGTATATTGCCACTAGTTGTACCATATACATTATAAATTTGATATTCAATGTTATAAATACGTAAGCATATATTAGATCATTGTCAATGTTACTATCACATTATATATTTAATGTATTGTATTTATACGTAAATTTGTGTTGTATGTCAATATCCGTGACAAGATTCGTTGCTTCGTAGCTAATTATTGAATTAAATTATTCATAAAATATAATTTTTAAATTATTATATTATGTTATTATCATATTTTATAATTTTATAAGAATAAATAAACTATAGAGGATATGCGAAAATAATATAATTAATTTATATAAAATATAATTTTAATTTTTTGAAAAAAATTTTATTTTAATCCCTAATATTTTATAAAATTTTATTTTACTCAACTATTTCAATAATATTTTACAAACATCTTTATTGATTTTTCCTTGTTTCACTTTGGATTAGGATCCCCTCTTAGTTCGAAATATCGTTAATTTGTCGAGAAGTGATTGGCTTTTACTAACCAACAGTTTTGGGTGAATGAACAATGATGTGTCGAGAAGTGATTGGATAACTTAATTAGTAGTTAATCTTCTGTCCAATAATAGAAAAGATCAATGTTTGAATTTCCCTTCATTGCATGATTAACTTAACAGGAGGCGACGACTTGAATTGGTCTACCAAAGAGGACGTAATTTACAAGTAGGAGAAAGAGGCAAATTGAAGTTAGTATGGCAAGTGGCAAATGACTATTACAAGTAGACAGTCATGCATTGATGCATACTTTAATTTTCTTTTTTTTTTTAAAAAAAAAAAAAAACTATTTTATTACCAACCCACGTTTCCATTTTTTGTACATCAATCAACAATCCTCATGCCATAATTGGAATACTCTTTCAACTTTTAAAGTGATCTTAAATTGTTGTTCCGTGGTCATTATCATGTGAAGAACATGGGGTAGTAAAGATTAGACTAAAATTATGTTATGACTATTTTCAAATGGGAACTCCGAATGGAATATGCCCACTTGCTGTTGAATCACCAAACCACACATCGACATGCTCAAGAAAATTTTGTAACATATTTCGTATTCACTTTAAAAAATAGGAATATTATAACAGAATTAATAATTATGGGACAATTTACACGTATAATTAGTTAAAATTTTTTAAAATTTAATATAAAATAAAAATATTTAAATTTATTTTATTATTATTTTTAGTTAGTATTAATGTTAATAAAAATAATACTTTAAAATTTTAAAGCTCAAGCCAGTCCCTAGGGAGTGGAGGAAGAAAATAAGGAGCTGAATCCTCTATAACGTCCCACTACGCTGCTTCGCTAGCAATATCTTGGGAATTAGCCGTGCAATGTGAGTAGTGATTCGAAATTGCAATCATGCCTACAAAGGCTACAAAGACTTCTCATAAAAAAGGTGAACCCACAAACTCATTTAAACGTACAGTAAAAGAATTTATGCAACCGAGAAGGGTGTGAACTCGGACATAAGTGGGGTGGTTATAGTAATACCTGAGCGGGCTCGAATATGGTATCATATGCTCGTGAGAACTCAGCGCCCACAAAATCCAACGAATTTGTACGGAGTAAAAAACAAAATTTGAACTCAAGTTAGTTCCTTTTGCAACGGCAGCTTGCATTTCTTTCACCCGAAACTGCAAGTGCAACGGTCAGGTAATGATGGTGTCTTTGGAGGCAAAGAGTAAAGCCAGGACCGAACCCCACCCCAGCCCGCAAGCTTTCTTTTAACCGTTTAAACTCCGCCAGGGGTATAATGTCAAAGCTTATATCCTTCTGGTACTGCAGTTAGCTCCAGCAAATTCGAGTGAAGGTTAAGGGTATTTTAGTCAATTAAGTTGCATGGAAGAAAATCAATCGTTTGCCTGCCTCTCTCTTTTAAGTTCTTTTCCCTCTCTATTTCTACCGTTCTAGACGTTGCCTGCACTCACTTAGTGTGCGGTGTCTGCAGTGTAGGCTGGGCAGTTCACTTCTAGACAGTAACGGAGCAAACTCCGTCATCATCATTCATCAACCGATCATCCACCACACGTTTATACGGTCATCTAACTTCTAAGCTTAATGTCCTGCTGAGCTATTTTTTGCTGTCGTTAATGGCTGAAACCCTGGATTCGAGCTGTAAAATGGAGCACGAGAGGAGCGAAGCTTTTGATTCGGGTATTGAAGTGAAGAATGAAGTTGGTGTCAGAGCTGAGATCGATACATCGGCGCCGTTTGAGTCCGTTAAAGAGGCTGTGAGTCGATTCGGTGGAATAGGTTACTGGAAACCATCGCAACATAAACTCTCTGAAGCTGAGGTTTCTTTCTCTCTCTCTTCTTTTTGCCTTTGATGCCCTGCTTCTTTTCTCCATTTAAAGTAATTTGACAAAATCTGGAAACAAACCAGGAAGCTGGTTGCCCAAGGTCTTAGAGAACGAAGACTCCTCGTTTTGAGCTACCTGTTCAAAACGTGAAATTCTTGTTCGAAAATTAGAACTTGTTGCTAACATTGGGGCTTTAGGGAGGAATGTGATTCATCTATTTGCAGAACATAGTTCTTGCACTTAAACTTGATGATCTGAAGTGTTGGTTATTTAATGAAATTATTTGAAAGAGTACAGTGTCAAGTAGTATTATTTACTACAAACTGTTGTCTGATGAGTGAAAAACCATTTTGGGCAACTCCAGAGCTTCATATTTGTTTGAATTTGGTGACCCTTGGATTCTGCTTCTGCTGGTGCACTGACGATGCAAAACGTACATTTTATTGTCTCTTTTGTCTTAGGAATTTAGTTGACATCACCTATGGAATCCCTATATGCCAGAAGGATTCTTGGCTGCGATACTCTTTCAGGGTGGAGACTACATATCCTGCATTCCTATTTTCCAGAACATAATAGAAAAACTAAACCTGGTATCATGTATTGTGTAATACTTTCTACATCACTTGATTGTGTGCTGAGAAGTTTTTTACTATTGGCAGCATGACACAGAAGAAGCTGATATTATGAAAGTAGAGGAGCAAGCATCCCAGTTGGAGAAGGACTTGATTTTGAAGGAGGAAGAAACATTGGAAGTCTTAAAGGAGGTGGAAACAACTAAAATGGTTGTAGAAGAATTAAAACTGAAGCTACAGAAAGAAGCATCTGAGGTAAATGTGGCACCTGAATGGAATTCAGGTAATGAGAATGTGACACCAGAGGTAGAAGAAGCAGAAAAGAAGAAACCTGAAACTCTTGAGGGTGTCGATCAAAACTTGTTGGGAGGTTTAAATACCTGTCCGTCTTCAGTTCCAGGTTTAATCCTAATGGAATTGAAACAGGCTAAGTTGAACCTTTCTGGTACTACTTGTGATCTTGCTGACATCCGAGCTTCTGTTGAATCTCTTAACAAGAAATTAGAGAAGGAAATACTTTCACTTGAGCAAACCCATAAACGATTGAGTCTGAATTCCTCAAAGGTATTGTCTCTTGAGGAAGAGCTAAAGCAAACAAGACTGAAGTTGCAAACGACTACAGATGCTAATGGTTCTGAAAATCCTGTGGATATTTCAAGAGAGCTTCAAAGGTTGAATTTTGAGGCAGAACAGTTCAAAAAAATGGGTGAGGCAGCAAGAGCAGAAGTTTTGAGAGCAATATCCGAGATTGAGCAGACTAAGACTAAGATAAAAACAGCTGACATGAGATTGGTTGCAGCCAGAAAGATGAAGGAAGCAGCTGGGGCGGCAGAAGTTGTTGCTCTTGCGGAGATCGAGGCTTTATTGACCAGTGAAAGCTCATTTGGAGTACTCTCGCCAAAATCTGATGAAGTTACTCTCTCCTATGAAGAATACTTTTCCCCAACCTGCAAGGCACAAGATGCTAAAGAACTTTCTAATAAGAGAGCGGTAGATGCTATGCTTCTGGTTGATGATGCAAATGTTTCAATTGGGGAAATTTTAAAGAGGGCAGAGGAAGCTGCAGAAGAAGTGAAAACTACTAAGAAGGAATTGGAAGAAGCTCTCAACAGAGTAGAGGCTGCAAACAGGGGGAAGCTGGCAGTGGAGGAGGCACATTGCAGATGGAGATCTGAAAATGGGCAGAAAAGACGTTCTGTACACAGCTGTACCAAGTTTGAGAATCTTTGCCCATCTCACCATCAAAAGGTTTCTCATCTGCATGATGTTAATGGGCTGAATATGGTCAGCGATGAGTCAACCGTTGTTCTGAAGCCAACCTTATCAATCGGGCAGATACTGAGCAGGAAGCTGCTTCTGGCGGAAGAATTTGACATGGCAGAAAAAGGCACTGGGAAAAGAAAAGCGTTGTTTGGCCAAATTCTCAGTAAACAAAATGGTGATATGCCCTCTTCTCTGAAGGCTGAGAAGGAAAACTGTTGCAAGCAGATCTCTGGAAAGAGGAAGAAGCTTGGGTTTGCTCGGTTCTCACTGCTCTTGGCAAAGCAAAGTAAGAAAAAGAAGCCAACTTTGGACTTGAGATAAATGCAGTGGTTGGCCTTCCTCAGCTTTCAATCAGACACTAACTTGTAGTTTTCCTCTACCATTTCTGGCCCATCTTTACTCGGAGACGATCTTTATGTAAGCGATCTATATTCTGACAGGTGTTTGTTTAGGATGTTCGTGATACTTTTAGTTATGCCCTTGCCTTTGAGATTGTAATCTAAATATTCTCCCCCCACTTAATTGTCTGTAGGAAAGTCTACCTAATTACTGCCCTTAATTATGAATCTGCTCCGGTTGAAGTTAAAGTTTGTGGTGAGTGGAGTAAACTCTGAATGGAGGAATGGTGTTTTCTTTTCATGTTAGGAATTCATTCTGCTGCAATTGAAAATGTTTTTCAAAGTTTAAAGAAACCAAGGCACAACAGAAGCAGAACATTATAGTGTTCAGAAACGTAAGCTCCAGCGCCCATGTGTGGGGTAAAAGTGTAATACAACAATAATTGGAGAATCTCAACTTACCGAACGGCAAATAAACAATAAATGCTATTTCTTGAATGTCTATCCAATGCCTGCGCCCCTCCTAAGTCCGAATATTCCTCAATTTCTCTCTTGTTGGATAATATTCCAAGTTGTGTGGGTTGGGCTCCTCTACAGTCTACTCTACTCTGTCTCAGACACTTAATTGTGTGGCGACCTGAATGTCCACCATTCTGCTTCTGACGCGTAAGCATAATGGTCGGCAACTTGGTAGTCCTGCTCACCGCAAACCTCTTACATGAAGTAACTTCTTGAGTGCCAGCCTAAAGACAATTCCACGCAGTTTGACCAGCCACACACTCGAAAAGGAAATCAGTTCCTCATCTGCCCATCTCTCCTTGATTTCGCCAAGTCCTGAACGCCGCTAATCTTACACAGAGGTACGCATCTTCCCACCTTTATTTGTATTCGAATTCCTCCGCTTGGTTGCCGAGAAACAATCGGGAAATTAAAATAAAACTATCGGATAGGAAATTTTTGGATCTCATGCCTGCCGATTCAAACTGTAACCTGCAATAATCCTTCGAATTTCAGCTAGCACAGATTTTTCATTCTTTTTTCATCTGTTTACTGCAATCTTTGATTTCTATTTTTCTTTTTCTCTTCAGTAATCTTGGAATTTTGTGTAAGTTTGAATTTATTCATATAAGATTGTATGTGCAGAATCAGATGCTTGAATAAGTTGAGCTTCTGGCGCTACTTCCCTGAGATGATGAGTAGAATTAAAACTTTAAAGCAGACAATAAAACGCTATTAGGTTATTTCAAAACAGCAGAAGCTTGAAATTTGTTCTTATTTTGGTATAAGCTTATTATCCTGTAAACAGATTCCTTGAGAAGCTTATTGTGGAGGGAATATTGTGCAAATCTTAGGAATTATATAACCTGGTTACTTGTGATTAAATATGTAAACTGTGTCTTGTTTCCCTGTGTAAGAGTTGGTATGTTGGACCGCTGAGGAACTCTAGTCCGCAACATGAACTCTGTATTGCCTTTATTAATATGAGATTGTATTAATCAGGAGTTTCTTGCATTAATTATTGGTTTATCTTATGTCTTTTAATTAGTTTTCAATAGAGTTGTGCCTCTTTAGTGATTCATGCACCGGTTAGAAATATCTGAGCACAATTTATTCTGTGGTTCCTACAATTGTAATTTGCTATCTAAATATATGATCAAGCCTGTTTTCAATTATGAGGTGCTAAAACTTGTTTAAAATGGTTGTTCAGGTATCATGGAAAGGAGAGTTGGGCTGTTACTTCTTGTTCTGTTGGGTGCTAGCTGGTTTTGTGATGCCAGACAACTGGGAGAACCTGAGTTATCTGGTAGGAATACGGACTCACATAATCAAGAAATTGATTCATTGATTTCTGATACGTTCATTCCTTCATTCCTAAGAGAAGTATTTGGGACAAAATAATCAATTTTCTATATGATTGGTCCTATAACCGTGTGTGTATTACGCTTCTTTCCTCTTTTGGTGAGGGCAAGGTTTTGGGGACAGATTAATTACTATGACATAGACTTGTCTTTCTGACACAAAATATATTCACCTTGATTCTTTTGCTTCATATTAACATCACTGAGGTAGTGTTACTAATTCTATGCTGATATGCTAATATTGATTAACTTCCTTGAAATTGGAGTTTGTTCTACTTGATGGCCAGCAGAGCCGTGCTGGGTCAGCCTAATTTAGCGTAGCCAATTATGTTGGTATGTATTCCTACTTCACCACATGTGATCCTGCATGGCCCTGTCAGATGATTAAGTAAATAACAAACTGCTACTTGTTGGATATGAATTATAGTTTTGTAATCACAGCACTTGATCGTGAGGGAATTGAATGCTTATGTCTTGTACATATCCTTATTCTGAAATATTGTACACAAGCATTACTAGTTGGGATGGCAAGGAGCCTGTTAACAAATGAAATGGGCCTCTATGTCAAATTGCAGATGAATTCAGAACTGGTTTAGTTTCTTTTTATTACAAAAAAGGTGCCCAGGCCTGTATTTGCCACCTATTCCTGTCCTTTTTCTCCTTGGCCACGTGTTAGAAGAGGCGTGTTGCTTCACTGTCTCCATTCTTATCCTCTCATATTCTTTCATCCTTTTCTAATGAAAGTTACAAGTGGGCTATGTTGAAATATGTGTTGCAAGGTGGTATAGTTGCCTCTTTTAAATATAGGCAGTTCCTTTCAACTCTAGTTTCTTCACCTGTATTGTAGAAAGTCAGTGCTCTTGAAAGTAAATATTTATAATTATGTGGTTACATAAAATTTTGATATGCTTTCCACAAAGATGCCCTCACATGATTTCTCATTTATGATGTTTTCATGTAGTGACCCATGTATAATCCTTTTTGCATTTGTAAACTAAATGATCCCATTATGCTAAGATTATATGTTGTAGTGATATTCTAGTTCCTTGTTCAGTTATGCAGGTAAGGAATCAGGAGCAAGAAAAGGAGGGCCAAGCTTTAGGAGAAGCTGCCCAAAATGAAAATTTGTGCACACTGTGTGAGGAATTTGCTGCCAAGGCAGTTGATTACTTTGCTGAAAACAAGACCCAAACTGAGATCTTGGACATTCTTCACAAGTCTTGTTCCCAGTTGCCTTCTTTCAAGCAGCAGGTAATCAACCAACTTTAACAGAGTGGATATTGTTTGGTGAAATTGATATTTTGTGGTTGCCATGGAGAACTAACTGAAATCCCAAATAGTGAGCTTGATTTGTATCAGTGAATAACTTTTTTTTTTTTTCTTTTCCTTGGGCACAGTGTATCACTTTGGTGGACTATTATGCTCCTCTCTTCTTCTTGGAAATCTCCACTGTGCAACCTGCAGATTTCTGTCGAAAGGCCAACCTCTGTCAACAAGTGGCAATTTTTTCTTCACAACTACGTGAAAATAGCTGTGAGCTTTGCCACCATACTGTTTCAGAAATGTTAATCAAATTGAAAGATCCTGACACGCAGGTTTGTTATTTCATCATTTGCCACAAGAAGGAAAACAATATGAAATAATTTCTGGCTATTTCAGCTGCAAATGTTTTCTATTTCTGCTTTATATTCACACATGGCCTTTTATATCCAAAAGCACTTAGCATTAAACTTCTGCTAAATGTTGAACTTTGTAAATTGGTCTGAAACTTATGACACGGTCTTAAAATTTTGCTTTGTAAAATAGAGGTGGTTAAATCATTGCAAGAACAAACCCATGTAGCATACAAAAGAGAACTATGATAATCAGGTTTCATATCCCTGCATTTATTATACATAAAATCAAACCTTTGTTGTACATGGGATTGATGAAAGAAAAAAAATTAATTATGTAAAACTTCAAAAGAGTAAGGAAGGTGGTGTATAAACATGCAATAATGCCTATTCTAAGCTGGACGCAATTAATATGGGCAGTTTGTCATGCAGTGACAAAAAAGCTGAGGTTATAATGTTTTAGTTAATTTATATAGTGAAGAATAAAAAGGTTATCTATTGCCCCTATATTGTTTTTTAGAATGCATAATTTACTGTAGTTATCCTAAAAATATTCCATGGATTTTATATGCTTTAGCTCTCCTCGTCAAGAAAATTGTAGCATGTGATCTTTTTCCAGTAATACATCTGGTGATGTGTCATATATATATATATATATATATTTTACTGCTTATTCTTGTTGCTGATAAAATGACTTATGCTCTATTTTTCTTTTGTGCCAGCTAGAGATAATTGAGTTGCTTTTGAAGGCATGTAATTCCATGGAGAATTATGCGCCAAAGGTGAGAACGATTGAAGAGGTTGAATGAAATGCATTTTCTTCTGACTTGAGTAATTCCTCAAAATCAGTTTGTGGACACAATCTACTAGTCAAAATAGAGATTCCAATGAATAGTAGATCTATTGACAAGACAAATAACCAACGCATGTGTGGGATTTCATTGTAGGGTGTGCATCTGACTTTATGATCAACATACTTAATAGCTATTAAATTTATTACTACAAGAAAGATAGATGTATATGGGATCTTTTGCGATTCTGGTATTCAATATTACTTTCCACTTGGATGCTATTTATGGGTCCTAATATTTTGCAACACCGTGGCAGTGTAAAAAGATGGTCTTCGAATACGGGCCTCTGATCCTTGCCAACGCCGAGCAGTTTCTGGAAACAAATGATGTGTGCGCTCTGCTTCATGCCTGTAAATCATCCGCAGCCGGCAGTAATGAGGAAGCAGCAGAAGTGGTCAATGTATTGGCCGACTCATAAATGGAGCGAAACGAACATCAGCGGAAAGAAAGTACAGGCTTCATACACAAAACATTTATATATTTCCATCCTTGCACTTCCAGCATTGTTTGTATAATTCTGAAACTGTGACACGATTATGATTGTACTTATGGTGTAGAATGTATCTGCTATTGAATTTGAATACTTGTTAAAATTTGAAACCCTGAATGTCTGTAGGAGCCAAATCACTGGAAACATTCGTCACTGTTTTAAAATCTCCGCTTGCTTCTGGAAAAAATTGGTAGTCGATTTCGGGTTTGTTTGTTAGTGCACATGTCCATTTGACTGACACGAAGAAAGAATTATTTGTTTCTGGAAACAACATTCCCCGCAACTTGTGATGAGTGTGACGTTCGTAGTGACTGGAAAACGTGCTGAAATCAAAGGATTTGCATGAAATTTCCTACCAATCGGTTCTGTCAAATCTTAACAACAACAACACGGGGGCAAAGTTGCCACGTGGGCTAATATCTGAATATAAAAACAAACCAATCTCTCTCTCTTCTCCCGTATGCCCAATTTTGCTAATTCAGAACGTGATCAAATTTTCTTTCTCGACTTCGTCGAGGCAGTCTCGTGCGCCTGCTTCCTGAAAATCCCACGTGTACGTGAAGGGTGAAAGCAACAGTTTCTGGCAATGTCATTAGACTGTACGCCTTGTCTTGTCCAGCAATAACATTAATGCGTGACCGCTAACTAGCCGTCGAAATTCACATCCACGGAGCCATTTTAGCCAGGACATGACAAGACGAAGCATTGTAAATGGTAGTACCACGCGTACCACATGACAAAATTGTTAACTCTATTCTTTCTCGCCCATAATCATATCAATAGGCTTGGTTTGATGCGAAGGGTAATATTGTACTTTAATTGGTCATTCCATTATTGGAGTCGAGGCTTTGTTTGGTGCGGGGAAGAACTCTAGAATCTCGGGAGCACAACAATACAAGGTGGTGGTCCCCCGAGACCAAGAGAAACTTATTGATGGACACGTGTATGGCCAAAAAAGGAGTTAACGCCTGTCAGATACGACTGGGGTTACAGTAACAAGGGAAGGTAGCGACTGAAAACAATACGAGACATGGCTTTCATAGGTGGCGTGTGCTGATTGCCTGTTATGGTCATGGGAAGTCTAGCCGTCATGATTCTCTGTTGAGGCACGAAGCTTCATTTTACAACGGAGAGTGGTAGTTTTGTAATTTCAGATTGAAACAAACACCACACCGCTACAGCCTACACTGACAATTAAATAATAAAATAATCACACTCGGTGGGCTGGGCTCTGCCGACTATAAAAGCAGCGCAAAACTGGTCAGGACTACGATCTTTTCTATCGGCTGAAGACAAGTCGTGATTGTTCTCTCATCTCGTCTTCGTCCTCGAATCTGAAAATTTTCTCCCACCACTAGAAACGGTACTGTCTCTCTCTCTCTCTCTTCTTTTTAACAATGGACATGTACTGATATGAACAATATGTTAGTTGATCTACAGCAATTTTGGAAAACAGTTTCATATTTTGGATAGAAATCAGTACAACGTTGTGATTTTCACGAGAAGTTCCTCAGATTTATAGAATAACACTGTGAAATGATATAGCTTCTACGTTATTTTTGGTTGTTTATTATTATTATTAATTGAATATGCAAAAATTATTTATGTGAAGTTGTTGAATAATTGTGTTGGTTTCAAGCGTGAAATGTGGGAGGCGTTATTTTATATATATATATATGTGTGCGCGCGCGCGCGTCCTTGAGATTTACAAATTCTTGTTAATTTAGTCCATGAATTTCCTAAAAAATTGTGTTTGGTGGCATGGAATTATTGCTTACGAATTGGAGATGTCAAGCTCTGTTTATAATTTTCCAAACTGCCTTTGAAATTTCCTTACCGCGCTGAATTGTCTTTTCTTGTTATTTCAATATCTGCTTGTTCCAAAAAAGATCATAATGGATTTTTGTTATTCCTCTCCAGTTGTCCAGCGTGTAATTAATTTCCCATGTTTAACTTTTTGTTGCTTAGGGAAATATCATTCATGTGCTCGCATCTGCTATTGATTCTGATTGTTTCGTTCCTTTTCCAGGTTAGCGTATCAGATTTTGGGAGCAATTTGAAATTTCAATCTATTACTGGTGTGTTTCTGTACGACTGCACAAAAAGTTTGATCATTAATTTTTAACATACCTTCAGTATTCTTTATAACAAAGCCAGGGAATGCTGAAAGATGTGTTTCAAAGTCGAAAAATACTTGGCTGAAATTGATGAAGGTTTATCTCCATTTGAGCAGCACTTGTTTATCCTTCATGAGAATCAACACTCAACTTGCAGTCCTTTGCAGCTCTCAACTCAAATATTTAGTGTGTCTAGATATTTGAGAAAACTTGTAATGTTAAAACATGCTGTCTGTGAAGATGGTTAAGGTTAGATGGTCTAGAGACCAATTTTTGTCCTAGATTTGCTTATATCCTTTGTATTGCACCAGTTGGGTAAGTAGTTTTTGTTGTTTATAAAGATTATAACTTGGAATGGAAAACAAAGGAAGCATATTGATGCAACGGTACGAATTAGGGAGATTACTTGGCCAAGGAACCTTTGCCAAGGTTCACTATGCTAGAAATCTTAAGACTGGCGTGAGCGTGGCCATTAAGATTATCGACAAAGAGAAGGTCTTCAAGGTTGGGATGATTGATCAGATTAAGCGAGAAATTTCTGTCATGAGACTGGTTAGACATCCGAACGTGGTGGAGCTTTATGAGGTTATGGCAAGCAAAACCAAGATTTACTTTGTAATGGAATACATTAAAGGTGGTGAGCTTTTCAACAAGGTAGCCAAAGGAAAGCTCAAGGAGGATGTTGCAAGAAAATATTTTCAACAGCTGATCAGTGCTGTTGATTACTGCCACAGTAGAGGTGTTTGTCATCGGGATCTGAAGCCTGAAAACCTTCTGTTGGACGAGCACGGGAATCTAAAGGTTTCAGATTTTGGGTTGAGTGCACTTGCTGAATCTAAGCATCAAGATGGGTTGCTGCATACAACCTGTGGGACTCCTGCTTATGTTGCTCCTGAAGTGATCAACAGAAAAGGCTATGATGGATCAAAAGCTGATATATGGTCATGTGGGGTTATCTTGTATGTTCTACTGGCTGGCTATCTCCCATTCCGTGATTCCAATCTGATGGAGATGTATAGGAAGATTGGTAAGGCAGAGTTCAAGTTCCCTAGTTGGTTTGCCCCAGAAGTACGCAGATTGTTGTCAAAGATCTTGGATCCAAGCCCAAGTACGAGGATATCCATGGCCAAAATAATGGAAAATTCCTGGTTCCGCAAGGGATTGCAGAAACCCATAATATCTGAAACAGAAGAGAAAGAACCGGCACCTCTAGATGCTGGTGCAATTTTTTGTCTTGATGGAAGTAGCAGTACTGTGGCAGAGTCAAAGAATGAAACGGCGAAGCCTTGCAACTTGAATGCATTTGACATCATTTCCTTCTCTGCAGGCTTTGATTTGTCTGGCTTGTTTGAAGACGGAGAGAAAAGGAAAGAAGTGCGATTTACATCCAACAAGCCTGCTTCAACCATAATCTCTAAGTTGGAAGACATCGCTAAGCGTCTCCGGCTGAAAGTAAAGAAGAAAGACGGAGGGTTAATGAAAATGGAAGGCTCCAAGGAAGGCAGGAAAGGAGTGTTGGGTATTGATGCAGAAATATTTGAAATCGCTCCATTTTTCCACTTGGTGGAGGTGAAAAAGAGCAGTGGAGACACACTGGAATATCAGAAGGTGATGAAACAAGAAATAAGGCCAGCTCTCAAGGACATTGTTTGGACTTGGCAAGGAGAGCAGCAACAACAGCAGCAATTCCAAGAACAACTGGCGGTGCTGCCAGAGCAGCAACAGCTTCAGCCTTGTCATGTACTCCCATTGCAGGTTGTCTCACCTCCGGATTCATGACAATCACATTGTTACCTGTAATATCTTGGTCTTCTGTTGTGTTATCTTCTGATAGGTACAATATGATATATTGAACTGCTTTGTCTTTCATGGGTGCTTTTAAGGCATAGAAACTATATGATTATCCTCTCTTCTGTTGATGCTTTCTGTTCAACCCAACTCTTTTTCCTTCCTTCCTTCCTTCCTTCCTTCCATGTTAAATTTGTCATTAGATCAAATTCGTCGAGTAGAGAAGAGACATTTGATTTTAAGAGGTCAAGAATTTGAACCCTTCTGGCATATTTTCTGGAGATTAAGTCCTTGGATATTATTATACCACAAGTTTCGTAGTTATCAAGTTGTAGAATTTGAAAGATAGAGAGATGTGAAAATAATAGCCTTTAATGATGGTTAGGGGATATTCTTTTGGAAGAATCTTGTGCGAGCTCTAGACCTTATCAATTGACGTAGACATATTGGAGACAGAACAGTCGGAAACAGAAGATTGGAAGGACAGCAAAGACAATGAGGGTCCTACAACCAGTAAAATGACAAGACGGGAAGATCAGTCCAAATGCTTAAAACGACAAAAGACAAACTGTGAACCAGTCTTCACCGTCTTTGTTTAATTTAAGTTGTCTCAGAAATAGACTCATCTCCTCTTTGCTCAATTTTTTAAAAGTCAATGAATTTGGACTTCCAATTTTTTATTCTAAAACGATAGCGTTCATGTCAAAAAGAGTATTATATCAGTTTCCACTGTGGTGGACGCACGAGACCAAGTAAAACAAAGAGTAAACACGCGGTCGATTTTGAACATTTCAAATTCGGACAGCGGCAAAAACGTCGTGGTTTCCAAAGGCAACCTTATTATTCTTGTTTAATTTAATCGACAGATTGAACTGACCAGCACATTAGATCGCACAGCTATTTCAGCCAAAATCATATCAAAAAACTCTTGTTTACAGTGCGCTGTAAAATAGCATTCAGAGGTTTTAAAGCCTTACTTGTGGCATCAAACACTAAATTGGGTAAGAAATTGAATTCAGTTTTAATAACATTTTTTGGGCATCCTGAAGCTAACAGAAGAAAGATGGATGAAAAATCAGACCTCCACAGACCACTACTACTTGGAAAAGTAGAATGAACTCAGTTGTCTGATCTCTAGATTGCTCTTCCAATTTAGTGAGGGAGGATGAACACAAGAGAGAAATGGTAACAAGATTTATGAACAAAAGCACCATGCATTTTTTGTACCATCTCATTGAATATTCAATCAACTGATGATTAAGAAGATAAGCAACCAAGAGAGGGACTGCTCTATTCTGCAGTAAATATATTTTCGCCTGAAAAACATGGGATAACCCCTCCCCCCCAGCAGAAAAGTAAGTTATAAACAAAATTAAGCAATGAAACATACCTAGCAGCTAGGTGATGCACAAGCAAATGCATGCGGCATGTATACCTATTCAAGCTAAAGTAAGTAAATGTCAATCTCTCTCCCTTATAGAATAGAAGAAGGAAGATACAATGTGTCCGGTATCCTAAAGTCTCCCCCAAAAGAGGATATTTGCCCCTTGTGAACAGGAGGTGTATTTTAAGTCCCTCAACACTTTTTCCTTTTTAATCAAATGACCAAAGTGACTGTACATCTGGGGTGGTGCGAAACAACCCCCCAACATGGGGCCTCGAGAGAGATGACTTTCCAACAGTTTCCCCCGTTCCCTGCACTGCCCAATCCTTCCTGCAATGAAATCACAAGTAGAATAAGAATCAGATAACTCTTCTGCAGTTTTAAACAAGAAAGAAACTTAAAATATAACTAGGAAGAACATATGGCAAACCAAAACAGTCGAAACAATCTGAACTAATTAATATGGCACCATCCTACAAATATGCTCACGAACCATCAAAGATTGACAAATCACAGAAGATCAATCAATCACACATAAATTCCTAAGAACTTGAGAAGAAGAACAATATCCATTAGACTAAGAAACAATTCAACACCCACAAACCATCCAATCTTAAAATCCACAGGATAATGGAACAATGAAGAGGAATGAGGGATTGGAATTAGATTGGCTTATATACCAGGAATTCTAGTGAAAGGAAATGATGCAAAAGATTTGTTTTCATAAAAATTATAAACCACAAACAAATTAAACTAGTATAACTAAACACATCCTCGAGGGATCTCTAAAGTACAAGAAATTCTAAGCTCAAACACTCTTCTTGATTTCTCTTTTCCACATAAGGCATTGATATAAAATCGTTTGGCATTCATCACATACAGCCGCCTTCTTAAATTAAAATCCGAAATTAAATGTGATATTAGCAAACCGAATTAAAAGGCAAATGCATTTTAAGAGTTGACGCCACTATTGCAGAACATCAATGTTTCTTTAACATGACTGCTCCTCTAAAAGAAGGTTCAGCTGTGGGTAACTAGTTCTAATGTAATGTCAAAATTTTCGGAGAGACATGACCATATCAGCCTAAATTTTAATATCACAAATGTTATTTATTTAAAATAAGTTCATCAGACATTGGGTGTGAAGAATAATGCTAATTCACATATTTCCTAACCTTTTTGGAAGTTTATTACTATTCTCAGCCGAGGAAATCACATTCAATGGATAGAGAGAGAGACAGAAAAATAGTTATGCATCCAATTTATTATGGAATGTCAACTTGGCCTATGATACCAATTTAAACCATCTTCAAGGCTGCTTTACTCTTTTATTGAGACATTCAGTATCTGTGGTAAATCTGAAATTGTAAATTTTTGAATCATGAGGTTTAGAGAAGAATAAAACTTGACTTGACAAATACCCTAATATCCAAAGAATAACAACCAGGAAATATTTGTTATAGTTTCCGTCATTTTGGAACACAAATTTTAACTATATCATCTTCAGCAACAACATGCACTAATCACTGGTAGGAAATATATTGCTCAATATTCCCAGCAGGTGCGAACAATTGAAAATGCACAGATTATCAATATAAATGCCAATGTGACATTATCATATTTCATCGAAGCCCTGTATATTATGAAAAAGACAAGACACATTTATGATTTCCTCCTGCCCCCCTCCCTCTTGGCTATTGCTTTTTCAAAAAACCAAGGCACAAAATAGAAAACTAACATAGCAAGTTTTAAAGTCGAATGCACTCACTTGGACCAACAATTTGCCGAAGAATTCTCAAATGAATTGTTAGTAGCAGATCCAGGGGGACTTCCAAATTTCATTTCATTTTGAGTACTGTCCTCTATCGGGCTGATAGAAAGGTGGTCATTGCCTGACAATGGTGGAAAGAAAGCATTTTGTATCCATGGATCATGATCAGTTGAACCAGTTACAGGGCCAAATGTCCCACCATTCTGGCCACTGCCAAAAAAAACCTTCCGAGGAGAATGAGTGCCAGGAAGGACATGATCCTCTTTTGTGAACAGTGATGCCATGGTTTTCTGAGATGAAAGGTGCACAAAATCTTCCTTGTTTGATCTATTCAGCTCTGGAGGTAAAATCCAGCCTGGAGGCCCACTTACCATAGCTAGACCTTCCTGCCCAAGAGGAGAACTATTCCACATCTGCCATGTTCCCTTCTCATTTGCATTTCTATTTGCATGATCTACAGGAAATGCGTGCATATCTTGAGCCTTAGGAGAACTTGGAAACCAATTAGAACCGTTATGCTTATCATCAGTAACTCTCAAACGTGACAGTGGAGACTCAATTGGAGATGGCTTGCTGCCTTCGCAAGAAGAAGACAAACTCTTTAAAGCATGAGACTTGTCCAATCCAGTGTCTGTTGCAAAACCAGTCCCCAGGTCCAGTTGAAAATTATCAAGTGACTCAGAAACAGGTCCGAGCAAGGATATTGGATCAGGTTCATAACATGGATCTTCAAAATGCTCCGTCTCTTCAGGTATAAATTCATGAGACCCATCTCCAACTCGAGGTAAAATTGGTTCAATTACAGGAGAAAAACCTAAACTACTGCCAGTGGATACATTCGGATAGCTAGATAATGTAAATGGTGATGGCAGCCCAAAATTGATAGGATTATCAAATGTCTGGATAGATGATGATTGGGCAGGTAATGGTGGGCTTTGTGCTTCTGTTGAGAACTTTGGATTTGGTCTACTAATGACATTGGCATTTGAGGTAGAAGGAACCAATGACGAACGAGTGAATAACTGTTGCCATGATTTTTTTGGAGTTGTCCTCGGTTGTGGCTCAGAGAGCACCTACAGTAAACAGCTCAATGCTGTAAGCTTTACAACACTGTCATTCTTCTTCTATAAACATTGTTATAAAATACCCCAAAAGAAAATCTCGTTGAACCCAAAACTTGACCATGGCTCATAATATTCAGCTTCTTAACCAGATTATTCCAAGAACCTTAGTTTAGACCAAGAATACACAAGGAAGATTGAATAAATATTGAAAAAGTATGATAATCAATATAATGTATGATTTGCTAATTAGATCAAGTCCATATCAGTAAATCAGAAAGGCTAATGTTGAAATCACAACAGTATCAAATGATAGGCATGCTGGGAACAAGCGTAGAACATAAATTCAGAACAAAATGAGACAGATACATATTTTCTGTGACTAAAAAAAAATCAACTATTTTGAAAACAATGCATGAAGAAATCTGTTGCAAGACAACTTACAGGGCGACTGATGTTTCTGTCATCTCCATTTGGTATTTTCCCAGCTACACGCTCAGATGGATAAAAGTCTTTCTTATAAGCAGATGGGTGAAAATGATCTACAGAACTATTAGACTTGTTTTCTTTTGCAACAGCAGGAGTATTAGCACCCTTTCCAAAGAAACTGCCTCCACTAAAAGCTTTTGAAGAAGACAAAAATGTACCCTTCATTCGATCCAGATACCTAGTCCCAGCATTTCCCCGGTTATAATTATTTGTAGAAGCATTTTTCGCACCATGTACGCATTCCGTGCCATGGCTCTTGACAATATCTGCACCAAATTTCTGATGCTCAGGACGATCATTCTCACTCTTTTTGTCAAAGTCACGCTTCTGCTCATTCCCTGCTCTTTTTTCCAGTTCTTCTACGTCTGAATTGCTCTTACTTGAACCCTTGTCTTTTTCTTTCCTTCTTTCCTGTCGCTTCCTTTCTGCTTCCTTTTTACTATTTTTCTCCTTGACAGTGGGTGATGTCTTGCTGTGCTCTTTTTCAGCCTCCATCTTTTCATCCCTCAGTCTCCTACGTTCCTCCACCAACCTTGCAACCTCCTCCCTCTGCTTTCTCTCTTCTTCCTCCAAAAGCTCCTTTTCTAACCTAGCCTGTCTCTTCTCTTCAGCTTTTCTGCGTGCCCTCTCTCCTCTACTTTCATGGTAATGTGCCCCATTCTCACCCCTCTTGGCCAGCATACCCCTATGTTCTGCATCAGAAGAAGCATCTTCCCTGGATGAAGAAATTCTAAAAATCTTTCTCCAAAGCCATCTAATGCTCAAGAAAAAGGATGTCAACAGCTTGCAGGCAAAGATAACACCACCAGAATAAGACTTTTCTGCCAAGCAGTTCTCATCTCCTCCAAAAATCCTACTCCCATTCTTCCGCCAATGGTTAGACTTCCCAGCAACAGGCCCAGCAACCCAATTTCCATTCTCAAACCAGTCCTGCCCACACATCCACCCATTCTCAGACCATCCCTTTCCATTCAATATCTTCCCTCCCTTTCCAACAAGATCCTTAATAATCCCTGAATTCGAAATTCCCATACCCCCAGGTGGCACAGGCAAATCCAACACCGGTCTCTTCGAAATATGCCCACAATATGAGCACATAAACCGACCACCACCAGGGTTTTGATCCCTATACGCAGTCAAGCAATTCCTACAACGCCTTGTGGCAGTTTTCCTGAGCTTATGCAATTCAATAGCCTCAAATCTCTTCCTCTCCCTGATCCGGGCATTTCTACGCACACGCCAAGCTGATAGCTGAGGCATCAAAATCTCATACCAACAAAGAGTAACCAGAAGCACAAAAACACAGGCCAGCCTCGGCGACGTTATTTCAAATCGAAAAGCCGGTGGCAAAATCTGAGACAAAGCCCATAGCCCAATAAGTGGAATAACTAACCAAGGTAGCATCGTAGCAACCCGGCGAGACCACTTTTGAATCACACACAATATACACATTATCCTCCTAACCCACACCTACTGTATATTATATTCAAATTAAACCCTAAATTCTAACAAAATCCCAAATTTTCCAGTTTTCCCAATCAAAAACCCAAACCCTAACTTCTTATCTCATCCAAATCCAATATATTCAAACCCTAATTGCTTTCACCGGAAATGAAACCGCTTCCAATAAGAGAAACCTCATCCACCATTAATAATTTCAACAATCAATTGCAAAGGGATCGATTAGGGTTTCTAGAAATGAAACGGCACCGTAACAAGCTCAGAGTTTTGTATCAACCTAATGGGTGCGGAGTTTCGAGACTTACAGATTTAGAGTCCACAGCCTGAAAATAACATTGGTATACAGAAATTCGAGAAATTAAGAGCTAACTATCGGCAACGATTTGAAACCGGCGTTCCGAGTCTTGTCTGCCGAGTGTGTCGGTGCGCTCGATATCGTACGTTGTTTTTACCAGCGAATGAACAGTGACAGAAGAAAAAGATAAGAGAGACGGAGAAGAAAATGAAAGGACGCAAGAAACCAAAATTATATAAGCAATCATTGAACCGGATTATCTGGTGCCGGTTTTAATGAACCGGAACGGTTTTGTGACAACGGTTTTTAATTTTGTAGTAAGTTGTATGCGTTTAAATCGTTGTAATCTTACAAGTATGACAAACGGTTGCTTACAATAATATTTAACAATTGCATAAATAACATTTGAGTCCCTACATTTGTATAAAATTTTGAATAAAGATATAATTTTAGTTTTATCATGTAAGTCCATATGGAATTTTTTTTTTTCTGTCCTCATAAATCCTTCAATTATTTAAGTTTTGTTTATTTAAAGTGTTCGTTATAAGAGTACGGTTGTAAATGAATACAACTTTTTTAGAAGAATTAGATTATTGGACTCATTTGGAAAACAAATTATAAATTATGTCTATGTTGTAATTATCTCAAAAGTTAAGGACTCATATTATTGTCCATAGATTTAAAGATTTGACTTTGACCACAAGGTTACATGATGGTCCTACAATAAGGCATTACATATATGAAAAACAAAAATGATATTTATTCTAAGCACCTCCCTCAATTTATTATATATTAATTATAATTTGATATTTAAAATATATTAAATAATATATTTTTATTTAATAAAAAATTAAATAATTAAAGCAACCATACCGTAATAATAAAGTCTTTAACTCCTTTTTGATTTACATTATAAACAAATTCACTAACCATTAATTCAAATTAATTGGAATCATAAGAGTGTAGAATGGAGGGGGTTGAGAATTGATTAACGTTAAATGTACCCTGTATTTTTTATACATAAATATGCTCCATTTTCATCCATTACAATAAAACTTATCTATAATTATAATATCGAAATCAAACTAATTTTATTAATGAAACGAAGTTATAATTTAACAGAAATATAATTATAAAAATTATTATTTGGACTAAATAATCTTTAATAGAACAAATCATGTATGCTTTAATTGAAAAATAAATTATTATTATAATTAGACGATAATAAGAATAAGATAATCACGAGAACAATAATACAAAAATATAAAAAAAATTATGATAAAAAACTTTAAACATTCTTAAAAATGTAGAAAAATTTTAATTTTAATAAAAATATTTTTATGTTAATAAATTATTATATACTCGTAAATTAAAAATACAGTAATAAATCTTAAAAATAAATTATTATCCTATAATTTTTTTAAAAATATGTTTTATTCTATCTTTTTATTTATTTAATGTAATATAACATATATTTTTATAATATACACATAATTATAGACAAATTTCTTTAAAAAAGATATAAAAGATTATAACTCAAGCCAAAAATTTTATTATTATATATAATTAATTTAAATTATGACTAATTTTTTAATATTACGATTACAAAAAACTTCAATCAAATAATGGGTTGTATTTAGCTTATGTAAGATAGGGACTGGGTGATGAAAGCCCAAAAACATAAGATTATTACTTTATAAAGAAAGGGTGTGAGAAGAATGCAGGTGGGGTGTGTCTAGTTCTCTAAAAGAAATAAGATAACAAGCTTTGGAAACTAACCAATAGCACAAGAAATGGTACTATTTCTCTAAAATCACTTGAGGTATTCAAGTAATTGAGTAGTTCTCCCTTCTATTAGGAAATCACTATATAAATGATTAATGGGTTCCAAAAATATATAACTATCATTTTTATTTTTAATTTTTGAATTTTGATATAGTAATCACCGATTTACCGAGAGTTTAAATACATACAAATATGATAATATTCAAATTAAGAATAGAATTATATCCTTATCTTTTTTTATTATTTATTTGTATATTTTTATTTTTATTTTTATTTAAAAAAAACGAATGAAATAAAAATTAAATCTTTATAAAATAAATTATATTTTAAATATTTTTAGTCGATTACACTTTATTTAATATTTTATAAATTTAATTAATTTTAAAATATAAAATAAAATTTATATTTTATTAATAAAATTTTTTAATAAAATTTATATTTTATTAATAAAATTTTTTAATAAAATTTATTTATTTTTATATTAATAAATTTTATTTATTTTTATATTAATAAATTTTATTTTTTATATATAAGTTAAAAGTCTGGACATTCTAGCATGAAACGAAATCCATACTGTGATTACTCAAACATCTCCAGGTGGGCCTGGTAAAGCTCGAACAGAAACAAGGCCCAGACAACCCACGCAGATCATCACAGGCACAGGCACAGGCACAGGCAGAGCAGAATTAAGCAGAGGACACGTGTAAGAAACCCAGGCCAACAATGACACGACGTGGAACAATGATTAATGTCCTTTAATTAATTAAATTAAGATTATAGCTTTGTTTTTGTCTGGGTTTAGTAGCAAATCAAACAGTGTGTCTGCCGAAAGCTTGTCTCAAAGGTGGGATAGTAGGTAACATATCAACCAAATTATAAATATATTATTAAATTTATATATCCAACCTACCCCCAATTACATTATCAAACAGTTCCCTAAATTAATTAATTTACTCAATTATAGGATAGTAGGTAGCACTATCAAATAAATTATAATTTTTACATATTTTAATTATTTACATAATAAATATTATTTTTTAAAATATTTACAATATAAAATTAATGTTTATTATTAATTATAATATGTATTAAAATTTATTTAAAAGTTAAAATAAAAGAGATGGGGAAAAGATTGAGAGTTTTTTTCTTTTGGCATTTGACCTTCATTTATGCTAAAAGTGGAAGGTAAAAAGGAACTTAATGCTGCGGTTTCTCTGTAATCCATTAAAACGGTCCTACAGCTTTTAGTGTTAATATTATTAAGTCACTCAATGTGTGTGTGTGTCTACATATATACATATTATATAAAATTTCAGTTCCACCAGTCTGATGTGATATGTTTCAGAATCAATCCACTGTATGCATACATCTGGTAGCCATTCATTCGGATAATAGATTGTGCACGAATGGCAGGCCAAGAAGAGAAAACCTGTGCATGGTTAATACCCTTTCAACAATTGCTTTTGGTCATTTTCTTCGATCGCATTATTCATTTGCCTGGCTTCGTGATAGGCAGAGGTCCTGAGAATACTTACTAATCATAAATTTGCACTTGGCAATCGGCAAAACCAATTGCATGCATGATTTTGTGAATGCTTGTATCACCCACAAAGAATGAAAAGCCAATGGAGAAATATAAAGTGAAAGAGGGCTAAGCCTAAACGAAGAGATGCATAATCCCAAATTTACACTTAATGGATCCACCAATTTATATTCCATTAAGAGAAAGTGAAAACATGTATATCGGTCAAGCCCATAACAAGGTGATCATGTGAGAACTTTAAAGCAACAAAATAGACCTTCCGAAGATGGCTATTCGCTAGTCCCAGGAAAAGGAAAACACATGACACAACGAAGAAAGCTGTCACACCCCCTTACAAATCATATCCACCATAGATAGCTGGCTAGCTAGCTAAATCTATGCACGGTTGTCTCATACCATACATAGATGTGAAATTTACTTATTTCCTTACAGAGTTGTATACAACCAAATATGGTTCATATTGTTGAAGTTAATATGGTGGGAGTCCTCTACTACTGAATTCTTCTAAAGAAGAAAAGGGCAATGAAAAGCATAAACTAAGTAAAGAAGAAGATATGTGACAGGGAAATCTTCTTTGCACTCAACTCTATTGTAAAAGGACAAATTCCATTGCTTTGACTCCTTTTTCCTAATTTATTTTTTAACAACGTAATCATAGACAACGGTGTTCATCTTTTTCATCCAGTTAATATTATAAGTCGACCCCATGAAGAATAATGTGTGGACACCAATCATGATTCGTATGTCTGCTTGTGATGTGTCTGGTCTTGATCTTGATTGTTGGATGAACGATCGATGATCGTCGTTAAGGTATCTGAGGAAACATTACATGTCTTAGTAATCGTCTTTGTTTCTGAAGAAGGAAACTGATGCCTATAAGGAATCCTTTATCCCTTAAAACACTCTGTACTGGATCAAGGTTGTAATACAAATATATATATATATCCCTTAAACAACAACAGAAGACTACAAAACAAGACATTTTTCAAAAGTATTTTTCGAGTTCTGGCAATGGAGTCTCTACCAGAACCCGATAAACCTTCTCTTTCGACTAAGGTAAACTCTTTCGTTGCCAACAGCAGAGTTGGGAAGCGATTCAAACTCTCTGAGCGAAACACAAGTTTCACGACGGAGCTGCGAGCTGGAACGACGACGTTCCTCACGATGGCGTACATCTTAGCCGTGAACGCCAGCATCCTTACTGATTCTGGTGGCACCTGCAGCATATCTGATTGCGTCCCGCTTTGTTCAGACTTTAATATTCCGTTGTCGAATTGCACCGAACCAACCTACCGGATCATCAAACCCGACGAGTCTTGCAAGTTTCCTCCGGTGAACCCGGGTTATTTGAACTGCCTTGAAGAAACCCGTAAAGACCTTATTGTAGCCACCATAGCTTCAGCCCTTATCGGCTGTCTCATTATGGGTATATTTGCAAATTTGCCATTAGGTTTAGCTCCCGGCATGGGAACGAACGCTTACTTCGCTTACACAGTTGTAGGGTTTCATGGTTCCGGTAACGTTCCATACAAAAGCGCCTTGGCTGCTGTTTTCGTCGAAGGTTTTATTTTTCTCTTTATATCAGCAATTGGGTTACGAGCGAAATTTGCCAAACTTGTTCCGAAACCCGTCCGAATCTCTTCCTCAGCTGGTATCGGTTTGTTTCTTGCTTTCATCGGTCTTCAAAACAATCAAGGTATCGGCCTTATAAGCTATAGTTCTTCAACTTTAGTCACTCTGGGTGCCTGTCCCAGATCTTCTAGGGCATCCCTTGCTCCCGTTATAACGGCAGTCAATGGAACCGTCAGTTTGCTACCAGGAGGATCAGCATCGGGCGATATTATGTGCCTAAATAATCGAATGGAGAGTCCCACATTTTGGCTTGGCGTAGTTGGTTTCATAATAATTGCTTATTGCTTGGTGAAAAACATCAAAGGCGCTATAATCTACGGCGTCATTTTCGTAACGGTGATTTCATGGTTCCGTAACACATCTGTAACGGTGTTTCCGGATACAGCGTCGGGAAATTCCGCTTATGAGTACTTCAAAAAGGTGATTGACGTGCACGTGATCGAGAGTACCGCCGGGGCACTCAGCTTTAAGAGTGTGGGTAAAGGCAGATTTTGGGAAGCTTTGGTCACATTTTTATACGTTGACATACTCGACACAACTGGCACGTTATATTCAATGGCCAGATTTGCTGGTTTCACAGATGTTAATGGCGATTTCGAGGGTCAATATTTTGCTTTCATGTCTGACGCTGCAGCAATCGTGGTGGGGTCACTCTTGGGCACATCTTCCGTTACTACTTTCCTCGAATCATCAACGGGAATAAGAGAAGGTGGAAGAACAGGACTGACAGCGTTAACTGTGGCAGGGTATTTCTTCTTGGCCTTTTTCTTTACTCCGTTATTGGCGTCGATTCCTTCATGGGCGGTAGGGCCATCGTTGATTATTGTTGGGGTTTTGATGATGAAATCTGTGGTGGATATTGAGTGGAACAATATGAAACAAGCTATTCCTGCATTTACGACGATCATCTTAACGCCGATGACATATTCCGTAGCTTATGGTTTGATCGGAGGGATTGGAACTTACATCGCTTTGCATATGTTGGATTGGGGAGAGGATTTGTTGGGAAGACTTGGAATTGGGAGAAGATCGAAGAACATAAATTTGCAGAATGAAGCAGCAACCAATGCAAGTAATAACGATGGCTCTCCAGGCCATAGTAAAGTACTTGAAGTTTAGGGTTTTACAAAATAAATCCACATAATAAACAGCTCAATGTTAGTGTTAAGTTAATTGTTAAGTCAACTTCGGGTTAAGGGATTATGTAAAGAGCTTACCTTCTACCGAGAAGGATATGGCATGGCTAGGCTAAGAGTGAGGAATTAGTCATGGTTCAAGTGAAGTTGCGAGTTTATGGAGCAAAATCAGAGGCAGAGAGTTCATGGAGACTTTGTGAACTTTGGCTTTGCTTTGTAACTTTATAGGCGATGACAATTGCATATTTGTCACCGTTCTTTTCTCACCCAATGGGCTGAAAAAATTGTGTGAGTTGGTTGATGCTTTAGGCTCAGTGGGCCAATAAATTACATTATCTAATGGACTTTATCGAGCCTCATATCAGATTAGGCTTTTGCATAAGTTACCCATGCATTATTATCGAATAGTTAAGCCCGACTCAACTCGGTTCAAACCAGGTCCGCTGGACTTAAGCCCCGGCTTATGAGTTTCATTATTTTAAAAAATAAAATATATATATTTATATATAAATAGTAGTAGCTTGCGAGCCAGTTCATTAAGATCCATGCTTGTAGACTGTACTTACTTTATTTATTTTTGATCGGACCAATTTTAATTCGACCCATTAACTCGCATAGATCTTAATTTGTCGGCCGGACCACCTTTGTCTACCATCATTGTATTCGAGCGAGTTTGCAGCTTTCTATTCAATGTCTCTCTCAGTTTTCATCTTGAGGCCCATTCTAAAATAGATTGCACTAAAATTCCCACTTCATTGGAGAATTCTTGTAGACACCCCAATTGATTGAATGGGCTAAGCCATTCTCCAAATAGTTAGGCTAGCATTAGCCAATTCTGGTAGGAGGGCTCGTTCGTCGGCCTTGGGAAGTTGGGACCAGGTTGTTGTCAGCATTTCCCATTACAATGCCAAAGCAAACGCCAAACTAGTGCTATGTAGTCATTGTCCTCATTTTGCGTCAAACCCTATGACAATAGCATAGCAAGAAACATAATGCTTGATTATGTTGCATGAATATTGCCTATCAACCACCATATCTACACAATATTCCTTAAGCCATCGTCTTTACTAATAAATAAGTAATCCTCAACAAAAGACACATTTTTATTCATAAAGATGTGTTTGAAGTGATGATTGGGTCAAAATGATTAATGATGGGTACCTAATTCCTTGACCCAACATAAGGCTCTCGGTTGGTTGGTGAAGTGGGTGGAGAATACAAGGAATAAATTCGGGAATTATAATAACACTTAGATCCCCACTATTATACATTTTCACAAATGAAAATATATTTAGTCTGTTTAGTTATTATATTATTCCAAAATTATAAAATTATCTCTATGAATATTACTACTAGATGGTATAGGAGCATTGCATTTATTTTATAATCGAGGACAGACTTATGTGCAATAATAAATAAACTACGTTCAAATATAAAATAATAAGGATCAATATGTTATTATCCCAAATAAGAACAAATTGCTGTGTTGTCAAAAGAAGTGGCTACCCTTGTTTTAATTTTAGCTAAATTTTAAAATTAAATTAATAATTATAAATTTGATTTTTTCAAACTAAAAATTAATCTAAACTAATTTAAATTAGTTCGGTTTGAATTTGACCACCTCACTTACAAGGGCTATGTCTTCCTAAGGAATTTTCATTAGCCGTAAGCAAAGCCAACTTCTTCTGCATCATTTGGGATAAATTAAGCAGGTAATTTTTGCAGCATTTATTTTTCCAAACGGTGATGATGTGGTAATATTTCCAAAGAGGCAAACAATTTCCTATAACAGCAAAGCCAATGCCTTACGAAAATGGAAACCCTTATCCATTTCACAGGACACCAAAACGACACCTTCACTTAACATCGCAAAAACGACTAGCTGCGGGTAAATTTAAATTAAATTATTAATTTAAATCGATTTAAAAATTAATTAATTAATTAAATTAATAAATATTGATGTATTTTTATTTTTAATATTATATAAATATAAAATTGTTGTTTCATAAAATAAAATAAAAAATAGAAAAAGAAAACATATCTTCTATGATGGTAGTGCACCAGCAATCCTCTTAATAATTGCTGTTGGTTATGGATGTGTATAGACATATTTATTTCATTACCCTTTTGATGAAAAAGAAAAAAAAAAGAAAAAGGGTGTTCTTTAACACCCTGGATGGATATGCAGAGAAATAATTCCTGAATTTTTAATTCATCGCGATTCCTGACCGCCCATCCAGAATCAGTCCATAAACAACCCCTCTACCTACTGTTTACATGTCACGCTGCCCTCCCCCATTCTATTTTATCAAATTCAAGTGCTTACCAGTTCATCGATTAATCATCTTAGTGTTGATTAATTATTAATTGTTTAACTAATTAAACTTGTTTTTCTCCCGTGTATTTAATGACCATGCAGCTGCCGGCTGCCAAACCCGAGGTGGGACTTAATCTAAATGGTTGGTATTTACTACAGGAATTGAAGTCGTCTAATTTTGTGCGGCGCCGCCTTACCAAAGACAACGGAATACAGTCAAAACCCAGCTAATTTATCATCCGGAGCTGACTCTTACAAAAAGCCAACTCTTATCTTGTGCAAATCGTTTTGTGATCAACTTTACTTGTTCAATAGATAATTGTTTGATTTTTCAACAGAATTTCTGAATTCTCTTCCTTTTCCTGTAGTTATTTTTCCCGGATTTTGTTTAGAATTTGCTTGATCATTTATGGCAGTATCGCCACAGGTTTTCCCGCCAAGGAAACGGCAGCCGTCGGCAGGTGCATTCATATCGCCAAAACTGGCCGACCTCAAACTCGTCGAGTCTCTGCTGCTTTTATCACAAGAGATCTCGTCTCTGAAGCCGATGCAATTTGTTCTGAGAAGTAATTCGCTTTCGATCATCCGCAAAGCGAAGCTTTTGTCGGTGTTATTCGAAGAGCTTCTGGGCAATCGAGTTCTTGTGTTTTCTCCGTCAACTTTGCTATGTCTGGAAGAAATGTACATAGTTTTGCAGAGAATGAAGACGTTGATCGAAGATTGTTCAAACGGTAGCAAGATGTGGCTGCTGATGCAAATCGAGACGGTGGCTAACAATTTCCACGAGCTGACGAAGGATTTATCGACTCTGTTAGATATTTTGCCATTAAAGGAGCTTGATTTGAGCCAAGACGTTGAAGAGGTTGTTGTTTTGGCCAGAAAACATTGTTTGTCACGAAACAAAGGCGTTTTCGTCCACCGGAAGGATGATCATCTACGACTAGAGGTGTTAACGATGCTTGATCGAATCAAGAAAGAGATCGTCCCTGATCATTCCAGGCTTAAGGAAATATTCGAAAACTTAGGTTTCCACGATTCTTCGGCTTGCAGAGAAGAAATTGAGAATCTCGAAGAGGAAATTCAAAACCAGCCCGATCAAAAATCGAAACATCTGGTTGTAGCTTTGATCGGACTCATTCGTTACACAAAATGCGTTCTTTTCGGAGCATCGACGCAGAAATCGGATTCCAGGCGACGTAAGAAAAAATCGCAGGCGGAGGTGAATGTTCCGGCGGATTTTCGGTGTCCCATTAGTCTAGAATTGATGCGGGACCCGGTTGTTGTGTCGACGGGTCAGACCTATGATCGACAGTCGATTAGTATCTGGATTGAATCTGGGCATAACACGTGTCCCAAGACAGGTCAGACTCTGGCCCACACCAATTTGGTCAATAACACGGCTTTGAAGAATCTGATAGCTATGTGGTGCCGGGAGCAGAAGATACCTTTTGAATTCGCGGCAAGTGACGAGAAGGTTAACGGAGTTGTAACAAATAAGGCGGCGTTGGAGGCTACCAAAATGACGGCGTCGTTTTTGATTAACAAGTTGTCAACTTCAGAGTCGATGGAGGTAGCCAACGATGCCGTTTACGAGCTTCGCTTTCTTGCTAAAACAGATTCCGATAGTCGCGCTTGCATTGCAGAAGCAGGAGCCATACCTTTACTTGTTCGGTACTTAGGAGTGGATACAGGCTTGCGGCTCCCAAATCTCCAAGTCAACGCCGTCACAACGATCCTTAACCTATCAATTCTCGGGGCAAACAAAACGAGAATTATGGAAACTGATGGAGCGTTAAACGGCGTTATCGAGGTGCTAAGATCCGGTGCCACTTGGGAGGCAAAAGGAAACGCCGCCGCAACTGTGTTCAGCTTATCAAGTGTAAACGCACATAGGAAAAGACTCGGGAGGAGGACACGTGTCATAAAGGGGTTGATGGACTTAGCTAAAGACGGACCGACGAGTTCAAAGAGAGACGCATTGGTGGCAATTTTGAATTTGGCGGGAGATAGAGAGACGGTTGGAAGGTTAGTTGAAGGAGGAGTGGTAGAAATGATAAGTGAAGCGATTGACGTGTTACCGGAAGAGTCTGCGATGATACTGGAAGCTATGGTGAAGAGAGGCGGACTGATGGCGATTGCGGCGGCGTACAGTTCAATCAAAAAGTTATGTGTTTTGTTAAGAGAAGGATCCGATACGACAAGAGAGAGTGCAGCGGCGACTCTAGTAACAATTTGCAGAAAGGGAGGGTCAGAAATGGTGGCCGAAATTGCAGCAGTGCCGGGAATTGAGAGACTGATATGGGAATTAATGGAAAGTGGAACATCAAGAGCGGGAAGAAAGGCGGCGACGCTGTTGAGGATTCTCAGAAGATGGGCTGCTGGACTAGATGCTTATAGTTCGACAACCACCGCTGCGTCTGTGAGTTACTCTAGAATAGTATTGCCAAGCTAAAACTTTTAGCTGCATTCTTTTGTTCTTTTCTTCTTCAGTTGCAAATGGTTTAAGTAAGTTGATACGTTGGTTCTTTCATTTGTAATCTTTGTAAAATCACTCAGAGTGGTTCGTTTCTTTGTCCAAAATCCAGTTTTGTTGCTCTATTAAAATTATTGTTCCAAGCTTGTTCTGCTAGAGTACTTCTGGATGATTTTCCTCAAAACCTTGCTCTTCCTCGGCAAAAACCTCAAGTTCCAGCCGGATTTCAGTTTCTAGATGTTAATCATCCGCGCTGGTTGGAGAAACCTAGAAATTTGAGTCCGAGTCTCAGATTGCCGAGGAAGTCGTCCGCAAATACGGACGTTAGTACTCTGCTTCCTCCCCTAGGGAAAAGTACCACCCCATGGTCCTAGGCTCCTAGCAAAGGGACCAACAACCAGGGTATCCTATTATAGCAGCAGCAAGGTCCCCGTTCAATTCCTAGAAGCTATATCGGTACCATTTCCAGGAAAACATAATAGTTTTGGGTCAATTTACAATGGTCCAAAGTAAAATATTCCCACTTACTGCAACCATACATGTCCAATCGATAGAAAACAAATGTTGTCGACGAAAATTGCTTCATGTTAAGCACATTCTGAAACGTTTGTGGGCCAACTTTTGTAGCACAGCATGGCAGCAACTTCTGGGCTTAAATTTTCGAAAACTTGACTCTCACTGTGCATTCTGCCCTTCCAGGCCTAAAACTCATTTAATAGCAATGCGTTAGTGCGTGAGAAGAACAGTCAAAATCAGCATGTGCATGCCCACCTTTATCAGCAAAATTTTCTGGATTGGCTTGCTTGCTTGCTAGCTCTAAGCAATCAATTATCCCGACCAGCTAGAATTTTAACTTCATTGTCTTGTGGTTGAAGATAAAAACAAAATATTATAAACTGCTACATTTTATAGTCAAGACTAAGAATTCATTTGGTCCCATTTCAAGCCGATTGCAGATACAATACGTCAAGTAAATCCAACCCATCTCTAATCCATTGGACTGAAAATAGGGAACTGATGATTGACCTGGTGGTGCACCATTAAGTTGGCCCATTTGCCTTTGGGGGCACAAATACAATAACAACACATTGAAAGATAATTTGCACCAACTGGCAATTATTGTTAAATTACAGCTTAAGCTGACAGATTTTCACTTGTGCAATGCCAAAATTATACACTGGGAGAGCCAAGCAGCCAAAGATTCCCTAAGTCTTAATTTTGTCATTTTCAAAGTCAGTTTAGGATTACAGCAAGTCCATGTAATTCTGCTAACGAAGAGAAACAAAGAGCACCATTTTTAATTTTTGGCAAATTCCAACTATCTTCTGGCCTTATATGGTGAATCAATGAGCAAATAAGTTCAATCTATACCAATTTGTTTGCACATTCTTGTGAACTATGTACATCCATGACATGCAATTGCTGCATACATTTGTCGTTTACAGATATACCATACAATTGTTGGATTGCAAAAATCTTTGGCTATCACATTTGAGAGAGAATAAAACATCAACATCAAGTTCATGAACTTGGCTTCAGCAGAATGGTAGCACATCATTTCTTGCATTACATCATTTCTTGCATTACCTAGATGATAATCAGAAATTTCGGAAAACGATGGGGTAAGCATCTGCTATCACACGTGAAAGTAGGGTTCTATTAGTGATTTTCACTCCAGTGTTTGGGGCCTCCTTCATGTTTTTGTGACACATCATATTTTTCATTACGTATTGATTTTTTCTGCCCAATTGTTCAGCCATGCTTTCCAGGTTGTTTTCACTTATATGGGTTTATTTGTTTTGTCTGATTTGGGTACTGCTTTGCCTTTGACAGTAGCGTGAGATGCTATTGTTTAGCGAGTGAATACAACAAAATTTACAAAAGAATTACAGATGATACTGCTCGGTACTATAAACTTGTATAGTGCCTGCAATCTGTACTGATGGTCTCCAGCAAAATTTCTATGTTGGGCACACACAATGCAGAGTTCCAACGAGTTTCGCAATCCCAAAAGGTTCTCCTTCGATTTTCTGTCCTGTGTGTTCTTCATTTTCTTAAAAGCATGAACCAAAGTGCTTCCATATAAGCAAAAGCACATTGGCCATTCATCCCGAAAAACAGGAGCATATATTGGTCAAAAGGGAAAAAGATTGAAAGTATCAAACATTACACAGAATTTTCAACTTATTGCTGCTGAACCCGAATTGTAATAAACAAAAACTACGGGCCTCTCGTAACTATGCAGTTTAAAAGAAGGCCCTGGGTGGCCCTTTATCAGAGGGCCAGCATGCGAGCCACGTAAACAAAATCATGGCAAAACACTGAATAAGCCGTGGTACGAAAACATATAAGCTTGGCCCTGACCGAAGGTAAGTAAGTAAATGCTGCAGGTTTTTTTTTTCAAAGAAATCAATGGGGGAATAATTTTTATTTTTCATAAACAAAACGTAATGATAACAAAGGAACAAATTTGTGTATTGGTTAGGTGATTAGGTGTCATTAGCGCAAAGGCATTTACCACCTGGCCTATTACTTTTCCTTTATGCCAACTTTTTCTTCTTTTGGAGGGCCAATTCAGTCTCTCTCAGTTTCCTTCTCTATTTATCTGTCTGCCTCACTTAGTCAGTTCTATGTGTTGAACATTTCCTCTCATACTAGCTACAGAGAATCCAAAAGGGGCTTTGTTTTTTCAAAAAAAATATATTTGAGAGATTTGTTTTTTGTTTTCCGATGGGTAATTACAGGTTCAGATTATCGGATATGATGCCGAATGCCTGGTTTTACAAGCTGAAGGAGATGGGCAAAGCAAGAAGCCATAACACCAACACCAGCAGCAACAAGAAAAAACAGGCAACAATATTAGCTTCAACAACACAGGCAGTGAAAACAAAGCAAACCCATTTCTCTCAATATCCGAGAAAATCATACTACTTCACTAGAGACCTTATCCCAAGTGAAAGATTGTACATTTCTCCAACAAAACCAAAATCTATTGACACCCATTCTCCTGACCCACCAAGAAAATCATCCGAACAGAGAAGAAACAGAAGAAGAAACAACAGGTCTGCTCCCAGGCTTTTAAGCTCCTCTGTTTCTGCTGGCCGCAGTTGCCGTGCCACCATCTGGACAAAATCTGAGTCTCCGCCGGATTCTTCTTCTTCTTTGTCTTCCTCACTTGGTAGCTCGCACGAACCAGAAGTTCAAGAAGGTTGTGTTCCTGAATACAGGTCAGACCGTGTTCTAGTTACTGATTCATTTGATAATATGGTCAGTTGGTCAAATTCTTGTGGCTGCAAAGTCATTTCTGATGATGCAAAAGTTATCGTTGTCGATGTGGATAAGAAATCTCTTGCTAACAAATGTGATATTAAGCTTGATGGGTTTGATAGTTTATCTGACCTTGATCTCCCTCCGATCATTACTAAACCTTCTAAACTCAACGAAGAAGATGAAGAAAAGAAAGGAACCAACGAGCCAACTCATTACAGAAAACGTTCAGCTAAATTTGAGGAAAAAAATGTTTGCAGTTCATTATCTGTTAAGCTTGTTAAAGAGCAGAAAATCACTGCCAAAGAACACAAGTCCAGTCCTGTTAGAAAATGTTCTGGTAATTCTCCTGGTGTAAGGCTCAGAACGAATTCTCCGAGAATCGCAAGCAGGAAGATTCAGGGTCACGGGAGAAGAAGCACTTCGTCGAGTTCGAGTTCAAGCTTGCGCAGGAGCAATTTATCAGACAGTTTTGCTATTGTGAAATCATCGTTTGATCCTCAGAGAGACTTCAGAGAATCAATGGTGGAGATGATTGTGGAGAACAACATCAGGACATCCAAGGATTTGGAAGATTTGCTGGCTTGTTATCTCTCGTTGAATTCTGATGAATATCATGAACTCATCATCAAAGTGTTCAAACAAATCTGGTTTGATTTGACTGACACCAAAGTGAAGAAATAATTTCTTCAAGAAGAACTGAGATGTACATAAACTTCTTTTCCTCATTTGATGTTAATAACTTCTTATTTAATATGTAGTTGAGCAAAATTTGACTAGCTATGAGCTTAATTCTTCAGATTAGCAGAATTCCTAATCATGTTCAGTGTTGCAACTAAACAATTTCTGAAATCAAATTCACAATTGTTGTAATCGTAAACATTGCTTGTATTGCTCAACAAAAGAGAATGGATCGGAAAAAGAAGCAAACAGAAATTCTGTTCCATGTCCTCACATTGGAAAAGGTGAAGCTCTGCCCGATTGCCATTTCATTTTTGTTTTCATTTGAACACTTAGACAAAACAACGCGACCCCACATCACCCTTCACTTATTTTTCTCAGCAAACCTAATTAAATCAACTCATTTCCTCAAAACAGCTTTCCTCAACACATCTACAATGCCATCAGACCTTGTTTAATGTTCAACACCAAATGCGTGGCCAACAAATACTTCTTGGTCTAATATTTTGCCAAAATGCAGTTTCATAGCGTATGGTAAGGATTTAGAAGTCGTGACTTTTAATCTACAACTGTTATAAAATAAAATTACTGGCTGATTAAGTGAATACTCACTTCAGTTGTATTTTTAACATTGAATGTACACTTAAACTTGTAGTGTCATTTTGAAGGTGGGAATAACCTACACTGTTATAAAATGAGCTATGTGTTTTTCTTTCTAAAGAGACCAAAAGGACAGAAATTCAGGTTTCTCAATACAAGTACTTGCAAGCTTTGAGACCTACTAGGGGATGATACACGAAACTATACAAATAGATATAATAAAGGGACCCTCAAGTCACGTACAGAAACTGACAGTTTTATTATTAATTTTTATTTCTTTTTATCAGCTTCTGATTTATCCTCCAAAAGAAGATCCTCTTTCAAAGACAAAGATTCAATATTTTTATTAATCTTAATTTCTTCACATTATCTAAAGGTCTCTTCTCTTCCATCTCTGGGCAGTATGTCCAGGCTTTACATTCCACCACGACAGAGAGAGAGAGAGAAATCATGAATTAAAAGCTGTAAATTCAATATCTCCAGGGTGAAAAAAGCATGTACTTGTTGGATGATAAAATATGTAAAGGCAAATTCAAATTTCTTTAACTGTATGAAAGTGAAACCGGAAAAGCTGTGGTGGGCTTGCACTCTACAGACATAGCCTGTTGGGAAGAAGCTTTCAAAATTTCATAGCTTTGTCTAAAGTTGAAATTTGATGTCCTAGAAAGATAAAGTTACTTCGATAATTTCAAAAGCAGTTTACACTTTCAAATTAATCTTAAGGGCAGTATTTACCAAGTACTTATTTTGTTCGATGCAATAGTCATCAGTACAATAATAATAATAATTTAATGTGAACATTTACACAGTTGTGAAATTCAAACTTGCATATTATACACCATGTGTTAGCAATAATACACATCTGTTTATACTCGTCAAGTCAAATCAAATAGGGTTTATCTCGAAGAACTTGATCTAAAATTCTACCCGATGGAAGATTGAGAATTCGGAATTCCAGAGAGGGAAAATCTTATTACACAACAGGCAACAATACGTATGTCGTGTCTATATTCTTGATTGAAATCTTCTTCTAAGCCGGGTGACAGTAACAGTTTCTAACCAAAGTTGATGAGAAACCAGTGTACCGATAACAAGTTTTGTCCCTTTCGGAGACAAGCATGCAGCTTCGTGCTCGACATACCTACCATATAATATTGATCATAACAAATAAAGAAAAATTATCACATTGTCTTGGCGGGATTTATTCTGAATCATCCCCAACTTTGCGGTCCTCGAGTATTTTTATAACATTTTGTAACATTGCTTCTATTGTACATCGATGACTACCATACCAAACGTTGTCCCTTTTCCATTCTTTATATGCCAATTATATATATATATATATATATATGAATCACCAACTTGCCAAGCTTAACCACCCTTTGGAAAATCTTTGCCAGTATGACGTGCGAAAGTTTTATTGATTAGTTGAATGTATATACATGGAGAGATAGAAGACTTTCTACTCATGAAACAGTGAAGCGAAAAGCTTATAAAGAACAAGCTTTCAATAGTCTGAATCAAGAATCATGATTATTTGATGCAAATAAATCAATAATTGATGAAGAAATGCAATAAGCTGTATAGCATATGAATGAATGTTGTTCTACCAATCTTGATTGTAATGGGTCAACCAGAACTTCGGTTTTCGTAATTAAGAATATGATTAGAAAAATGTAGATGGTGTAATTGGTCAACTAAAACAAGCTTTCACTGGGGTTATTAATTGATAGATTATTTATGATTTATTCTAACTGATGTGGTAGCAGGATTATATTGAACAGCAACTTCCCTGCTGGGAAAGTGCATAAAAATATTGAAATCTATCATCAGATAGGTAGAACCTTCAGACATAGAGAATCCTGAAATGATATTAGTGTTGCATTTAGACCATACGGTAGCCTAATGAAAACAAAAGTAAAAGGGATTTTTATCAATCTTCAATGTTCATCAATGACAAATACCCTAAGGAAGCAGGAGCCGAAAGCATGTAACTAGTTGTATTTTTGTTGCCCATATTCCCACGTAGCCAAGAAGAAATCCACACGTTTTGCTATGTAAGATTATACCCAAAAAAACAGATGGGCAAGGAGCAAACGTGGCAAGATCTGAGAGGGGCAGAAGACAAGAGGGAGTCGATTACAAAATCATTGCAAATATGAATTAAGAAGCGTTGGATGTAATCTGAGGAGTATGTGTCGGCGAGCCATTGGAGAGCATTAAGTCAAAGAAAAGAAAAGATTTTATAATACAGGAAAGGAAAACAAAGATGAGACGATGAAAGATCAGAGTTGAGAGATTTGAAAAGAAAGAGCAGAGGAGAGGATAGGAGACGGGACGGGACGACCAACACGAATCCGGAGATTCTGGGTTTTTGTTTAGAGTTCCATACGTTGGCCCTTGTGCGCGTTAGAACGGGCCTTTTTGGTTGACAAGGCATGGCAGAAACTAGCAGCTAGCTCCTATAAAAACTGCAATTATTGATATAAATTTGAGTTTACCAAATGTTTCACGTGTGTCTACAGTTGTTCTTCAGTTTAGCCTCTCCATACTTTGAGATATAAAGTTCTTAGGATTGAACGAAAATCTCCATAAAACAAATTACGTAATGATACTTAGAGGTCGAAAATTGGTTTCGTTATACTTGCTTACTAATTGTGAATGAGATTCAAATTTTAAGTTAATTCCATTAATTATTTTTTTAGTAATAAGATCTTAATTTTCAACACCAATCACATAGCAATATATATATATATATATATATATATGTTAAGTGTAATATTTGAACGAAAGAAAGAGTTGCTTTACCATAAGGGATAGGAGAAGAGCAAGTAAGAAAGTGGACAAGGGGAAGTCGGGGAGACAAAAATCTTGGGGAATCTAAGACTAAGACCATAAGGGATTGTCGTTGTGTACACACACGGGGGGCTCTATGTTGTTTTCATTACTAATTGGCTGACTCTCATCTCATGTGCTCCTGTCTCCATTCTAACTTTCTTACTACACCATATATATATATATATATATTGGTTTGTCCCTACCAAATTCCAGAGCTAAAGACAAGGAACCAATGTTACTTGTAGTTTAAATTTTGGTCCATAACTTTTCACAAATACAAAGTGTTATTGATGATGCATGGGAATTCGTCGGTCGGTGCCAGGCTTTGTTCACAACCATTGACTCTCTGCATTTCTTGCCATTTTTAATTAACTTTGCTCTGTATTTATTTACATAAAATAATTGAAAGCAGACCATTTTGTTCATACATTCCATTAATAAGACCACAAACTCAACATCTTTTGATAAATAAATTTTAAAATAAATAATATCAAATAAATTTAAAACATAAAATATAAAAATTAAAATAATTAATATAATAATTTAAAAAATTGAATATATTTTATATATAATGTATTGTAATTGAACCCTAAAAGCAATGAAACCCAAAAATTATTAAAAGGATCTCAACATTTGGAGCATGGATGTCATAAATGCAAATAACATCAATGATAAATGTGGTGAAAAAAATATTTGATTGGCTAGTCCCTTTTTCTTAGATGGGAATTTCAAGAAAGTGACCATGCATTCAAGTTTCAAATGATGGAATTGTATGGCAAATTTTCAAGGGGCCCGAGGGGTAGAGCCACTTAATCGCCAATTAATGATGGTAGACTTTTTTGCTAATTTAGAATATATTAAAATAATAATTTAAATTATATTTTAATAAAATTTATAAATTAATTTTATATTTTATAATATAAATTAAAAAATTTTAAAAATTAATAATAATTATATTACATATTAATATTTATCTAAATTAATAATTAAAAAATTAAGAAAAAATTAATTTATATTTAAAATTAAAAAAAAAGACATGATTAAAATGTCAGAAACAAAATCTTTAAGAGTTATTTCAGTGGGATTTTTGGTTTGCCCTAAAAGACAAGTTACCTAATGTGACATGTGTATAAGCATTTTTAACCTATAGTCTTGTAAATCTTAAGTTGTTTTGTCATTTAGATTATGTGGGTCCTATTTTTTTGTGTGAGATCTCAACCAAATGTATTTGATTTGCAATTTAAGAATTTTTTTTTTATAAAAATAATAAGTACATTATAATATTATTTTGTAAATAAGAATTTTTGAAACTTATTTATTAGAATAAAAATAAATATTTATAATTAAAGTTTTCAAGATTAAAAATGTGTTTAATAACATAATAAAGCTTATTGTAACTAATTAATTGTTGTGTTGTATAATTATTGTGTTTCACTAATTTAATAATTGTTGTTTTGTGATGTAATGATAATTAATGTTTTAGCCTCAGCCTGAAAGAGAAAACATTTAAGACAAGCCTGCCAGACAGCCCAAAACAGAGTTGTGTCTTTTAACTTACAGTTGGATACTCTGGCTGAAGCCCGATTTTACGGTGGACTGAACTGAGACGGGCTTGAGGAGCCCAAATATCAGTCTGAATCTGGCCACAGGATTAAGCAATCAAGACTAGAAAATTATTCCAATCAAAAGGGGTGTAATTCAAACCCACCAAACGGCAAATGCAAACATTTTTTTGCAATCAAGGTGCAGTACAAGCTTTCTGTATTTTACATGCAATAGAAATCTGTGTATAACCAACGTTTTTCAAAACCCAACACTCTTGGAACCTTTGATCCCCAACTATACATCAAACATGTCTTAATTTGTGAGAGAACAATTCAGGACCAACCCAATGACGCATAACAAAAACAGGAGGAGCTAGAATACTGTCATGTGATATGGATGAAAATGGGATTCTGGATGTAATGAAAATATGTACCTATTCAATCATGACCATAGAAACTTGAAAATTTGATATAGGATTGCGAAGATGAGACCAATCAGGATCTGGTCTGATATGGAGATTTTCTTGTGGGGTTTTGTGATGCTTTGTTTTAAATTTAGAGATGAACACTTGAGCTCTAAGGAGAAAGATGCATGGAGATCTGGCGGATGAATCATTCCTCCGTGAACACATTTGAATTCACCCATGCTCCATTCCTGTCATCACCAGGGGAAAATTTTGTTAATCCTGACAGTTTTTTTTGTTCATGTAAAATAATATGAGAAATCAACAAAACCCAAGTTGTCACCTCAAGCTGCTTTCCCACAGTGACAACAATCACGTCCGGACCAGCTTGGAAAAGAAGAGGAGATTGTCCTGATTCCACCACCCAATATTTACAGTCCTTGGCGGGTAGATGTAGACTTAGAATGTGATCACGGGAATTGTTGTCATGTTTCTCTTTCGATGATGGACTATGTTCATTGATGATATTGTTGTGGTTGTATTTGTATATGCTAAGGGCAGACTGTTTCTCCTGGCTTCGTTTTCCAAGTTGCTTACCCAAGTGCTGCACCAAAACTTGACCCAATTGTTCTGCAATGGTATCAAGTTTACACTCAACATTCTCCACCTTCTCACTGCAATGGGAATATAGATGATGACATAGGGGTTCATTCATTATCCATGAACCTTTTCAGCAATAATTAAACTCGAAATGGTATCACTACTCTACACAAATACAAGCAAACAGTTATTTTAACATATGCTAGTGACAAGAGTAGTTTGGACACAACCGACACCGGCTGAGATTCTTAAAATTTGTCCTAATTTAGGGTCTCAATTATAAAATCTGTTGTTTAATGCTGTTTATTGTTTTTGTTGAGATTTGATAGAAGTCACACTCGCTTAGGATCCTCAAAGCTGAGGGCTGCCCCTGTTGGAGAGACTAATCAAAAACACACGGCAGACATAACCCACTAAGCTCCAGGTTTATTTAACTCGGCCGAAGCTACAGTTACAGACACGTTTGATCAGATAGCATGGGTATCAAAATGAAAAGTTCCGAAAATTTACCTAAAACTCCGAAACAATTCAGCGCCGATATATTCTCGTGCCCAGTCCATTCTTTCCTTGCCAGAACGAACCCACACGATCTCCTCCTTATTATCATTCCGTCGTCCGATATCCCGCCGATATCCTGTATCTCTCTCCTCCAAAATTCCAAAAACTCGCTCGGCTTCTTTCACCAATGATCGTAACTCATCGCCTGAAATCCCGTGACATTTGATCTTAAACGAGCCAAATTCACGGGCCGATGTCAAAAGCCGATTCACCGAATCATTTTCTCTCGATATTAGTGATCGCAGATTGATTTCGTCGGGTACTTGATGATTACGCGACGATTCTGGCAATGCTAGCTCCGGCACGTGCAGCCTTTTTGCTAGAAACTCCACTAAGATCTGGTTGGCGGCCGAACGCGATCCTGCAGCTCTCGGAATCGGCGAAGGAGGTGCCGTCGGGATGGGGGAAGGAGGCGGCGCTGACATGTTTAAATTACTCTCGGATCGTATGATTGCCATGGGAGCGGCGTTCAGAGACGCGATCAAGATATGATCAAGCACTTGTTTACAGAAAGCACTTTTTTGGAAGGTGCTTGTTTGATTGAAATGCAGAAAATGCAATGCAGGGCCCGGTGGGGGTTTGCACGTTTGGCTTAGTAGGCACGTCTTCGTTGTTCGCAGTAAGGGAAGGACTTCATTCTACTTTATGAGTTTCACTTTCTCAGAAATTGGCCACGTGTGTAGACTAATTCTACTTTCAGATTTTGCCACGTAAGATGGGCCCTCTGTGACTAGTTCTCGAACCCCGGTAAGCAATTCAGCAATTTACAGCAATTTCCAAATCAAACCAAAGAAGAAATCTCTTCTTCTGTCATTTCAGCAATTTCCAGTGGTTCTCATGGAGTGATTTCCAATTCTTTCACCATTTCCATGGCGACATCAGTTGCAATGTCATTGAAAATGTCCAATGGCGATGGGAAGTATATGTTCCTAGTATGACATGTAACACATCAAACAGAGTTAACCGTCTGAAAATTGAAAATTGATGGAGCAAACAGTTCAAACAAGTTTAAGGTTGTATTATTTCTTTTCTGAAATCTGTACTTTCAGAAAGATTGTGTCATCTTCCGGATTCATCGATCCTGTGATGGTCATATCAGTACTCTTCCTTTGATCAGAATCAACAACAAAGGGCGGCACTTGTTCCACCATTGAATCTTTAGGATTTAATTTTTCATTAGGAACTTTTGGGATGGACAACAGATCCCCTTCATCACATGCTAGAAATGGGTCAAGCAAGATATCGTTTGCTGGCAACCTGTTTGAAAGAGCAATGACCGAGCAGATAAGCAAGGCCTCGCAGATATGGCGTGTCCAGTTCTTAAATGCTCGAATATTTACTCGCTGGTACTTTTGCCTGTACCTGAATTACATTCATTACAGGATCAATGAAACCGATGCCCATGAATCCCAGCAAATTTTATGTCAGGAAAGGTATAGTAATTATGAATACCTCAGGGGTGCCGGAGGTGAACATTTCAGTGATGAAATTGAAGGTTCTTCGATCAACATCAATCCAAGACGGGTAGAATATAATGGAGTGATGGTTGAGATTCTTGAGGAGATGAACCTCTCTGGAAAGCCTCGTTAAGCTTCATTTGATTCCATGCTATTTCCATTGCCAATACCTCATCAAATGCCCAATACACTGTTTGAACTGGACATTGGTACCACCGAAAATTGGCCGCTCAATTAGTTCATGGGAAAATTGTCGATATATACATTGGCACAAGTTATTACTAGGCTGCTTTGCATATCGATTTCAGTAGTTTTCCAAGTCCAAGTGATTTCTTCAGGAAAAGGGTAGTTCAATTTTCTTCTTGAAAGTGCTTCCTTTTTTAAAACTTTCAGCTGCATGCAGCAGTCAAAATGTTGCAGAGAATACAAAGAAAGTGTTTTCAGAATAAAGATGTACCAGTCTTTACATGATTACATCCCAGAAAATAAAGGTGATTTATGTTATCGAATACACTCCAAATAAGAAACTGATGATCCCGGGAAATTTCCTAAACGAAGCAAAAGAAAAACTGCTCCAAATCTAATAGAAAACACATGCAACATCGCTGTGACTTGATATAACGCCTTTCTGAAAGAAAATTGTTAATAAATCATCTCAGCAAACATTGAGAATTTACACGTCCATAGCGAAAGGATCGGTTTCAACGTTATCATAAACATGATTCAAAAGTAAATGGAATAAGGCCAGAAGCAACGGAGATCAAAAGCTAGCTGTTGTATGCTAGATGATCGGAGGCCTTCCTTTCGTGGGATTCTCTACGGTAGGTATCTACGGCTATCCTTATTTCTATTTTTTTTTAATTCTTCTAAAAATTATAACTGTATTAAGTATTATTTATTTTATATTTTAAATATTATTTTTTATTCAAATTTTATAAATTTAATTTTTAGTGTAACACCAAAAAAAGAAGAAAAAGAAAAGAGTAATAGTATCCGTGATACCACAGCTAACTGCTGATTTTCACAAGAAAATACATCGATTAATAACCGAAACAGCCGAGAGTAATCGACAGAAAGCATCATCCAAGCCGTCCCACAAGTACTGCAGGTGAAAACTCGTAGTCCTTGGGGATCACGTGTCAAAAAAATATCACACATCATAACAGGATGCATCCAAAGTTCACAATGGCTGTTGCGAGAAGATGAATGGACAATTCAAGTAAAGAAATCCTATCACTTGTGATAATATAATAAATTTATTTAATTAATTAATAAAAAATAAATTATATTTATTATTAAAAATAAATTTTATTTAAATAAAAAAATAAAAAAATTTATAATTTTTTAAAATTCTTATCAATAAATATAATTCTTTATTTTTATTAATTGTATAATTTTATTATATTATCATGACAATCTTATCTAATCTAAGACTTTTTTTTTTTAAAAAAAAAAATGAGAATCATTTTATATGATTGGAGGGCGGAGAATTAATGCTTGAAATTTAAGTTATTTGACTGTTTGGCATGAAATTAGGAGGAATTAGGAATATGATAAACCTATGGCTACGCTTTCAAAGCACCATCTATGGTCAAATTAGAGCACTAATTACTACTTACCCAATACTGTCGTACTTGGTGACCAATTCATAAAGCTACAACATTTCCCTTTCCTATCTTCCCAGTTGATTAAGCATTTTGGACTTTTTGAACGAATCCAACTTACTATTTATAGATGAAGAGCTGACAATGTACGTCAATTACCCCCCCTTCATATTCTAACATGCAAAGTACAACATATCAGATTCACTAAGAAAATTAAAACAAACTATTAGTTTTACTTTGAAGCATGCTACATTCAGGATTCTTTTGGTAAACATATGCATGCCAAGGTCTGAGGGCAATGACTAGTCAACAATTCAGATTATTCTGAAGTTGTTGAATCAACGATTATCCAAATAATAGGTTGTAAGACATATTTTGTCACTGACACAGTATGACCAAACGAAGCCTTAGCATGTTTGAAAAAGGGAGGAACACTGAAAACCATATTTCTAAGACAGCACTTTAACCAACAATGCAGCCAACAGACATCCAAAAATGTTAATACTATTACAACAGCTGCCCCAAAAAAGCAAAATTACTTTCTAGTATCAGTTACATCGGAGATCAACAACAACGATATTTTTGTCAATACTTTCACCTAGGGTTGATTAAGAAAAACCTGATTAAAAACTGTAAATCAAGCATCCTATACACGACCAACTCAAATTAATGCACAGCTATTCAAGATTTGAGGGAGTTAAGAATAATCAGTAGAATGTACAAAATGCATCTGAACCACACACAAAACAATGGAACTCCGTATACAGCAAGCACTTCAAAATGATCCCGGGAAGAGCCATTCATGCAGAATGCTTGGGCACAGGCTGGTTTGTTAGCATTTATTACTGATCTATTAACTTAACCATATAAAACCAATCCTTCCCACTTCAATCAGGCAGATAAAGGTGGAAAATCTTCTTCTTTCAAATGGTATGAAGCAATCCTACATGTGGAAAAGAGAAAGAGAAATGATAAAGAGAATTCCACATATGTTGCAATCGCTACAAAATAATAGTTTTCATGACATTGTCATACCTATCTTGAGCCGTTCCCAAAACAGGCTTGGGCTTTGGCGTCCTTGGTGATGAGAGATTGGCACCCGCACTTAAGTTTTGACCAAGGGCAGAACCTGTGTTTGGTTGCCTGCTGCTTTCAGGTGAGGGTGCCCCATAAGATAGATGTCCAGCTGACCCAAATTCTACAACCCTCTCCAACGGATGCACTGACCCATTGGCATTAGGTTGTGCCTTTTTCTCAGGGGAACTAGAGTGGTAAAGATCTGAAAGTCCAGCCTTTGCAACACCTTGATGACCATGGATTTGTGCTGAAGCGAGTGAATGCTCGCGGTTGCTTCTTTCAGGGTCAGTTTCAGGGTGTGTCATGACACGACCATTGCTACGGGGAGACCTGACTGGTGCTTGATTCCTTCCCCTTGCATTCAAGGGCCTATCCCTGTAATGGTTCTGCAAAAATTGAAGCACAAAACCACTTGAGATAAATAGGCCCACCACCTGAAAAAATGAATAAAAACAGCTGCTGCAAATTGACAGCAAGTTTGACTGAGCTGGCCCCACATGGCAAATTCAACATAAGAATCAAATGCCCATAATATCCAAAGTCTTAGAATAAGTATACCGTGTTGGGAAAATAGGTTCCTGTTCCTCGAGGCTTTGGCATATCCTCCATGCCAAAGTTTGCGCCAGATAGTATCGGTGGGTTCATTGGATAAAACACTGGTTGTGGAATAACACCATTGGCATTCATCTGGGCCATAACATTTCGCCTAAATGGTAGAGGCTGTTGTATTACATCCCATGAATTCTTCCCCTGAAACTGAGAAACCAACCGTGGAGACATGGGAGAACAGGATGCATTCAATGCAAGCTCATAGCACCACCGACCATGATTTAGGCTAATCATGTGGCTATTGTAATCCCCACTGAGATCAGATAACGAGTTTGTAGCTTTGGGACTTCCAGCAATCCTAGGTAAAGCTGGATAACCAGAATAACTGTAACTAAAATCTTCAGAGGACCAAGTGACCAAACTCGTGAGTGAAGGATGGTGCTTTGGTCCAGCAGGAGATAAAACATCATGATTGACATCCAACTGGTTCTCATCCTGATCATCAAGTAAAATTAAGCCAGTTTCCCTGCAAGGTGCTGGCATAATCCCAGATGACATGTTCTTCTCAGCAGAACCACAGTTAACCGGTTGTTTCCACTCAGCATTTCCATTTCTTATTTCTCCATTTCCCATCATTGAAGAATTGAAATAGAGACGAGGAACATGATGTGCTTTACTTGAAACAGACATACTATCGTCACCACTCAGACACGAATATTTAGAAGTATCGTTTGCGATTACAAGATTTGACATCTTGGAAGTAGCTAGATCTTTTGCATCTCCAGAAAGACGATTTTCTGAAACAGCTGTTCCATCCCCAGAACTGTGCAATTCATTAATGGTTCTGCAGTCACTCAATTCCAGCCCTGATATCTTAATTTTACCAACACCATTACACAACTGTGCTTCATGATCAAAACTACAATCCTCTGTTACGCCACTTGAATTGGCAGATTCTGATTCGTAAGTAGTCTGCTCTTCCTGACAAAACTCTGTGCCTGAAAATGTTGATCTGGCACCAACACCATTTTGTCTGGACAATGGAACAGGATCTTGAACATCAGGTCTCAGTCCACTTCCATGCCTATCCAAAGTGTTGGAGAAAAATTTATGTAGCTCGTCAGCTATACTTTTTTCTGGCTGGGTAAGGATACGTCCAAGTTTTCGGGCTCCATATGTAAAAGCACTCCTTATACGATAAAAGTTCCCTGTACAGAAAATGGCAGGTTAACGCTTTCTTTTCAGTTCATGTTATCATTAACATCTAAGCAAACTCCAAAAAATTCATTTAGTCAATAACTAATCATCAACAACAACCCACATGCTAGATTAGCCAACTTATTAGAACTATTTTGTTAAATTTTCCAGATTCAATAATTCTTGAACTTGCATAACAATACATGATGAAATTGATATAATTATTGGTATATTTCAAGAAAAGAAATTCCAATTAGAACAATAAGATATTTTTACACCCTTTATGTTCTTATGTAGCAATATATTTAGTTAGAGAATTTTGATTAGCATATTCACTAATTTTTACCCCAAAAAAGAAAAAAAATGATAACGGAAATAAAGATGGGCCGCTAGGCCTCTCCACCTGACTAATGAAAAATGGTTTCTACCTTTGCTCACACTGCGTCCAAGATTATTATTTTCTTTAAGTGGATCAACTATATTAAGATGCTTTGGAGGAAATGTTCGGGAATTTGTCTCAAAACCCCTTGAAGGAACGGAAAACTGCTCTACACAGTCCCTGAGGAATTCGCCACTAAGCAATAGATCCCCTCCACCATTTTCACGAGTCTCAACTGAAAAAAGCACCAAAAAAAGAAGATCGTCGACAAAGAGATCAATAAAAGTAAAATGCAGCACAAACTTGAAAAGTGGCTTGCTGCTCACCTACTACTTCAGGCAAGGAGGAAACACGGACAGGGCCATTCAAACTGATGCAGTAGTTGTCCCAGTCAAATTTGCTGAAGTAGTCCAGAAATTTATACAGAACCTATAGATCATTACATAATGAATGAGTCAATTTTACCAGACAAATTTGTGTGGTATCCCAATCCAAATCCCTGCAAGAACTCACCGCTAAAGGACCATTCAATGTTGAGTGGAAGAGATGGAAGATATACAGAACCAAAGTCTCCAAGGCGTATGTAGAAATCAAGCCATGATGAGCACCAAGAATTCGACTCTCATAATAGCACCAAGCTTTAATTAGTATAATACTGCGTTTGAAGAGATGATCTTTCCCAATTAAACGGTCAACCTGTAGAATAAGCAGGATTCAATCCCAAAGGCACAAGCATAATCACAACCTACAAAATATGTCTGAAGTGTAATACATATCTCATGCAGAGAGTTCAACTTCTTCAGAAAATTCTAAACTATTTCAATCCGCAAACTCTAGTGAGCAATATCCAATAAAGGTAGAAATTTTCAGTATATATTTGCATGAAAGACCGTAAAACAAGAGAATTTCTGCACCAAATGATACCAATCAAATCAAAAGAAAAATGAGGAGAGGCAATGATGGAAGAGATAATATTCTAATGATCTACCAATAACATTGTAAGAATATTAAATAAAAAATGAGTAAAGACAAAAAATGTTGGCTATGCAGTGCATTTATTTAATAAACACAACAAAACTAACAAGTATCACAACACAATATTAATCATAAAATATATGTCATCTCATTTGCAATGAAAATATTCATGGTCCTGATGCAACATATGATCCTCAAGTTCCTAACTTACAGGCCAATAAACCTGCTCATATAAATACTGAAAGAGACCAAAGAAGGGTACCTATGGCACAGAGAAGCTCCCAATACAAATACACATTGTCAGCAATGCATAGCATTCATACAAATTAAACTCTAAAAAAAATTGCTTCCACTCGTGAAATTTTACAAAGAAGGCTACCTGCTCAAGAAAGCATAGTGTACATAGCCCTCCTAACTGATTGAAGGAGATATCTACTACAATGTTCTGTACCAGACATTTTACAAGTTTAACCTGCAACCAGAAAAACCAAGTATTTAAGATGCCAAACTAATAAACACATGACTAAAAGGACTTCTAAATGATATGAAAAATCCAGTGTCATACCAAAATCATTCATATGATGTAATTTCATCCTAGAAGAAGAGCATATTACAAAACATACAAACACACGTACTGGCAACCATCCTCATTAGCTTATGAGAATAGTTGTTGGTTAGTTTGATAAAGCAGAGGTAGCTTATGAAAATCATGATCAAACTCCAACTTGTGATCCAATTGCCACACAAGCTGTCACTGGGAAAAAGAAAAATAGCATACACAGGACCACCACAGACTAAGCCAACATGTACAGAATGAAAATAAGAATTTTAAAAGGGAGAAAACTATTCCCGTCCCTGCATCTCTAGACAATTGATTAAGAACAATCTTCTGAAAGGAGATAAAAGAGCATATGACAAAGCCTTCTGTACAAACAATACTACATGTTGACTTTCCTAAATAATGAGGTCAATTACTTTAAGACAAAGGGCACGGGTACACCTCTAGATAATCAAAATAGTATTTATCATGTTCAACTGACTTAACCAGCAAACAAAGGGATAACAACAATGACACTGAAGGATGATAATATCGAGGGGAAAATTTGAAAGAAAAAAATAAAAGAAGAAGAACTGAAGAAGTTAGAGGGACCCACATATAGCACAAAGGTTATTGAGTAAATTTCCCAGAAAATGTATTTATCAGAGTATCAATTCTAAAAGACACAAAATACTCTCCACTGACAAGAGGAAGAAAGTTTTAAAAAATGAAGGAGAAACGATTTTTCTTTTCAAATAAAATCAGATAGTAATTACATATCATGAAATTCTAGAAAGAGATGAGTACTAACATTACCAAAATAAAAAAGAGAACAGATATTATGCTAACGAACACTGGCATGTTCATATCTTGCACAAACAAATATATATATATATATAAACAAATAACTCCAGCAAACATATGATTGAATTTAAGAACCTCTGCACGGATGAGTTGGGCATCCTTCACCACAAACTCAGCAGTTCTGTTTTGATCTTCTCTTTCAAGGACAGAACACACATCATTGGCCAAAGCCTCTTCAACATTTAGGCCACCAAAAGCAGTCAGATCAATATCTCCATCGGGGAGATAAGTCTTCAATGGGACTGACCCAAATGGAAATACCTACAACAAATGTGAGTTAGAAAATAATCTATATTTATCCATATTCAACTAAAATATTTTGAGATTTCATAATCACAATGGTGAAAGTTGCAAAAGGATAAAAAATAAGAATGTTAAATTAGCTTTATTTCAGCAGCAGATGCAAAATGGTGTCTTTCAATTTCATGCAGTCAAAGGGTGTTTCCACAATAGATGACCTTATTGAGAACACGTGCTTAAGAATATAACAATGGAAAATACTTAAAGCTAACAGTTTCGACTAAGCAAACAGAAAGTGGAAGCTCACAGTAATCATGCATTAGGTGTGTCATGCAAGCGCTATACCATGCAAGCATGGCATAGTATGATATATACATATATATATATAACTCAGTAAAGAACTTCTGAACAGTTAGTCCCTAACTGCTTCAAATCCATCCTATAGAGTACACGTGGCAGTTCCAATTTATATATAGCTATGAACATCACTACAAGGCAACAATAAGCATTGACCTCTCCATCTTTTTGTTCCCATCTAAAACCAGCATCAAATTCGATGCACAGACAGACATTTGCTATTAAGCAATTAAAATTATCATTCCATTGAACAGATGAGACTTGAGAGACAAAAATAAGGAATGTTTCATTGCCACGTGTTTGTTCAGCAGTCCAACATACAAAGAAATCAAAAAGGAAAAACATATTACATATTTCCATGCTCCAAAACTACTAAATGATAACGTGTTCACGTCCAAGTTTAAACAATGAGTTACAAACCTATAGTTTCACACTAGCATATCTCATCTCTCTCATAGCAAATGTTGAAGTTTCTTCACAAAATCAAAGTAATGAAATACAAACCCTAGCTATTTGCTTAATGTACTATATTAATACCACCATGGCGAGCAAATTTCAGCATCTCCCACTATATTAATGATTGTTTATGATCCTTAGTAAACTTGTAATCCGTTTGAAACATCGATTAGATTGGTTAAACTACTCATATGCAAAGTACATTAGCACTCTTTAACAACAAATAACATATCGGAAGCTTTGAGAACAATAATAACTTAAAACTTTATCGAATTATGAACAATAATTAAACACGTAATATTCTCACCTCGCAACCAAGATAATTTCCAATCAACCTTTGCACGTAATCGATAACCGCTTTTCTTCTCTCTTCGGAGACAACAGTAGGCTGAACATGGGCAATGATCCCGTTCGTCGCTTCCTCTGCTCTCTGCCAGTATTCAGCATCAATTGCCGTTTGATTTGACAAAACTGACGACAAGGAAGATATCGGCCTCTCCTCCAAAACGGCGTCGTTTAGTTCAGGCGACCAATCTCGGAGATCGCCCATCAACGAAGTAATAAATACACCGGCAAAATCCCTACAATCACAACAACAACGTCCCAACGACGGTTCCAATCATAACCGTACGACCTTTCGCGTGTCCGATTAATCGCTAAACAGGTAATAAAACCAGGTTCCGATCTGAAATGATATGTTATCTTCGGCGATCAGGCTTCCAGGACGGTACCAGTGCGAAAAAGGAAATACGGAAAACGACGGGTAAAAGAAGTGTGAAATAATCGGGGAGAAATTCTGTGAACAGGTGGCGATGAAGTTGGTTTTAAAGGGACGAACAACAGTGATTTTGTGAATCGTGGGATTACGTTTTCGTTTTCTTTTTTCGTTTTTCATTTTTTTTTTTTTTCACTTTTACCCTTTTCGACGTTCTCTTTGTTTATTATTATTATTATTATTATTATTTTACCTTTTACGCCAAGTTTTCACTTTTTAACCGTGTCCTGTAACCGATCCATATGACGTGCCTCTTTCTTTCTTGGCTTCGTGGACTTTACTTCGGTGTTAGGAGCTACTAAAATCTTTGATGGCATGAACATTTACCAAAGAATGCAAATCAATTCAAGACCATAAATGTTACTAAATATTAATGCCAAATCTACGGTGTTAAAAGAATATCAAAACCTAAAAATTATTATTATTTATTATTATGATATTTTTAAAATTTAAAAATTATAATTATTAGTTTAAAATTATAATAAATACGGTCGATTAATTATAATTAAATATATAATTAATTAATAAATAATAATTATTAAGTGAAAATAAATATTTATTAAATATTATAATCATTATATTTCAAATATTAGACATGAAAACAGGTATTATAATTAGAAAACATGCCCTTTTACCATTAAATAATGTCATAAAAATTGTTAAGGGTATTTTCGGCATTATGTATATTTAATTCGATGTTTACTAAGTGTATTCTCATGATTTCTAAGTACACTCACATCAAAAAGGCCGCTTCCGAGTATGCCGCGACGACCCGGCCCAGTTCACCTTCGGAAACAAGGTGCGCCGACTGGTTTCGACTTTCAAGCTCTCAGCTTTTCACTCTGAAGAAAGGATTTCAGGTTCAACCAAAATTTCGCAGTCATGTCGAGAAATCGGAGAATGGACACGAAAGGGAGAAGAATTATTTCGGTAATGTTGTTATCTTTGCTATCTCTGCCATCGATTTCGCTTGCTTACTGGCCGGGAGACATCGTTCCGATGAGCAAGATGGGTCAGTATCACAACGTCAGTTGGTAAACACGTTTGATATTATTTAATTTGTTTAGTGTTTTCAGATTTTGGTCTAATTAAGGATCTCATTGTTCTATTATTCCAGTCGAGAACTGTTTGGCACGATGTGATCGGTAAACATTGTCCAATTTTCGCTGTAAATCGTGAGGTAGCTTTGCAATCATTTGATTTTTCATTTACCTGCACTTGTTATAATTTTTCATGAATTTATAATTGTTTATTTTTGTGCTTCGATGATGATTCTTAGGTATTGATTCCTATAGCAAAACCAACTGGTTTCACGGGAGCTGGTCCTTATAAAATGTGAGAAACTTTTTCTTTTATTTTGTATCAATAATTATAAACAGAAATTCTTACAGCTGGTTCTATTATGCTGTTTTTTGGTTAGATAGTTAAACTTTGGGAATGATTTGAGTCAAATTAACTGAGTAAGCTGAAACTTTTAGTTCGGAATTAACTTCAGATTTCTTTTACTTTGTATTTATTCTATGACACGTTGAAGTCAGAGTTTTGTATGTTTCCTGCGCAAGTTTCAATTAGTTTTGATGGAACTTTGCTTTTGGAATAACACTGATTTTTTTGTAGATCATTGCAAGTCGGAAAAGAAAAATTTCTTGTTCCATGGCTTTTGTGATAAATCGTAGGAGTCCTGAGGTTCCAATGATAGATATGCATTTGGTAAGGCTCCAATCTATTCTGGATTAAACATGTTTTTTGACTGCTGAATGGCCCGAATTATTTCAAGTGCAGTTGTTTATAACTTTTTGTGGTATCTAATGTGAATATTTGCAAGTACAGAAAATCACAAGAAGTAGTAAAGTTATGAGTAACAAGTGTCGAACCCACAAGGACTAATTGAATTATTGATTACTAATATTCACTGATTTATTCACTACTTGGAAGAATCGAATTTAATAAGATTGTTCATCTTAATTCAAACTAAAATGCAAGACTAGAATAGAATATAAAATAAAGAAGCAAATAATGAAGTTGAATGTTTTAGATAAATGAAAAACAATTCCAGAGCTTTTGATTTCACCTAGCTATTCTACACAATGAATCTTCTGATGTTGTTAGCAATGTCAATCTTCCAAATTACTGACTAAGATCCCTAACTCATTCTATGTTTTCTCTCAAATAACATCTAAGCCCCAGAAAAAATATGAAATTAGTTCATGCTAAAATTAAATACATAGACCGTGCCCTTGGAATTCATCAGAAAAGAAGAAGAATGAACTCTGCAGCATATGAAGATCTCTCTTCAATGGTGTGAATCTTCCTCCTGCTGGTCTTCTCCTAAAATCTCCTCCTTGAGTGCCTCTTTCACAGCTGCTCAAGATCCCCTTTCTGAAGCTTAAGTCATTCTATTTAAACCCCCTCTGTTTTCAGCTCAACTAAGGGTCCTTTTGGAATAATTACGCACATCAGAAGTAGATCCCCATGTCAGTGCGCTGTGGCTCTAAGAAGAATCTCTGAAAACTCTGTGGAAGAGTGCTGCGGTGCCTGGAGTATGGTGCCGTGGCACTGATCTGCTCCTATTACTTGAGTCATTAATGACACAGCGCTGCGGCGCCTTCTTCTCTGGAAGTACACTGCTTGTTTGCATATCAGGTTGCTACTGCACTTGCTAAGCAGCACTGCAGTGATCTTTGCTTCGGACTTAAGCCTGCTGATGATGATCTCCCAACTCTAGACAAAATAAATATAAAAATGGTTAAAAGCTTACAAAATCTCCAAAAACTAACTCAATATCAAGCATAGATGGTGAGTATGAAGCTCACTCATCACTATTAACTGACTATTTTTTTGTCTTTTTTGTTTTGTGATGTAGAGGTACTCAGGAAATGATCTGCATGGTGTCACTGCCAAAGTTGTGGATATGCCTCACCATTGTATGTAACTTTATCCTTATTGGTTCTTCCCCTATGTCAGTTGTTAAACAAAGGAGAACCATATCTTGCTTGGATAATTTCTCTTTGTTTTTTTTTTTTCTTCATATTGTTCTAATGCTTTCCTAGTGAGATTAATGGCTTGATATGAGCTTGATATTAACAAAATGAGTCAACTATGTGTATTCCCCCTTTGCTTGTTGGATATTTGGCTAACTATAACATTGCAAATTCGTGAATTTTCTCAGTAAATCAAGCTATGTGTTTTGAAACTTCAATTGTGGCCCCACCGTGAATCACACGGTCTTTTGGATTTGTGACTTTATTTCAAGGATTCTCTGTTGCAATTTTCTTTTCTTTTCTTTTCTTCTGGTTTTTTTAATTTTTTTATTTTTTATATATAGAAATCATATGAGTGCTCATTTGACAGTATTTCTTGTGATTCCCACCTTGTAATATGCACTTATAATGATGCAGTACTTTATAATTTTACCCACTTCGCTGTGCCCCCATCATCTTCATTTTCTAGTTGTTTCTAGATAACTGATCCATGATAGCAATTATGACTACTGTTCGATATTCCATTCACACCTTCATAGTTAATGGGGTTTTTTTTTTCTTTTTGTTTCGTTATCTACTTTGCCTTAGATTATGTGCTCTTTACTTTACTCATGCTTCTTTCTGCCCTTCGATTATTCATTTTCCATTTTGAATCTTTGAGACATTCTCTTGTTTATTTTTGTTTATGTTTTCCTTTCCTTAATATGGCTTATTGTGAGTCCTAGGTTTAATAATGTGGTTCACTTTTCTCTTTAAAGAGAAGGGGATGCCATCAGAGAAAATTTTTCCTCTTGTTATTTCAGATTCCTGCCCTCTTCTTATATGCTTTTGTCCAATGTTCTAATGCTGTCTATGAAATGAGAGGATGACTTGAAGTTATTATAGACTGTGGACTTCCCTTACTTGTTGTGTAACACAATGTTCTTATCAATGGGTTTAATGAAATATTTGATTTTATAAATTGCAGAATTGTGATGTGAGATTTGTTTTCAGTGATTTGTTGGAGTAAACTTACATCTTTTTGAATGGATTTGATTCCAGCTTCTGCTTTTCATTGTTTTGAGTAGATGTTGCAATTCATCCAGATTTACGTAAACACTTTTGGGAACCTTAGAGTTGGCCGAAACATGTTCTAATTAGATACACATGGTCAGTATAACAGCATTGGAGTTAAATTTTTCTAGAACTATCTTTATTGGCTGATTTTCTTGTGTATGGCATTGCTGTTACACCTTTGTGCATTTGCTTGTTTGTTGGATTTGTTGCTTGTGGGTGGGTCTAATTTGATTTTCTATTCTTTATATCAACTAAATCTGTATTAATTGTAAATTAAGTACAACAGAAACAAAGGTCTGATTGAATTGTACTATTGCCTTGTTTGAGAGAAAAAGCAAATAAACTTACCTTTTTCTCTTTCATGCTTCTTTAGGGTTTGCTGTGCATTGATGTCTTGCAATTATTTCTCTCTTATTTGGTAAAATTACAATAAAATTTTGCCTGACTATATAACTTATTAAAAACAGGGAGGAGCAATCAGAGATAGATGTGGCTTCTGGATTTTATATTCTTTTTGGATCAGGTAAATTTTTATGCTTAATTCAGATAAAATACTAGGTGTGCTTTGGAGTTTGTCTGATAGATTACCAAACTGCTGTTTGAAGTTGGCACCAATTCATAGCCTATTTTAAATTTTGCTTCTATATATTCTTTGTTTGGAAAAATTTGTTTTGTCTATGCTGTACATTCTTCCTGATATGAGCGACTGATTAAGAGTGCTTAGATACAACTATAGAAGGTTTTATGGGTGCCACAATGAGACTCGAGGACCAATAGTTTAGGTTGCTTTGCCTTCTCGGGGAACAAAAGCGGGGTTACTTTTATCCATTACTTTTTCTTTTGAAATCTGTTTTGTGACAAGCATCTTCTGGTTTCCTTGAACGGTCGGGGTTTGCCAAAAAAAGACAAGCATGCCACTTTATTTCTGAAGCCATACCATCAACCTAATGTCCGAGATTTCTTTTCTACCCAATGAGCAGAGTGTGGCTCTGAGTTTGTTAAATTCTTGAGTTGTCAATTGAGAACACAATGCATAACACTGTGGTGTGACAACCAGGGAGCTCTATTTAAAAATGTTAATGACAAGATTTCATTAATGCAAACAGGGCTTACGCTGTCTTTTATTCTATCAATCTACATCTTGCAATCTTCTCATGACAAATTAACAAGGTACTCTTTTTCTGTCTTGTAATTTAGAGTCTTTTCTTTCTGGAACAGGACCTGAAAATCCAAGCAACGAATATTAAACCAAAATTCTGATGGTTTGTGGCAACTGTTTCCAGATTTATACAGGAGACTTTGGCTGAAAGTAGCATTCCTGGTGGCAGAGTAGCAAAGGTTGAATGACGGAACCTCAAAAATCTCGGTGCACTGCATCGCTCAAATATGTTGCTAGGAAGAAGTTCATGAGACAGGTTACTTTCCGAACAGACATCTCTTCCACTTTCTGGGTAATTGCAGCTTCTTCTCCTTGTTGAAGCAATACTGTGCCTTGCTTGGCAACATGTTTCAACGCATACGCCATTGCCTCCAAACCTCGAGGGATTTTCTCAAGAACCAGCCCGAACAATTGAGAAGGATAATCAAAGTTTTCTTCTCTAAGCAATGCGATGCATTCAGATTGCAGCTTTTCAAGGAGTTGATGCTGATGAACCACCAATTAACTCATGTTGTAATCTCTCCATCAATTTTGCTCGCAGCTCGAGGGCAAGTAATCAGAAATTCTATCCCTTTCTTTCTTCAAGCACTCTTCTGTTTTTCTCGTATAATCAAGACATGAATTCTCCACAATCCAACAGCATGCCTTACGTGAATAATAACCAATCATGTATGCCTCAAAATCTTGCTTGTAGGATCTCAATCTCTCCTTTTGATCTCTGCAACAATACCAGAAGCTTTCTTCAACAATGCAACATCAATATGCTCCCCTTCTTCCGGTTCCTCATCGACCAAAGCCATCACCGCTTCTCTTATCTTCCCCTTCAACCCATGGTAAACCCTATCACGAAAAGTATATAATTCAAATTCTCTAAAGGAAAGATAATCACGATTGGGAATATGTTTATCCTCAAGACGGTGAAAGATACGAAAAAGCCGTCGACCCAGAACCTTATAATTTTCCCCATTGGTGAACGAACTCTCTGATAAGCATAAACTCTTGAGCTTGCTTGTTCTTCAGAGAAGGCAATGTCACTGATGTAATATATTCATCACAGGATTCACAGTACTTGACGTGAAGCTGTGAAGCATGACTAATACAGTTCGTCGTGGAAGTCATTAGATTGTAGATTGCTGTGTAGAGTTTCATGGATTCTACCGAGTTCAAAACTGGTTCTGCCGAATTTTCCAATATATCCTTCATCTTCGTGATCCCTTGCCGCACACAAGGCCATTGTTCCTCGAAGGAACAATCCATCCAAATTTAATTGCTTTAACGCTACAGCGATGCAATAATCGCAAAGGGAATAGCCGAAAGGAGTTGTGTGTTAGGGTTTTCTTTGAGAACATAGAGAAGAACGACGACTAATTAGAGGATTAACGGCTTATTACAATCGGTTAAAACAGTACCTTTCGCATACAGGAATCCTATTTAAGATCTATAATTACTGAAACCGCGTAGGATTAGAATCCTTTACCAGTTACCAGTACCACCTCTTATGATTCATTGCTACGTGCGTATTAGTATTTAGTAGTAGTGTATGATTATAAGATGCAAAAGGAAGTATAAATTTTAACCATATATATCCGTTCAAATGTCTCCGGCGGACATACAAGCTTTACCGGGACGTTAATCTTAACGTCAAGCTCATCATCTTGCGACAACTTCCTGAGTCCTTCGACTAATTAATGGTGGAAACCACAGGTAATGTCTTCTTTGCCAACGTAAAAAACCACGACAAATGTGAACTCTCTGCGTAATTCTTAGACAAACCCAACCCTAGCTAGAGTTGTGATGGGATGTACTTTATAAGTTGTGATCGTTGGTCCAACTATTGTAGGCTTTGAAGACTTAAGGTGACACAGAGATGTGATGATCCGTCCAATTATTATATGCTTTTGACGATTTAAGATGATACAACAAATTCAAATTCAATCTCTGCTCGGCCGTGGTATACAATGAATAATATCAACAGACATGGCCACACAATGAATCTAAATTTTATTTAATATTTTAAAATTTTGTTCTTAAAGTAAATTTCAAGTCTACTAAAAAAAATTTTATGCTAGTTAAGGAGTTTGTCCAAGTAGCCCGTTTTCGTACGATTGATTAAACTAGACCCATGAAAAACTTGATTACAAGAAAATTCTAAGTCTAGTCAATTTATTTTAATTTGAAAATCAATTATTTATTTTGGATAAATATAATAAAAAAATTTGACATATTAAATATGGGTATTTTAACATACTTTTTATACTAGTTCTATTATTAATTTGTGTTTAAATTACATGATATATAGTTACTATTAGAAAATAAAATCCCATATGTAATAACTTTTTTATTAATTTGTCATATTAATCACATGGGCAATTTTTTGGTGGGTTAGAAAGCGGGCTAGAAGACTAGAGTGTAGGATTTCTTCATATATTAATATTAATTACAGAGATGTGGAGATAATATGCTTCTTCAGAACTGAGTAGTGTTTGTTCGTTTTTGTGCAGTGCTTCAGCAGATCGAATAACCAACTGTTTTTGCTACCCAATTCATGACACGAACAGGTGTCGCTGTGACAACACAAGGCAGCATCTATCTAGGGTTTGTCTTTAGAACACAAAGGTGCCATTTGTCCTAATTTGAGTTGGTAAGAACACCCAGCTTTGTTGCATTTGCATGAGCAGGCAGAAGAAACAACGATTTGTTATTAGCAAAGAATGACCCACTTGGTTTATGATTGGACGTTTTGGCTGATTAAAAAGGTTTAATAAAAGTGGGAAGACAATGGAGGGAGGGCAGGGAAGAAGTTAAATGAATTAGAAAATGCATGCATGGTTTGGTTTGGTTGGTCCCCACTGCTTCTGGGATTCTAAGAGTACCAAATCGTTAATTTAACATCACGGACCAAACATTGTCACAGTAACTTCAACTTTTTCTTGTCTCTCAAATGGCTTTTTAAAGTTCAGGTGGGAAAAAGAATCAAATGATGGAGGCAGGCATTGCTGCTGATCAACAAGATACTTGGGAAAAAGTGCTTTCCTTCAAACTTTTTGAAGCACTTTTTGAAAAAGTTGTTTAGTTACCTACTTTTTTAGAAAGCACTTCCCCAGCCATATATCTAGGGCTCTTCTGAGCATTTGAATATTGAAATGAATTCCAAAGTGGCTGAACTTACAATGAATTTTACTTTAATAGCTTAATTAATACATCAATTACCTTTTAAACTCACTTAGCAGAAAAGTTAAAAGCAAGTTAGGGAAGATGAGTATGTTTTGTCGTATAAGCAAAGGAAATGAAACTTAACCATGTGGAGACCATTTGCCTGTAGGGTACCACCCCTAATTCCATCCAAGTTCAATTAATTAATAAAGTTTTTGCAATTAGTTTTCATTATCTTGTGGGATTTGTTAATTGCTTTCAAGAAGAAAACATTATCCAAGTACAAAAATTAATAACCTCGTAATTAGTTTAATCTTTTAATTAAATGAGATAACATAACTTAATGGTCGGTGTTAATTAAAATCTTTAAAATCCGCAGCCAAGCCAATAGTTGGAGCAAATAGTGCTTTTTCATTGAGAAATAGCTTATACAATAAAACATGTTTACTGCCCTCTAATTAAGATAATTAATTGATTGATTAATTAATTAAAGAAATATATCATCATCTCATGCTGTCCTCTCAAAAGTTTTGGTTGATCAACAGAGGGTCATGAATGAAACTATAGTTTCAGAATTGCCTGAGTACTGCATATGCTGAAATTTTGGTTGGTCCAATTTGGCATCTTTCGTACAGTTAAGGGTCTGGTCCCCGATTGAATGCAAACATGCAGATTTACACGCATGCAGATTAAAGTATGAGAATTCAGGTTCTCTTTATATAGAATAAGAAAAGATCCTTAACAGCACCAGCATCAGCATGACAAATTAGCAAATTCAAGCAGCAAGTTTTAGGTTAAGGGACCGAGAAGGAAAGCATGCATCAATGGAAATGTATATGGATTTATTACTGTCACTTTTTTTTTCTTTTTTTGTGTTGCCAGAAGCCACCTACTCCACTTGTTGTCAATATTCTGTTTTCGAATGGTGTTTTCATAGACTTGTTTTCTAGGTGTTTTCTGCAACAGTATCTTTGTTTTCGAAACTTTGACATGTCAATGACAGATGCATAGCCTACAATGGCTGAGATCTACATGTAAAATCTAAAGTAATCTCTGCAAAGTCTGATGAGTTCACCATTAAGGCAATATCTGCCAAGTCTGATGATTTCATTCGTTCAAATCTTATTGATTTTGTATCCGAAAGTTTATTCCAAAGTGTATGTCTTATAATGAAGCTGATGAGCAAATCAAACAATTATTTGAAACATGTCTCAATCAAGACGTCCGAGAGGTGAAGGGAAAAAGGATTGCCTATATTTGAAGATGAATTAACAATATTAGGCGACTGCGGGGAGAAAGGGAGACATGCCACTATCAGCCATAATTCTGTTCACAAGCCCACAAATAATTGAAGTTACAAGAACCAATCAAATAGAAATAGGATCATATAGCCATAGGCCATCGCCAACTTTCTTACTTTTCATTTATACCCATGACTTCAAGCAACCATTTTCTTCTCTTTTCTTTTCCATTGACAAAAGCAAGCCACACCCTACAAAATGCTGGCTCTTACACATAGATCCTAAAAGCCACAAATCCAAGGTGTAAAGAAGTAATTAAAGTGTGTGCTTAGGAACTCAATTTTTTAAACCCTAAAATTAGCAATGAAAAGGCAATTCGAATGATTCTATATAGTTTATTTTAATTCAAAGGCTGAAAAGGGCTCAAGCATTAAAGCTTGCATGATCTTTATGTAATATTATAAACATCAATAAAGAGTGCTCCACCCACAAATTTATTTGCTCTTAGGGTATTGATTTAGTCAAGAAAATAAAAGGAAAAATGGGATAATAACATATCGATTCCTGTATTTTAATAATTTCTTAAGTAAGAATGTAGTTTATTTGTTTATATTAAATAAATCTCTCATTTTTATTGAAGTAATTTTAACATTTTTCAATATTAAATTACATAATCTTACAATCTGTTAAATTTTTCTAGTAGATCTTCTACACGTAAAATTTTAAACAAATATCATTAATTTTTTTATTATCAATTATAATTTTTTAATTAAAGTTGTGTAATTATCTTAATAAAAATTTATTTAAAAATTTATTACCAAAGGAATGAAAATTCTTTTTTAAAACTTAAAAATTTGAACTTCTTTCAATAAAGGTTAAATATTTTTTCTTTTTTGACCAGACAATATAATTTTGATCATTTCAATTGAATAAAGATGGGACCTATATGATACAAACAAACAAATTATGTCTTCATTTGAAAAACGTAAATATTCATGGAGCTGAATGTTATTGCTCCAAAGAAAAACTAAACCTGAGGATAGAAATGTGTGAAAGTAGAAATCTTCTTTTCCCGTAATGGCGATTGCTTAGTTCATTAAATCCCATGAAAAGAAAGGCAAATCGTACGCAGAACAGCTAAGACCTTATAGCAATGCAAAGGCCAAGTTGGAAAGGAAGTGACCGTATTCAAAGACAAAGAGGCTAACAAGGGTAATCAAAATTTCTTGCAATTTGTCAGAGATCGATAGAACGTTAGTGATTTAGACTGAAAAGTTTGATGTTAATTACGCTGTATTAGTTTGCCTTTTGGTTTGTTAATTAATTGAAGTACTTTCTGAAACTGAAACTTTCATTTTGAAAGCAGAAGCAGGAGCTAGCAGCAGCACCACCACCACCATGCAGTTTAATGGGAGGATAAAGATCATCTCACACTCAGTCTCACTCCCATTCTCAGAGCATATTACAATTCTTTAGTTTCATGACTACTCATTGGTAAGTTAGGTATACATCACCACTGGAATCGATCATTCATTTGACTGCAACTTCAATTAGAGCTAGATTTGTATGCACAATGGGAGGTATGAAGAAGATAGGCTTTGAATTTACGCTAAAGTACTTAACTATGCCTAGGAGAACTTTTAAACCCACTCACTTATTATTGTCATGTTTCAAAATAAATAATTATTCGAATGTATTATGGGTGTGCTAATAGTTAAATAAAAAGAAATCAAGGTCTTTTATGACATTCATATCGAATTCGAGGCATATTTTAAAAAAGTGATTTCCCCTATCAAGAATAACCAAACCATACCATACGTATAATTTGCACCTTTCTTAAGGATTGAAGGCTGGAAATTGGCTAAAAGCAGGCAAATAGTTTGCTCATAGTTGTTGACGAAAAGAAGAAACAGCCAAGCGATAGAATCCTGAAATGCTGGAGACAGCACAATTCTTTGCTTTGTGAAAGCCATGTGAAAGATTTGGTACTCCTCTTGCTATATATCTCTGCTAATTTTTTATGCTTGTACAAGTTCTAAGCATGTTTTCAGTTATAACCCAGAACGTGAATAAGCTTTGAAATGAAGATATTGATTTCCCATTTCGAGCAATGGCATTAAAATGCAGTCAATTCACAGTTCTGAAGAAAACTAAATCCGGTGGTCTGCCTCCGGGACGGGTATGAATAGCAAAGTGTTTATCCCAAAACCCTTAGCCTTAATCCTACCTATACAGCTTATTTTCTTATAAAAAAGTTAATTAATCTAACCCTAAATAAAGTATAAATCTTAATTGCCCACCAGAAAAAAAAATAATAAATTTAACAGTCCCACATGTAGCGTAAAATTTAGCTAAAAATCAATGATGGGACTTGAGCCTAAGACTCTAAAAGCACTTAATTGCAACGCAAAAGCCCCACTTAAAGAAGCACTTATTCAAAACTTTTAATCAAAAAATAATAAGAAAATCATATATCATATGCTAAATCAAATGAACCCATAATTTGTGGCCAAATTATATACTTCAGTGTAGAATTTTCTTATTTTATTGACAGAAAAAATAAAATAAAATAAAAAATACTGTATTTTTTTTAATAGTCACTATTTTTTCTTCGCTAATTTATGATTTTTTTTATTATTTATTATTTATTATTTATTTTAATAAATAGACAATTAAATTTCCTGGATGAAGCAAAAAAGTTGAGTGGACGTATGGCATTCAACTTACTTCATTGTAGTATATATAATAATTCAAGGCCTAGGGTTATGCAAACTCAAGCTTTTTTGGTTCCACTATATTTCCGTCTCCCGATGCATATATTTCTCTACTCTTTCCATTTTTCTCTTCAGTAACCATTCCATTGCCATGCCTCAAAACCTTAAGCTCATCAACTTCTTCATTCTATTAAGGTTTGCTTCATTAATATTTATATAAAAGTGTATCTAGACACGCTAAGATTTCATTACTAATATCTTCTGTTCTTTGTTTCTGGACAATCCAGGTGTTTTTGTGTTGAAATTTACTGACAACCGTTTTCTGAAACTGGTCTGGTTTTGCTGTTTCTGGGTTTGTTTTCTCTGTCGTTTTTGGTCAACTTTTGATTAAAAATGTGTTCTGGAAGTGGAAATGAATCTCGACGAATCGTAAATACTGATCAAATTTTGATTGCAAAGGAAGAAAACTACAATGAAGAAACAATAAGGGGGAGAAGAACTGACAGCAACTTCATGCAAGGATTTCTCAGGCAACTTACATTGAATGGTCTCCGTGGACTGCCATTGAACGAGGCAAGACTCTCTCTTTTTTCTCTCCTTCGTGCTTGTTTTGTACTTCATCAAATTATTGGGAGTTTTACAGTTTATTTTTCACATGTCTAAATGCTTACTTGGTATCAAGTTACGAAGATAAAAAGTGATTTTCTTTCCAAGTAAGTGTTTTGACTTTGTCATTTGAAGTCGTGAAAAAGCCTTGGCTAATGCTACACTAGAATAGTGACTCCTTCCTCATTTCTTGTCTTCTTCTCTCTTAAATCTTCACCCTATTTAGCCTCCCACTACAAATACGTGATTTCCTCTTAAAAGTGCTTATCTTCTAAATAAGATAGTGTATTTTTGAGATGGGTAATACTTACTTTTACAAAATATACTAAAAACTTATGCAATTATGTAATGTTTTATAAATAAAATTAACATATTAAAAACTTGATATAATTATATAATATTTCATAAATTTTATTAAAGTAACGATAATATAGTTTATCATAACACAAACAACATTAAATTATTTATCTTTGTTTTGAGGTGCCATGCTTGTTTAAGAAAACCATGTAACGTGCCACTTTCAAAAATTGATCAAGATGCCTTGCCTATACAAAGTTTCGGGTGGGTAGTGGTTTCCACTTTTAGGCCAACACTCTGTACTAACTTGTATGTTTTTATATAGAACATTGTTAGAACATGTACATGGATGGGTTAATCTGAGTAAGCAATTTGGTTGTTTCTTTGACCTTCAATTATAGATCACCAGTGGACTACACTATTTAGAACAACTTTGATGATATTCTTTTCTTTTCATTCTTTTCTTTTTTATTCAAATCAGTCCTCTATCCCAGTGGAACATACTGTTTTTGTATTTTTTTAATTTTGTTTCGGTATTCAAGGACCCATTTGCCTCTCAATCATAATGCCCTGTCTCATAGTATTTCTAATTACAAATCTAAGATGCAAATCTTCTCGTGATTTTTTTTTATTGTTGGTTTAACCAAATTTTAATACACAATAAAGATTAAATTGTAAATTTTACTTAATTTAATTTTTAATTTTTAATAATTTTTGTTACAATACAATTTAAATTTTTTCGATGTTCAAAAAATTAAAAGAAAATTTTAATTCATAAAATTCTATAGATTAAGCTAGAATACACCATTTTAAATCTTACTCTTAGTAAGTCTTTATTGTCATTTTTCTCCTAAAATTTTTATCAAATTCCTCTGATTTTACGTTAAAGTCCTCAAATTCCTTTCAAAATTAAAATATGTCCCGAAATATATTTAAAGTACTTCACTTTGCCTCAAAAGAGAACTAAAGAGAAATGTCTGAAGCCAAAATTGTATCTGTGACAGGACAGAAGTATATTTTAAGATTCTTTAGTTAGCTTATAGGATTGCCTTTCAGAAAAAGTTGATACTCCAAAGTTGAAATTTCTATTGCATACCCTTAAGGAGTTAACAATGCTCTTTTGCACATCACTTTTGGACACATGAAATTAAATAACACCAAAAGTTCTGTAGTCCTCCCCTTCCCTTTTAATCTTCGAAGTGTAATATTGGGTTATGGGAGCTACAATTCTGATTCCAATATGGGCCAAAAAGTAGACATCGAAAAGCCCAATTTCAGCTATTTTTGCTCAGTTAATTATTGGCTGCAATTAGCACTAACTTGCATATGAATTTGATGCAGGTGGGGGAGGAAGTACTGGCACTAGGAAAAATTGCAGGCCCAATAGTGTTGACAACACTGCTTATATACTCGAGATCGGTAATTTCCATGCTATTTTTAAGTCATTTAGGGAAGGTAGAGTTAGCTGGAGGGTCATTGGCACTTGGGTGTGCCAATATAACTGGGAATTCAGTCATTAAAGGCCTGGCTATGGGAATGGATCCAATTTGTGGCCAAGCTTATGGAGCCAGGAGATTCTCAGTTCTCAGCCAGATTTACCAAAAAACTTTGTGTCTCCTTTTGCTTGTTTCCATACTCATTTCACTCTTATGGCTAGATGTTGAACCCATCTTTCTGCGCTTAGGACAGGATCCTGATATCTCCAGAGTAGCTAAAGTTTACATGCTTTTCTCCATTCCTGAATTGATAGCTCAAGCTGTTCTCCATCCGATGAGGGCTTTCTTAAGAACGCAGGGTCTCACCGGCCCTCTGACAATTGCTGCTGTTTGTGCCGTCATCCTTCACCTTCCGATCAACTACATTCTGGCGATACATCTGAAGTTAGGGGTGAAAGGAGTTGCATTGGCTCTGGCTTGTAATACATTCAATTTGAACTTAGGCTTGCTGATTTATGTGATCATGTCGAATAGTACTCTCAAACCTTGGCATGGGTTTACCATTCCCTCATTCTTTCAAGGCTGGCGGCCACTGCTGGGACTAGCAGTGCCTAGCTGCATTTCTGTGTGCTTGGAGTGGTGGTGGTATGAAATAATGTTGTTTCTTTGCGGCTTACTCAGCAATCCAGAGGCCAGTGTTGCAGCTATGGGAATCCTTATTCAAACAACAGCATTATTGTATGTGTTTCCATTCGCGTTAAGCTGTAGTTTAACAACCCGTGTTGGCCACGCATTGGGTGCTGGCCAACCTTCTCGTGCCCAGTGGACAGCCATAATTGGCATCACCATGGCATTTGGCTTAGGGCTCTCCGCCTTTATGTTCACAACTATCCTGAAATCAATATGGGGAAAGTTGTTCACAAACGAGCCACAGATTCTTGATTTGATTTGTGCCGCACTTCCAATTGTAGGGTTATGTGAAATGGGCAACTCTCCTCAAACAGCTGCCTGCGGGGTCTTAACAGGGACTGCACGTCCTAAACATGGTGTACGCATAAATTTATGTTCATTTTACCTTGTCGGATTGCCGATTGCAGTTCTCGTGACTTTCGAATTCAAAGCCGGCTTCAATGGTCTCTGGTTCGGGCTACTAGCAGCACAGATTTCCTGTGTGTGTTTGATGGTTTATACATTAATTCAGACGGATTGGAAGCACCAGGCTAAGAGGGCTGATGAACTGACTATGGCTGCAGGAGACCAAGAAGATTTAGAAAGAGGCTTAACTGTCAGCAGCGAACAATAAGCCCCCATAATTAAGTTGACCAAAAGACAACTTTTGACAGGTTTCTTGGGTAGACTAAAACATATAAATGAACCCAAAACATCCCTTCTGACAAGAAAATGACGGGTCATTGATGCAAAATCACTCTGTTTCAGATCACCCAATGATTTTTTGATTCATGATCAACAAAGCACAATCATTCTTTCATTGTCTATTGCAAAAGAATGTTACCATCTCTTGAATGTATGCAGAATTGAGAACCATTCGCCATTCGCCATAAGATTGTAAAGTCAAAATTAAACTAGATCTACAGTAGAGACGATGTCAATCTCATGTTACCTTGCTCATCTCCCAAAACAAATCAATTGAACGGTTGCATCCTAATTAGCAAACCACCGATTAAACAATTGAGAAGGTCTGTTCTGTGCATGCGAATTCCGTTTCGAGTTTCAGGTGCCAAAGGTCTGATCTTGCACCATCAGCTACAATTGCAGGACTATAACCTTCCGTCAAAAAGGGATCGGATTCACCATTGTTGCGCCAAGAAATCGCTCAGAATAAACAGAAAGATATTCCCATTAGCATCAAAGCACGCAACTATATAATCAAGTCACACTCAAACTGCCGGAAGCCACAAAGTTGATCCATTTTAATGCAGAATGAGCATTAGATTGCCTTGGTTCTCTTCCAGCCTCCGATCTCTAACAGAAAACATGACGGGATAACTTCTTCTCCGAATATATGCACTCTGCTTCGAACTTCTGTTGGTTTGTTGCCCGCTTCTCTTCGCCTCGGCATCCAACTTTCCGTGGGCCGAGCTGGGCTGGGCTGGCCCATTAAAAAGATTTTATGTGAACTCATGGATCAGGCTTAATCCAACTTATAGTGTTTAAGAGTCGAATTAGGTCCACGTGAAAAGATTTAATTATTATAATTAAAATAAATTTAAAATAAAATAAATAAATATTTATTATATAAAATTATTTAATATTTATTTATAAAATATAAATTTATAATAAATATATAAAATATATTTTTAATTAAATAATTTTATTATATTATTAATAATAATATGATAAAATTATTTTATTTAAAATTCAATTAAAGAGATATTGCTGGGTTGCCGACATGTCTTCCGCTGCCAGCGGACATGGTCACTATCTGTTGTCCGTTGGATTATTACATGCTGTGTTGGGCCTTTTGGAATTTGGAAGCAACCAGCATGTCACACCACAATGGCCCATGATGGGAGCTTTTCAAAGCTTAGTCAGCCCCCACGCATTGTACATTTGTCTCGTGCCACGTCATCATCGCCAACGTGGCACGTCTTGTGATTGGCCTTGCATCTTTTTCATCTTATCTTATAGCCCATGTATTGTTTGGTTTGATAGTTTTTTTTTTCCTTTTTCCCTAAAAATAAAAGCACTTTTTTTAGAATCAATTCTTACAAAAGCACTTTTATATAGTTTCTAGAGAACCAAAAAGCATACTCTTTTGTGGATTGTATCCTATCTAACTTTTCTTTTAAGTATATATATTTTTTAATATTTATTTATAATTTATTCGAATATTTAAATTACCCCTTTAAATTTATATTTCAATTTTATCCCTAATATTAAAAAATATCTTTAAACATATCCCTTGAACCAATGACATTTTAGATTTTAAGTGACCATTTATCATAAATAAATATTTATTTTTTAATATTATTTTATTAAAAAATTTATATAATATAATTTTGATACATCAGTATAATTAAATGTGATAGAATTATTTAATTAATAAAATAAAAAATTATTTATTAATAATAATTAAAAAAATATGTTTTATTATTTAATTAGTGTATAAATTTATTTTTTAAAATTTTTTATTTATTATTAATAAATTTTATTTATTTATTTATTAAATAATTTTATAGTATCAATTTTGATGTGCTAGTGGCAGTTGGTCCCAAAACTTTCTCTTGTTTATCAAGCAGCCACCCTAGTCAACCCACGTGCTAAATTGAGTCTCATTTTTAGCTAATAACAAGTAACACTACGTCGTTTTATTAGGATGCGGATGTACAGTACCGTACTTTCAAAATAAATGAGCTCACCATCCATGATCTATGTCCGGTTCCACGTTAATTTATCTCGAGATAATAGCTTCCGAATCCCGGAAATATTACGTCTTCACAAACTATGAAATATTTTGTCTGTTTATATCAAATACATCCATAAACTCTCATGAAATAACTGAAATATCGTTTAATATTAAGTTAACAGTCAAAGTTCAATATTTTCATGATGATTTAGTCATTTGAATAAAAAGTAGGGACTTATTTGATATAAAGAAATAAACTATGTCTTAATTTGAAAAATATTATAATATAGGGTTGGTCTGATTCCAATTTTTCTGGGAACCCTCACAGAGCCCGGGACAAGCCACATAAGCCTGGGAGATGGGCACGCTCACCAAAGTGATAATAACCACTAAGCCTATGCCCCTAAAAAGTGCTGTTTAACCTTTAGGTCAGAAGCACTTCTCCCTTCTTTCCTTCCTCGTTGGAGCTTTCAAAATCCAAAGGCATTTGCTACAACTTCACCGCCATTCTAACTTTCACTCAAATTTAAAATGGGAAAAATAAAAAAATTTAAAATATAAATATAAAATTTAAAATAATTAAAATAAAAATTAAAAAATTAAATATATTTTATTTGTAAAGCAGACTAAGTTGTTTAAAAAATGTACGGAGGTTAGATATATCATAATATATGTATGTATTCTTAGTTACAAAAGCAGTCTCAATAATAATGCAAAAGGCCCCACGTTTTTTGTTTTTTGCTTACATTTTATGATTGGTTATGAATGTTGTTGGCAACGTTGGTCCACGTTTGTCTATTTTCCATTTAGTCTGTTCCTAATTTCTTAATTTCTTCTTTTTTTAAATAAATTCATCTAAAAAATAAATAAATTTCTTAAAAAATATAAATAAAATTCTAACCGAACTATTTAATTAAAGATTAAATATCATAAAATTAAACCGTATTTTTTTATTAAAAAAATTGATAGTATAAATTATGAATAAAATTTTTTTAAAAATGGTATAAAAAATTATGAATTCAAATTTTATTCTTATTAAATAAATAATTTATAATTTTTAAATAATATTTATATAATTATAAATTAATTTTATTATTATTATTATATGTGTAACAATATTACCATGCGTTTTGCATAGTAGATTTTTAAAATTTTTATCACGTGATTTTGATGCGCAAACAATTGAAGTGCAAGAACTTATCTCATTCACACACGTATCTTGTGAAGGTAAGAACAATCAGCCTCTTGTCCTAATCGGACGGCCACGGAAAGAAGGGGGACCCTACGCCTACTAACCTTTTGACAAACGGACCGACAAAATCAGAAAGGAGATGGAGGAGGGGGTAAGAGGATGTTTGTTGGTCCCCACAAATTATACGAACAGCTACGTGGCAGAACGCCATGCTTCTTGCTGAAAAAGTAAAGGTATTAACTAACTCTTCTCAAGTCCAAAATATACAATTTTCTTTTTTGCAACACAAGTTTTTGTAATTACGTTTTATTCCCGATTAATCTGTTAAATTACCTATTGACACAATTGTTATGTTTATTAAAGTAAAGATAACAATTTAAGCTATCGTATCCAAAAAAAAAAAAAAAAAACCCCTCAAACCCATTTTATTTATTAATCGTGATAGTTAAATGTATTGTAATTATATAATTTAATTAATATTTTTATTTATATTTTAATATAATTTTATAATATTTATAATAATATTTTTTTAAATACTAAATTATTTTATTTTAAAAATAATTAAATATTTTTTAAAAAATAAAAATAATTTAAAAAATTTAGAATAAAAATTATAAAATAAATTAATATGATATAATTATTTAAATAATTAATAATATTATAAATAAATTTATATTTAAAAAATTTTATAATTTTTTATATTATATTATTTTGTGTAAATTTAAACTCGTAAATTTTATATTTTACTCGTGTGTCCTGATAATGAATTGTGTCAAAAGCTATAAATTGTATATTAAAGGTTATAAATGCGTTTATGAACAATTTACAGGCTAGCTCAAGTTAAATTATGAAACTTTAGCCGCGCCAAAGAAAAATAGAACCGAGCCGAGCCGAGCCGAGAAAAGGAGATCACTTTCTCTGCAGATAGGAGCTCCATCTAAGCGTCCTGGACCAAGAACGTCCCAATCACTGATGCTACGAATGCAAAAGCCTGATTCATACGCCCTCCACGTGTCTTCGTTTAATTGGCCACGTAATTTTCTTCTAACATTAACTCCCTTCTCTGCTTTTTCCATTTTGTTTTCGCCTCCACTTTTTAAGACAGCGGGTCGGAAGAGACGCTCGTAGTAATTTTTTCCTCGCCGGAAAAGAAATAAGCAAGAGAAATACTGGGATTTCTCCGGCGAATTTAAAATAAGGTTCAGTAAAGTCTCAAACGACGACGTCGTTTTGTATTTGTTCTTGTAGATGATGATGATGATTATGTGAAGAACGTTCTGATTTTAGCGTGGACTGTAAGTTGCCTTTTTCTTCTTATATTGTTTTGTTTGTTAGAGCTTCTTCTTCTTCTTCACGCAAAGCTGCTGTGCGAACGACGCTGCTTCAAAAATCTGTTAAGGTTAGAGCAGAGGTGTTATTCTCTTGAAAAAAAAAGTTGATTCTTTTCCGGGATTAATCGGTGAAAAATTTAAAATTTTTTTAAATTTTTTTTTTTGGGAATTTTTTGGTGTTTCTGGATGTTTAATTTGGGAAGTGAAGTAACGGTTGTTAGAAAAATTGGGTTTTGGTTCGGCGGTAGAAGGACGGAGATGAAATTTAAAGAAATAATGTTAATTTCAAGCTGATTTAGTTGCTATTTTTCTGTATATTAGAGAAGTGGATTAAAGGGGAAAAAATGAGGAATTCGGGCATAGTGTGGGGTTGCAACAATGAGTTTCAGCAACAGTGAGAAGAACAGAGGAGGAGGAGAAGAGGAGGAACAACAGCAGCGCCAGCGTGTTTTGCAGAGGTCTGTCGAGAAAGAATCTAGAATCCTTGTGAAAAATGGATCCGTAATGGCCTCGCAGTTGACCATCGATCAAAGTCTGTTGGTTGACCCTAGAGTATTGTTTATCGGCTCGAAAATTGGTGAAGGAGCTCATGGCAAAGTTTATGAAGGAAGGTAAGTGTCAATTTCACTTCTTTGGTTTAAATTAATTAGCTTTACTACCGTGTGTATATAATCCAGCAAAAATTCTTTTTTTTTTTTTTAATTTTCTGCGATTAAATGAAGCTTTTTAATATTTGCTTGACTTTATAATGATATTTAGAAGTTGTTTTAGTCAGGATGTGCTTGCCTGTCTTGGGAAGATTATGTAAGCTACAGCTTGCTGGATTATTGTACCCTGCCAGTGACTTGTTTGGCTGTTTATAATGGTGAAATGTGTAATGATACAGCGATTGGTGATTAACAGTAGAACCGAATGTGTGATATATAGAGAATTGTCATCTTTTTTCCTTTATATTTTTGTAAAATATATGGGGGGTTTGCTTACAGAGGAACAAATGTCAACGGTTGATTAGTTTTAGTTCATTATATTTGGCATTGGAGATGTATTGGATTGAATTCATCACTCTTCTCAAATGAGTTTGTATTTGTTTAGATATTATTCTTCATCCTTTAATGGTAAAGTTTTGATTTTCTATTTACTGTGTGCTGCTACTACAAACAATAACATTAAATGAATTGTACTGTTGGGCCAGTACATTGAGTGTGTAAATTTAGTTTTGTCTGGCAGCTAGTGTCTTAGTTATATAGGTGTAGTCTAACACTTTTCCAGGCATGGCGATCGAATTGTTGCTATCAAAGTTCTCCACCATGGGAGCACTTCAGAAGAAAGAACTGCGCTCGAGAGTCGTTTTGTTCGTGAAGTTAATATGATGTCTAGAGTAAGACATGAGAATCTGGTCAAGGTGAGTGTCAAAATCAAGTATGTTTGTAGGTTTACTTATGTTTGTACTTTTACTTTTGCAGGGAGATTATGCATGTCATAGTTGTTTAGCTTTGATGCTTGTACCCTATCTTTTCGTATGTCTATCATATCCATTTCATTGATCCTGTTATGTTTTCTGCCTTCGTAGTTTCTTGGAGCATGTAAGGATCCACTAATGGTGATAGTGACTGAGCTATTACCAGGGATGTCGCTGCGGAAGTATTTAGTTAGCCTTCGTCCCAATAAATTAGATCTTCTTGTGGCTTTAAAATTTGCTCTTGACATAGCTCAAGCAATGGATTGTCTGCATGCCAATGGGATAATACATAGAGATCTCAAACCTGGTACTTATCTGCGTAATAGAATATTATTTATTAATGTTTGTTGTATACCTGTAAACTTCATTAAGGGTTTCTCTGGTGATTCCTTTGTTTATAGTGCCATTTGGAATATAGAGGCAGCATTGAGTTTTTAATCTTGTGTCTCTACCTTCATTTTTCCCTTGCTTCATTTAATGCATATGATAAGAACAAATGTGATAACCAAGAACTTCATGTGCATGATTGTTGCATATCCCTAGATCTGTTAATGCAATAACTGAAAATTTTTTAGCAGGAATGATTCACATTAGCTATTTTGATGTAAATCCCTGCTAGTGACAGCAGAATGTCAATTGTAATTCCTTGGATCCCATAATGCATTTAATACAGTTCAAGCTCAATGTCTAGTTCTAAATGAAATATGTGAATGCAGACAATTTGTTGCTGACATCAGATTGTAAGTCTTTGAAGCTTGCGGATTTCGGCCTTGCAAGAGAAGAATCTGTGACTGAGATGATGACTGCAGAAACTGGGACATACCGCTGGATGGCTCCCGAGGTTTGTGGCCCTTTTCCATGAGCAATTTTCAGATTTTTTGGCACAAATTATTCCTTTTTTCTTCTATGTTGGGTACAAAGTAGAGGATTCTTCCAAAAATTTTATGCTTAAAAGTCGTATCATATATGTGGTGCAATTCAAAGGTTCCACACATTCCTTCTCGTTGTGCAGCTACAGTTTCTTTTTTTTCCCCCTCAAATTTCCCTCCTATAATTTGGAAATGGTTGGCATGTATTGTTTGTGAAAATGTAACTTATATGTAAAAGTTCAGGCATATCCGTCTTTCTATTGTTACCACTACCATTTCCTTTTCCTTTTGTTGCAATGCAATCATGTGATTAGATTTCTGATTGCACAAGACACAAACTCGGGGACAGCAGTAAGACTTGAGGATTTGAGCTGAGATGTTGAACTGGTTGGCCTTCTCTTACTCTGCATCAGAGAAACTAAGGATTTACTTACACTTTTCCTGCACAATCGCCACTCATTTACCAACAATCTACATGTGTCTTTGCAGTTGTACAGCACTGTGACATTGCGTCAAGGGGAAAAGAAACATTACAATAACAAAGTTGATGTCTACAGCTTTGGAATTGTCTTGTGGGAACTGTTAACCAACCGACTGCCATTTGAAGGCATGTCAAACTTGCAAGCTGCTTATGCTGCTGCTTTTAAGGTGCGAGAGTCGTTATGCACCATACTAATATATTGCATTGGTCTTTATACATAGGGCACATTGAAATTAATATATTGATAACATGATAATTTTGTTGTCTGAGAATGCAGCAAGAGAGGCCTGGACTTCCAGAGGATATATCCCCTGATCTTGCATTTATCATGCGGTCATGTTGGGTTGAGGACCCTAACTTGAGGCCAAGCTTCAGTCAGATCATTCGCATGCTCAATGAATTTCTCTTCAAGCTCACACCACCGTCACCATCACCGGCTATTCCAGAATCCGACACCATTGAGGCAGCAGCAACAAGTAATGGGACTATGACTGAGTTTTCTGCTCGTGCAAGAGGAAAGTTTGCTTTCATTCGCCAACTGTTCACTGCTAAGAGGACAAAGAACTCATAATGAGTGGGTAAATTTTGGATAATTTTCCTTTTTGTTCCAATTCAATGAAAGTTGGCATGCAAGTAGGTATATATTTTAGTGAATCTCTGGTTTATTATCATAAGGACGATGATCAACTGACGATGAGAAAGTTGATAGATATGGTGTTAATGAGGGAACTCGTTGGGAAAATAAAAAGAAGATCATTTACATGGCTAGTTGTAAAGGAGATTTAAGGTTTTGGACTCTTCTCTGTTCATATCAATTTTATTTCATTTCAAAACTGTGGTTATAATGCAATTTGGTTTATTAAATATCTTTGTCAAGTTGCCCAAGATTATATGCAACAGTCCTGAACGCAGATTTATATATACATGTAAAACTATCTTAGCATGTAAAACTACATAAAATTTCCTCTTAACGGCTCTGGTAATGTTTCATGAAGAAATATTCACCGGGGAGTTTGCTTCCTCGACTGGTCTAGTGTTTCCATTTTCCTGTTCCCTCATGCTGAAGGTATCCATGCCTTTGCACCTGAATGAAGAAACAGGAAATTCCAGAGTTTGGCTGACAGGAAGAGTGGTAAGCACATCTTTATAAGATATTGGAATAAAATTTCATATGCATATTCTATTATGACTGTCTCTTACGATTGAAGCAAGAACACCTACTTTTTTGCATGCTACGTTACATACAAATATGTTGAAGTCAAACATTCATACCTACGATTTTTCCTGCATAAAATAAGTTATTAGGGATACAAAAATAATGGATGGCTTGACTAGTGGAACGGAAGATTCAAAGTTTAGGTGGAGTAAACGACCCGCACTTTGAAAGCTTCTGAGCAAATTTTCAAAATGTTTTCCGATCCTGATCATAAATTGTAGTTGATTAATCAAACCCTAATTCCGAAAGTTGGATTTGCCGTATCTGAGAAAGTCATCGATTGAACACGTGCAGGCAGACATGTTTGATTTCTCACTGTAAATGAGATGGGTGAAAGCTTTGCAAAACTACTAGTTTACAGTGGACAAGCTGATAACTTGTTCCTGAAAGAAGAAATGGATAACTCAGATATTTATGTCTGCTCCCATGTCCGCCATATAATGCAATAGCTTGCTTGCCATGCAATGTCTAAGTGAATTTGAGATTGCAGGGATTAGCTGTGGTACGATTAATAAGAAATAAAATTTTAAAATAAAATCAAAAGTTTAGTGTTTCATAAAATTTCATAACTAGAAGAATGTTAAATGCAACAATATATCATAGATGTATCGCAGACAAACCTGAGATTGAATGGGAAATTTTCCTCGCTTATGTGCATGAAAATTTGATCATTAAGTCAATTTTAATGAAATATTTCTTGAAAAGTTAGGCAGATTAAGATGAAAAGGGGAGTCTTATAACATCATAATTGTCGTTGCAAACATGAAATTTGATGAATCAAAATAGAAATATGTTACTTCAATTCAAATATTCAACCACATATTAGAAAAGTAGAGCTGCAATAATGTTGAGAATTTTAGGCGGCGCTCAAAATTAAAATTCTCTGAAACCCGGTAATATATGAAACAAATAACTCAAACCCAAAACCATGATTCTTCCTGGTTTTGGGGAACACCAGTTCATGAGCTGAAATAGTTTTAGTTTTAGTTTTAGTTTTAGTTCTAGTTTTTTTTTTTTTTTTTGATCCTGTCGCTGTCGCCGTGGACCAAGAAATTTGAAAGTAAACGAAAGAGTTTTGTCTTCCTTACGTGGCGACCGTTGGATGAAATCTGAGACCGGTTTTGTCCAAAATCTAAAAGTAATTCAACGGTCAACCTTTTAGGCAAGCTTATACGCCAAGTGTGACATGTTCCTCCGTAAAAATTAGACTCAGAGTCAAATGTCTGAGAAGTTACCCGGAGTAGAAGAAAAGAGAGGATCGTTTCGTATACACAGTGGAAAGAGATTGTAGAATATAGGTACAGCAGATTAGATTATCTTCTCAGTTTGATTCAAGATCTAGAGGAGATTCAAAGCAAAATTCATGAAAACTTCTTCGTGTTTCGTTCCGTATCTTATTCGAAGATTTCTACAAGTCAACAGTTTTGATCATTACGATCAATTACCCAACTTAAACAAAGCGTTGGGTTTTTGATTTTGGGTTGATTTAGAAGCTGGGCAGTTTCTGATTTCAATAGTTTTGAAGATTTGGTGATGAAAATGGGTGAAAATGCAGCAGCTTTGCACACAGCTGTAAACTCAGTACAGGCACTTGGGAGAGGTTTTGATGTGAATTTTGATACGAGATTATTGTACTGTAAAGGCGTTGCCGGTTTTAGAGTAGTTGAGGTTGATGAAGAACACAATAGGGATCTGTTTTTGTACGACAACATAGTTGTGCCAAATGTTTCTCGAGACATTAAGAACTCTCAAGAATCTATGGGGCGACAGAGCTCTGGGGTTTGCACCTTTCATGAGGTATATTTATGTTTATTTTCTATTTTATTGTTTGTACAGTTTATGCCCTGTGTGTGTGTGTGTGTGTGTTTTTTTTTTTTTTTTTTAAGTATTGGTTTTGTTATCTTGTTTGCTGAGTTTGGGTTTAGGTATTTGAGAATTGAGTTTAGGTCGGAGTTGAAGTGATGCTGGGTTTCTCTAATTTTCAATTATTTGGTTGTGTTGGCCGGGTGAAACTGATCTTGAAGAGGAGAAAAAGGTTACAATATTGAATAAAATATACAAAGAATGATTTACACGAATTTTCTAAATTATAATCATGTGGTCCTTCCAAGGAGAAACGATTCTAGTTAAGTGCTCCTAAACCAAAAGCTTAATTCCGTTGGTGATTCATATTTGGAATGCATTGAATTGGTATATGAGATGGCTGCTCTTTAACAAGAAATGTTAGGTTTGTAGTTATGCATGGAAGTTACTGCAGCAGTTGAACTCAAGCTTATGTTTCTAGGACTGTTGTAGTTGCGAGGAAAAGAATAAAGGTTAGTTGCGTAATGAATTAAGCTTGAATAAACCCACTAGACCACAGGCATTGTGCAGCTATAGCAGCAAAGTATTTCGAAAATAAATGCACATAACTGCTCATGAAGATTTGACATGGGATGAAATTCAATAACGGATGTCAAAGGATCAAGTTAAGAATTTGTTGAGAATACTGATAAGCATTCCGTGCCGCAGATTCAGAATCTGGCATGGATACAAAAGCCGTATGTGGCTGGTGGGTGAGCTTGTTTCAGTCTGTGAAGGTGGTTGTTTTGGTTTAGGTGCAGCCAAACATACATGAGTAGACATTTAGTTGGAGTAACTTATAATCATTTATTTGTTGTTAATGAAAATCAGCTTACATATGAGTTAGTTGCAACCAAACATAGGTTGCCTAGTTCAAAACTTGGTGGTGCCAGGGAGGAAATTGGGTAGTGGGTGAGAAGAGGGAGAGGTTGAGAGGAATTGCCAAATTCTTTTGGCATTAGGATGAAATGCACAACAAATGGAAATCGTAATATATATAAATATATATATTTAGTTTATGAGTGTTAGTTAGCTTAGTTTAAAAACTTTATATTGTTTTAAAGCATTCTAACATGCTTCTTGCAATCTATGAACACAGATGTCGGAGTATTTCAATCAGAAGGCTAATATCTCTGGAGGTTTTCCTCTTGGTAGTTTCAATGTTGCATTTAGCTTCACTGGTTCAAAGCATATTGATGCTGCAGCCACAAAGACGTTATCTATGGATGGGCTTTATATTCCACTTGCCAAAGTTGAGCTTAAATCTCCACTAGTCTTGCAAGATAATGTAAAACGAGCTGTCCCAGCATCTTGGGACCCTCTATCTCTGGCAAGGTATGAATATTGTAATCATGAAGAGGAAAATTTTGATGGCATAGCTTGTAATTGTACCTAATTGTTCTTTTTGTTGACAGCTTTATTGAAAATTTTGGGACTCATGTTATCACTTCTGTAACTATTGGTGGTAAAGATGTGATATATGTTAAACAACATCAGTCATCACCTTTGTCAACTATGGAGATCAAAAACTATGTTCAGGATGTTGGAAATCAGAGGTTCTCGGACAAAGATAGTGATACAAGTTCAGTTCAGTTGAAATTGAAGGAGAAGGCTAGTTCCAGAGCATTTCTTTTTGTTTGGTCTTCCTTCCATACGGTGTCACGACTTCTTAATTCCTTGGGACTTACTATATGAACTTTTGAATTGTGCAGGATCCTGGCTTATTCATCAGCCAGGGAATATACCCGCAACCTACAAGTGCTCCGTATCTTATTGGGAAAGAAGTATGCTGACTTCCTTATATTATTCTAAAAATTTCCATCTCACTTGATAAGCTAATGATATATTTGCTCTTTCAACAATTTAAATTGCCATGAAGTCTTGAACTCAGAACTTTCTGGAACTCTCATTGACGCAGGATGTTACAGTCATTTATCGGAGGAGAGGAGGAGACGATCTGGAACAAAACCACACCCAATGGGCAAGAACTGTCCGTTCCTCTCCGGATGTCATTGAGATGACCTTCTTTCCTATCACTGCTCTCCTCGATGGGATAACAGGAAAGGAGCATCTGACTCGTGCTATCAATCTCTATCTCGAATGTAAGATAGTTGGAACTTTATCATTAAGTGACAGATTGTTGTATCCAAATGCTCTTTGTTAGTAATAGTAAAAATATTCCAAACAGTAAGCTCATAAAATTTTCTGGACAGACAAGCCTCGGATTGAAGAGCTGAGATATTTTCTAGAGTTTCAGATTCCTCGGGTATGGGCTCCTGTACACAACAACATTCCTGGACAACAGAGGAAGGAACCCATTTGCCCATCTTTGCAATTCAGCATGATGGGGCAAAAGCTTTATGTCAGCCAAGAGCAGGTAAAAGTTTTATTGGCTCAGTGCCTATAGTATTTGGTTGTTTGAAGGAAATTGAATAACATCATTGCATTTGATATGGCAACCAGTGCTTTTGGCTGGTGTTTACCTTCTTCTGTATGGTTATTCTTTTTTTAAACCTAGTAACTTGTTCAGTCTGACCCTTTTGAGTGCTTCAAAGAATGGAATTCTCTCCATAACTGTAATAATTCGTTTATGTACTGAAGAGCAGCCCAACCTTTTTAACAAAGTTTTGCCTTCTAACTTTGGCTTCATGTAAATGCAGATATCAGTCGGTCGTAAGCCTGTTACAGGCTTGCGATTATGCCTGGAAGGAACCAAGCAGAATCGGTTAAATATCCATCTTCAACATTTGGCATCTCTTCCGAAGATTTTACTTCCGTACTGGGACACCCATGTGGCAATTGGGGCTCCCAAGTGGCAGGGACCTGAGGAGCAAGACAGTCGATGGTTTGAACCAGTAAAGTGGAAGAATTTTTCTCATGTGAGCACCGCACCAATTGAGAACCCTGAAACCTTTATTGGCGATCTCTCTGGTGTCTACATAGTCACTGGAGCTCAACTCGGAGTATGGGATTTTGGGTCAAAAAATGTCTTGTACATGAAGCTTTTGTATTCTCGCTTACCGGGCTGCACCATACGAAGATCCCTGTGGGATCATTCCCCAAATGACAAGTCTAAGAAAATTGGTACCGGAGGAATCACCAACTCCGGTGACTCTAGTACAGGTTCAAGAGAAAACACCGCAGGCAACAAGTTGGCAAAGTTAATTGACATGTCTGAAATGAGCAAAGGTCCACAAGATCATCCAGGTCATTGGTTGGTTACAGGAGGAAAGCTTGGAGTGGAGAAAGGCAAAATTGTTTTGAGAGTAAAATATTCCTTGCTGAATTATTGAGTGTATTAAGTTGGTTTATGAATGATACTGTGCAGGGAAAGGGAAGTGGTGTTTTAGATTCTTAAATGAGTTTGTGTTCATCATGCTTGTAAACAGTTGGTAGTTTGATGAACTGAGTTGAGTGGGCAAGGAATGTGTATCTAGGTGGTTTTGGACAAAAAATTTATTCCAATTTTGGTGGCAAGCCCTGTTTTCTTGAAAAATCTGTGAAGTTGTAGAAACTGTCAATTTCTTCTCATAGTCATGAACATATTCAGATATCTACCCCAAAACGATGGTTCATATATTTGGTAAAATGATATGAAAATTTTTTAATTAACTCCATATGTTTAGACTTTAGAACATATTTTTGTTAGTAAAATATTTTAATGACTCTTGTTATCACGTTGAAGGGTTTTTATCATATTAAAAGATTTTTTATAAGATTTTTTTTTGTTAATAAATTTTTGTATTTAATTTATTTTAATTATTTATTAGATTTGTTTTTGTAGTTTAATTGTGGTAAAATTAAATTAATTAGTTAAAAATTTATTATTTTTGATTCATTTAAGGCATAGCAATTATTAACAAGTCTTAATTTTTTTTTTTGATATAAAATACGTTTTACTTTATAAATAGTAATTTTTTATAAGAATTTTTGTAATCTAATATTTAATAATTCACTCTGAACAATTTTATTATTCAAAATTTTAATTTTTTTTTTTCGATGAAATTCTTGAATGATATGTTTACAATACTAGAACTTTTAGCCACCAATAACTATCAAAATTATGAAGATTTTATAATTAAATTTGTTGAGAGAGAGAATATAAAAATATTTTAAAAAATATATTTAAATAAATTTTATTAATAAAAATGTAATTTATATTTTTTTAAAAAAGAATAATAAAAAATACTTTTAATAAACTCAGAAAAAAATCTCTATTTAAAAAATTAAAAATTTTTAAAAATATTTAAAAAAGTCCATAAAAAAAAAAAAAAGTTAAAATGTGACATAGGTACTTATATTTATGCCCAAGGTGCTCGACTTAAAGTCGAGCAGAGGTCAAGCAAGTGGTTACTGTTTTGCACTATTTGTTATTGTTAACATTGTTTAAAGATACTGTTTATGCACTGTTCACATCGTACGAGCAACCATCAAGTGGAGGTTGAGCGTTAGCCTTTTGTGTCATTTGACACTATTCATTCATTGTTCATCTTATTCCATTTAGGTCGCTTGAGCGAACATCAAGTGTAAGAACATTATAAATTGATGTAAGTGATCTCTATTGAAGAAGAAGAAAAATAAGATAATTAATGAAGTTATAATTTTTTTAAAAAATATTTTAATGATATTAAATTTAATTTTTTATTATTATTTTATACTTATTTTAACTAATAATTTTATATAACTTAATTTTATATATAATTTTTTTATCTTAAATCACATACTAATTATTAAATATTAATACTATTTATTAATCACGGTTTATACAACATTGTTTAGTGTTCTTTATCAACACTATTTATCAACTTAGCCATTTTAACACATAATAAGTCAATATAAAACATCAACTTAATATGATACTCTCCTTTCTTCTTCTTCTCCTTCTTCATCTTGTTCTTGTTTTGGATTCTTAAGCGCAAGGAATCTACCATTCCCATTCTCTGTTTTCAACTGAGTTGAGTTGGGATTGCCCATCCATACAATACAAAAGTTGCTAACTAGTTACATAATTAACCAAATCATCCTCATATACAAAGCCTAGCGTGTGCCCTCTTTTGGCACCTCTGCATAAACCCATCGATCCTTGCTTATCCTTTGCATGTTTAAGAAATTATTCAAATTTTTTAAAATTGACTTCCTTCAAAAGTCTGTGCCAATTTCCAGTTAGCAGGCACAACATTGTAACTAGTGATTGTCTGCCATTGCTTGTAGTAACTTTGAAGGGGAGGCTCTGACCATTCAAGAAAGAATTATTCTGCCAGTTTTGTCCCCAATTTCTTGACATAGTTTTGCCATCCTGTTTTAGATCCTTTGATTGACACAGACTTCACATCTCCTGCACCTCCTACATTTGTCATCAATAACAAGTTAAAACATGAATGTCCATTGATTGTGAATCTTATGCCTCCCACACGACGGTCTGCATTCAAAACAAAAGAAATAATTTAACATTGTCAAAATAAGGAAGTTTTCTTGATTTGCAAACAATAATAAAATTTCTGTACACTTTGTTATCTTTTGAAGCTGACTGGAAAAATTCCAGCTCGATATTGTGCACTGCGTAAAAAGGCTGGCTGAGCCAAATCAAAATGTTGTAGAGGAGGATTGCACCAGCCGCCATTGTCATTCGACAAAGCATTATTCGGAGGACAAAAGTTGGTGGCAGTGACGATAATAATACCAGATAGGCACCATTTTGGGTCATTTATGCAACGAATTTGATAGCAGGCATCACAATTCGAGCCATTGTTGAAGAGAGCTGTGCTTAAAGCTGCAGTGTTTGTCCTACAGCCTTGACTGTACAAATTTCCATATCCACAAGCGCCTCGTAGAATTAATACCCACAAAGTTTTCGTAAGAAAAACGACAATAGATAAAAATGAAAGACAAATACAGATGATAAAGCAAAAGAGAGAAACATATTACTAGCCCATAGGGCCGGAAGCATCGCTGCCGCCATAAATTGTGGCGTGTCCAACTTGCCAGCCATCGTAATCTCCGTTGGTAACATAAAGACATAAGCTGAAGGGAAACGAAACGAGAAAGAACAAACTTTCCATTCCTTTAATGACCATTATCTGCTAATCTGTTTCCCAATTACAGTGTGTAACGAGGAAGTTAGAAGTTTCAAGTGAGGCTTGACGGGAGAGACGCAGCCGCCGCAGCTATTTATACAAAGAGAAGCAGAGGAAGTAGGAGAAAGCGATCATCACGTTAGTACATGCATACGTTATCAAATACGGCCTAATGTCTATCTTACTCTCACCCCGACGTGCGTACATTCTATTTTCCCACGGCGTCGTTTTGTAGTCAACGGACGTAAGAGTTGTTTTACAAATGACGTACTTTGAATGAAGGAAAAGTCACGGGAGCGTACAAATGGTTGGTTAACTCGGAACCCCCGAAGATAAGTCGGTGACACGTCAACTAATAATTGGACGGTTTTGCGTGACGTGTGAGTATCTTAAGGTTAGGATTGCCATCCCTGTCACCGGCCTGTTTTTATAAGCGGATGACTATGTCTTGTCTTCTGACCTGTTTATCTCAAGGTTAGTATTTAATAATTATATTATTTTATATTAATTTAAATTTATAAATTTATTTTAAATTCATGTCGATTTAATACATCATGTGGCTAAAAACCACGTGAATGGGGCTAAATAGATAATAGATGGAGGATGTTTAGTCATACTCTCATGATTCTCACAATGAACTTGCACAGTAGTTCAAGCCTAATGAGCCTAGGCCCATCATTGATGTACTTCGCAATCTGATCAGAAGGAGATCATCTTTATTTATGATGAGACATGAAGGGTCATGATCGAAGACAAGACAAATCAAGGAATACTGCGGGCAGGAAAGAATGGGGATATGATAGTCCGAATAAGGATGAAAGAATGGGTTCAGGGTTCCATACTGACGCGGCGAGAATTGGGCCCACAATTGAGGATAGGTGTCAGCGTCTTCAAGGGTCGGGCACCGAACTTTGACCATGTACCATCGTTCTCATGCTTTCGTAACAGTAGAACGGTAAATTATAATTAATTTGACGAGACTTTCACGATCTGACCACATCCATCAGATTTCTGCCACGTATCATTTGTTATTTTGTGAGATGTCACGAGGGGCATACACGTGTCTCAAATATTTTTCCATAAATTAATTTCAACATTTATTGAAACCAAATAACAAATGATACGTGGCAAATTTACGTTTCATGCAATTACATGCAATCGGCCGAAAAACTTAGGTGATCGAGTCCCGTCCCATCCGCTATCATTTGTTGTCAGGATGGTAAAAGCAGGTTTGTCACAGGATTGCAATCCTGTAAATCTGTAATTTATGACCATACTAATGGACGTCTGATTCAATAGCTTTCAACGTCCAGGATGCGACGATCAGAAACCCAATAATCAATTATTCGGAATTGATTATCTGAAAATGAAGGAAAGAAGCATCACACCATTGAATTAGGCTCAACTACCAACAAACCATACACACTTTCTCCTCCTCTCTTTCTCAGTTTACTCTTCTATATAAACCCCAACCCTCTTCACTTTTTCACTCACTCAAGCTTCCAGACAAAACTCAACCGAATCCGAAACTTTCTCTCATATTTTCGCAAGAAAACGCCATGGCTTCTGCTCTCAAGCTTGTTTCCGCTTTGGTTGTCTGCGTTTTGATGATTGCGCCAATGACTCGTGCTTTGACATGTGGTCAGGTGACTACCACTCTTCTTCCATGCATTTCTTATTTGACGAAGGGCGGGCCTGCTCCTCCTGTTCCATGCTGCAACGGCGTTAGGTCTCTTAACGACGCTGCTAGATCGACCCCTGACCGCCAAACTGCCTGCAACTGCTTGAAAAGTGCTGCTGCACAAATGCCTAGTATCAGAACTGACCTTGCTGCTGGACTCCCTCGCGCCTGTGGTGTCAACATTCCTTTCAAGATTAGCACCTCCACCGACTGCTCCAAGTATGCATATCTCAAAACCTCACTATCTTCCATTTTTCAATCTTCTGATCGTTTGTTCTAATGATTTCTCCATTGTTACTGTGATGCTGCAGGGTCAAGTAAAGTGGAACAACTGCAGATCGACTGTCCGAGTATGATAGTTTCAGAAGAATAAACGAGGATAGTTTTGCGTCCATATGAGTCTCCACTTGTGCGAGTCTCTTTCTCTGTCTCTTATGTCATGTTGTCTTTGGTTTTTACTTCCTGTGTTTCAGTATCTGTGTCGTCATATTTGTTAAAGAAATCTATGTCTCTAAATCACCGAATAATTTTCTCCTTCTGAGATCAACGATAAACGACTACAACAGGCAACTATCCAGCTGACATTCACAAGGAGTTTAGAATATACATTGAAGACATTATAAGTATATACTATAATAAAATTATTAGGTGATGCAGCCTCCTCGTTCTTATAAATCCAAACTCACCGAAAGTTCTTACCAGCTGGCCAGACATTTACAGTTGCCTTGACTCTTGAATGCCTACCCAATTGAATTTTCACATGGACCTATGATTTCTTTATTTTGAAAAACAAAGATGGTTTGCTAATCGATTGAAAATCATATGTTTAAGTTCACAGTCATAACATTAAATTGAGAAATTTGAAGTTGTCGAGGTTTCCACACCTTCCAATTTGGGAATACTGTATAAGACAAACTGTCACACCTAACCCTACCAACTCTATTGCCCGTGACTGCCCACTGTGGTTACACATGCTCGTGTAAGAATTTGTACATTATTTATGCGTTCATTATGCTTCATAATTTGGTATTAAATTATATTATTTAGCATCCAATTACTTTTATTCATTTATAGGAACGTTTTTGTAAAATAAGAATAACTTTGTTAACTTAAGAATATCATTGGTAATACCACTCGGCCCAAAAGCCTCAGCCGGACGAAGAGAGATTCAAAGGCATTGCTCTTCTACCATGTTATCACTTAACTCAACAATTTGTTAAAAAAGAGTATAACAATTGTATCGAAAAGTTTCAAAATATTTAATTTTATGCATTTTACAAAGTAAACATATTTTTTGAATAATTTTTGTATTTTATTTTATTTTATTTCTTTTTTTTATTTATTACCTCAATTATTTAATATTAAATATTTATTAAATATTAATTTCAAGTTACACAAATGTAACGCATTGATACAGTAGCTTGATACAGTACAAACACACTGTTAAGTTTACACTGTTAAGTTTTGTTAGGATATATACATAATTGATGTAATAATATATAATTAAAGTTCCTTAGTTCATGCTAATTATGAACTACAGATGTTAGATAAGTACAAATTACGAGAGCATCCATATTTAACAAGTAATTAAATGTTAAAAGATAGAGATAGAGAAAAAAAATTAATTATAAATGAAAAAAGTATTAGCGAGATAATTTTATTATATAAAAAAAAAATATCTTATTTAAAATTTTTTGTTATAAATATGGAGGGGAGAATTTTCTCTTTTAAAAAAAAAGAATTTTTTTTTTTTGTTTAGCACTTAGAATTGTTATTTTTTTATAAATAAAAATTTTGTAATTAATAATTTTGATAGGGAAAAAGTCTTATATGAGATGTAGTTATATGGGATGTAGTTTTGTTGATATGTTAATATTATTTAATTAATAAGATAAAAAATATATTTATTAACAATTAATAAAAAAATAAATAAATAATTTTATAAATTTTTTTTATTATATTAATTAAAGAATAAAATTTTTTATTAATTTTTTTAATTTATTACTTAAAAATATATATTTTTTACTTCATTAATTAAATACGGTTTGAATCTATCTTTTGTTAGGTCTTTTGATCATTGCTTTTTTCTTTTTGTAATTGATTGAGTGCATTAAATAAGTTGCTCAACTGTAAATACGGCCCGAAAATGAANTAATTGATTGAGTGCATTAAATAAGTTGCTCAACTGTAAATACGGCCCGAAAATGAAAGCATTAACTCAAGCTCAACTGCTAACTAAAATCCGACCTCGTATACCCATAGTGTGACAAGCTCTCTTTCATCATGCATACCGTATGTGATGGCTGGCAGGGTTTTGCCGCCGGCCTGCCGCAGTGGAGTCGAGTCTCTTGATGCCGCAGCCACCACCACGGCCAACCACCGACTTCTTGCAAGTGCTTGAAAAGACATGAAGTATCTCCTTTTGCAACTCATATCTTCAATTTTGTTAATTTTGATGAAGACATAAAATATATCTCCTTTGATAATTCATTTCTTCTTTGTTAGGCTTTCTATTTTAATTTCGATCTTATCAATTACTTAGCATCTATTATAATAAAAAATATATTTTAAAAAATTAAATTTTTGTAAATATGTTATACTCACAAATATTTATTTGTAAGTATAATAAATTCATTATAATTTTTTTTTTAAAAAATACCCATCTCAAACTTATTAAAATGCATACTAAACTAATCTCATTAGGATCAGATATGGACAAATTGGGGTTGAAATTGCCAATCCTAATAACATGTCTTCGTCTAGGAACATTTTAGTGCTATACGATATATAAAAATTGTTATATGTGATGGTAATAATTATACCTCAATATTGATCATTCACAATATATGTTCATGGTGTGCAAGAACACCAATTAACATGAGTGTATATATTTCAACCAAGACTACCAATGTTAAAGCAACAGACAGGGAATAGAGTTTTTTTATAAGACAATGATTAGTTTTTAAGAATTTAGTGAGACATAAGTATAAAAAAGAATGAAAGATTGAGATTTTATTTTGATTTAATTGTTTTATTATTTTATTAATTTTTTAAAAAATATAAATTAACTAAAAATAGAAAAGATTAAGAGAAGGTCTTTGTCCTGGATGGAATAGAGGGGTGAAAGGTACAGAAATCCCAACAAACCCTTCGGCTATATGTAGTAGAACTTCATTCGCTAGAAACTGATGAATTATAGTTCTCTCCGTCGCCACCTCTGTTTGTTTAAATTGAGCTGCATTTATTAAGTGCTCAACTATAGAGCTGTGTCTAGATCCCAAAAATGAAAGCATTAAATCAAACTCAACTACTGACCAAACTTCTGAAGCCCAATTTATGTTTCAATTCTTACCCAGGCTCGATTTTCCCGTATAAATAGCACACCCCAGTTTCCTTATTCTTTGCACAACTTCCTGAAACAAGTTTCCAAGCTCTTCTTTCAAGAAATATTTAGTATTTGTTATCAAAGCTAAAAATTATGGCGCATAAGCTTGCTTGCATTGTGCTGCTGATGTGCATGGTAATTGGCGCACCCATTGCCCAAGCTGCAATTTCATGTGGCCAAGTGACAAGCGCTCTGGCACCATGCATATCGTATGTGAGAAGTGGCGGGGCTCTGCTGCCAACCTGCTGCAACGGAATCAAGTCTCTTAATACCGCAGCCGCCACCACCCCCGACCGCCAGGCTGCTTGCAAATGCCTGAAAGCTGCAGCTAGCAGCATCCCTGGCGTGAACTACGGCCTCGCTGCTGGCCTCCCTGGCAAGTGCGGTGTCAATATTCCTTACCAGATCAGCCCAAAGACTGACTGCAGCAAGTAAATAATTGTTTTCTCTCCAATTTCATTCGTTTCTTTGATTTATGCAACTGATTACTTACATTTTTTTGGCTCGTGTTGCAGAGTGAAATGAAGTGCTTATTGAAATAACGCTTTTCAGCAGCAAGATATCATGCTATGAAATGGAATAAAGTGGGTGTTATGGACTATCCACAGGGGAGTCGTAGTATTATCGTACTAGAATGTTATCCGCATAGTCTTTGTATCCGATAAGTATTAAATAATGAAATACTAGTTTATTTCATTGCTTACCATCTGTTCATATTTGTCTCTTTTCCATAGCTTGTCTCTTATCCGTCCCTTTTCATGAAACACTATTAACCCGTCGTCTGGTGAAATTAATACTTTAGCCTTTCTAAATTATAAGGTACAAAAGCATCCCCCTTTGCCCTGTGTACCAGAGATGGATAATGATTTGATGCGAGTTAATCATAACATTAACTGATGAAAGGGATTACTGTTTACCGAGCAACAATCAATATCTTTAATCAAATCAATATACTCAGTGCATGCTTAAGTTGTCCTTTGCACGCCATATGCCACCAATGGCATGAAGTTTGCCCGCATGATCAATTAACTCACAGAAAACAATAAATGCAACGTGATCAGTGATTCAGCCAATAGTGAATTAAATACGTTTGTGTAGTATAAAAATACGGTCGTAGGCAACTAGTGCATACGTGGGACAATACTGATATTGGACGAGAATACTCGACAGAAACCTGACGGCCATTATTAACAAAACACTGCATCCCCACATTTCATTTTCATGCTAAACATTTATAAAGTCTGGTAAATGTATCTTTCATATATGCATTATACAAGGACACTAATGCAGTTTGTAAAACCGTCTATTTATTCATGGAAAGCTGACCATTACCTACCCTTCTTTTTAGGACCCATCTTATAAATTATCTTTCTTTTTAACAGAAAAAAAAAGAAAACCCAACTGGTTTAACATAAAAAAACAACGTTTGAAAGTCTTATTCTTTGTAATTATTTGGATTAATTCAAGAAACTATATATTATTCTTCCTTTGTCCACATTTCTTCATAAAATTTTCACCATCTGCCGTGAGAATCAGTGGTTATAGGTGAAATATGTGGGGTTGATTCTTAATTGCTCAACTGCCGGCAGTAATTTCTGTTGAGAATGATGCTGACATGGACCACAAGGCTGAGATCTCACCTAGATCGTTTGCACAGCAGGGAATCAACAACGTCGTACCCGCTGAGGCCTGTCAAGCTCACACCACTCCAGCAACAGACAAAGAACTGTACTATTCAGTTATAAAACGTATGGCTAGTATTTGATCAACCATGTAGCTGCAATTTGTACTATGGGTAGATAGCTTGTTCTCCAATTCATCATCTTGTATATACGTAGGAAAAACCTGTCAAAGACAGCAAGGTTGTATTACATCCTTATGTGAGAGAATATACAAAAGAGGCACAGCCTAATTCTCCCTTCTCAGCTCTCTGTTCACTTCTCTCTCTTCTTGTTTACTTGATTCATTTGATTTTCAACCATTTCGACTTTGAATTTTACCTCTCCAACAAAAATGTAGTCTCTTCTAATTGGATCCACTGATTCAGGAGTGTTAATTAACTCGGGATTAAATTCTACGGTAATTCACAATCCCAGCATTTATCATTCTCTTACAGTAATTCATCAAAGCAATGAATTCAATCCCAAATACTAAACGTGTTTTTCCCTTAACACACTTTCTTTTTACTTTCTATATGTACAGTTGCCCTAAAATTCACCCGATGTACAATTTACTAAACTGCAGGGGTTTCTGCTTTCTGTAGTTCTCGGTCGAAAGATTTTTGAGTGTCGAAAACACAATCTTGTATTATGGCTAGCGCTGTAATCCTGAAACTATCTTTTTTGGTGGTTGTCGGCATGGCGACGAATGCATTCACAGCAAAAGCAGGGGATAAGATGTCGTCAGGTGGTGAGCGATCTAACTCCATGCATATCCTACGTCTCAAATGGCGGAGCCTTGCCGGTGAACTGCGGCAATGGGGTCAAGAAACTCTACATACAGCGCTGCTTGGACCACACTTGACCACCAGAATGTATGCACGTGTTTGAAATCTGCTGTTGTGGAATTTCATACACTGATTTCAACCTCGGCCTCGCTGCTGGGCTTCCGACCAAATGTGGGCTCAACATTCCGTGCAAGATTAGCACCGCCACAGATTGCAAGATTAGACTGAAAGATTGATTACAGAACTTAATTATGAAATCATTTATTAATTTGGTTTCGTTTTCCTTGCAGTTGCAGTAGGATGATGAAACGGCAACGATCTAGAAAAAAAAAATCAATAAAACTCGAAAAAACTGTCTATTAATTAAAGAACTACTAAACAAACTCAAAATAGAAGCGAATGAGAGTTTTGAAGAAGAATGCTCAAGAATTCGCCACCCTTTGCGGCGTTCCTACATGTGAAAAAATCTACGCTCCACGGTTGAACAGCCACCCAGTCGATGTCGAAGTTTGGCCAAAGGATCCCAGAGATTTCATGGCCGTCGTCAACTTGCACTGAGACATAGCTTTTTCATGGATCAACCTGAAGAAATTCTTACCAAATTTGATAAGAACAATATTGATGTTGACCACAAGGAAGCTTACAATGCTTAAACTGGAAGCACTCAAACTTTGATGTAAGATTCGATATCCGAAATATTTCTTGCTGGCTGCAGCGAAGAAAATGGTCCAAGTTTTGTTTCGGAAGAACATGGGAGTAGAAGTTTTCAACTGATGGATTCAAATTCCTCTGTCAGAATTCAACCCGATTTATCATCCGATGATAATGAACGATGGTGACCAAATGGGCAATTCCCGTACAGTAGTAATCCTCCGCAGCATGAAACGCATTTTGATCCAATCGCTGCAATCATAGACAATCGTCTGATGATGATGATTATTTCCAATTATTATCAATCCTTATTTAATAGCTTAAATTGTTTTCTTGAGTGGACTGATTTTGCTAATAGGATATCTTAATTGATCCGTACTTGAACTCGGCCTTTACTTTGTCTCCATCAATTTATATCATAATCAATCTCAATCTAATACTAGGACTGGTGTAACACCTGCTAGAGACTCCATTAATTCAAGGATATGAAAAACAAAATTCTGGAGAAAATATGCATTTATAAAAGAAATATATGATAGAAATAAAAATTGAGTGTTAGGTACGAAATTTATTTTATCCTTAGTGAATTGTTATGTAAATTCATAGTTTATTTTAATAAGTAATGAGAATGGGTACAACCACCCATTACTTTTTCATTCCATCTTTCTTATCAATTGAGGCCCAATAGAAAATGATAATAAAGTATACAACGATTTTCATGCAACATGGATTCAGTAAAGCCAACCAAAAGGAGACACCAATTATTTGATGATTCAGAGAAGTGCAACATTAACCTAAAACCATACACAGTTAGGCCCATCAACGTGTCCCCTGTCACAAACTTTCAAATTATTCGGGCCAGGAAATACAGCAGCCACAGACATCCTGTAATCTCTGGTCCCTCTCCGCCCCCTCTCTGTCCCAATCCCATCAATTTGATCCCTAACTCCGTGTTTATTTGTTAAAATTTGAAAAATCAAGGACCCAAAAGCTATTTACCGAATTAGGAGCACACCTTTGAGTAATTTACTTTTCCATTCCAATGCCAGGAAGCTCCCCACTATGCCTACCAGCTAAAGGCAAAGGAGTCCAAAGTTCGTATCAAGTTGCAGGTGAAAAAGGTGGAGAGATACTCTGTGGGTGATGATCATGCATGATATTCTTTTTCCTCTTAACCATAATACTTATCTTCCCAGGTATGATGTCAAAAGCGAGTTACTGCGGAATGAAAACTTGGCAGCAAACTTCCCACTATAACTCTTAAGCTACCTCTTAACAAATATCATGCAACAAAATGGTTGGCCATTGGTCCAAATAACCATGATAGACTTCTTTGTGCAACCGTTACAATCACAGGATTATGATAGGATTTGGTTCTACTAAAGCGCTTCATAATCATGATTCTTTAGGCAAAATCTTACACTAATTAATAATTTATCTTACAACCTTCTCACTCTGTGGGCATGTACCCTGCCAAATCCCAAATATGTATCTAGGGTCGTAAATATCTACTGACTCCTACTTGGGGTATAATCAGTCAAGGAGGAATAAATTAAACTAAGCTGCCACTAACTCTTAGGTGCACCGCACAAGTCACTTTTCCAATATCCGGATAGATAATCATAAACCCTTCAGATATTTCTATACAGCCCCATGAAAATCTCTTCTAGTTTTGCTCTATTGTTGTATCTCGGTTCTGGATAAAGTTCGAGTATTTAGGACCATTTTTTTGATTAAGAGTCGGAATCGTGCAGCAAAACGGTCCCGGATTCCATCAACATCCCGAAAACAACTTAGAAGACTTGCTTCCTTTCACTTGTCTTAGACAGGAGGGAAGATGCTATTTCTATGTCTCTTTCTGGTTGGAATAATACAGCATTAGTGTAGGTAGGAAGAGTCATAAAGCAAAATCATGTCAAATCTTTTGAGCTAAGCCCTAGCAAATTCCCTTCTCTTCAATCCTTAAATCCCATCAAAAGTTTTAGGGTTTTGTACGTGGTTAAAACTTTAAAACACTTTTGTGAGAGAAATATGTATCGGCGCTTGCTTGAGACAGAGCTGGGTGTGCCGCCGCTGGCGAGCGGAAACAGGACGCATGACGCGAACGTTAATGAAACGAAGTTTGATACCAACATGGTAATCATATTAGCGGCTTTGTTATGTGCGCTGATTTGTGCACTCGGGTTAAACTCGATCGTGCGCTGCGCTTTGCGTTGTAGCCACAGGTTTTCAACAGAGTCACCGGAGCGAACTGCAGCACGACTGGCCGCGACAGGTCTTAAAAAACGGGACCTGCAACAAATTCCGGTAGTTGTCTACGGCAAAGGAGTGAATATTCCGGCCACGGAATGCCCGATTTGCTTGGGCGAGTTTGTAGACGGAGAGAAAGTTCGGGTGCTGCCAAAATGCAATCACGGATTCCATCTCATGTGCATAGACAAATGGCTTCTGTCCCACTCGTCATGTCCGAATTGTCGCTATTCGTTACTTGAACGCACAACAGCATCTTCAGGCGAAGCCGAGCAAACCGCGGGAGCCCCGCCGCCGGGAAATCTGTCTGGTCAGCAAGACAACAGAGTTGTTGTAGTTGTTAACCAGGCAGGTTAAGGTTAAGGTTAAGGTTAAGGTTGAACCTTTGCTTCATTAGTAGTTAATAGCCTGGTTTTGGAGGCTAAATGTCGTTTTATTGGAGGGATTAACTGAAAATACTTAGATATTTAATTTTGCAAGCCTGTAGTTATCCAATCTGATGAAACATTGGCATGTGGGACTGGTACAATTGCATGTGCAACATGAATTATAGATACCCTTTGGGCAAAGGTTGGTTCGATTGATTTGTATTTGTGGCCCAATTTTGCATACTGTTAAAAGTAGTGAATTTGACATGTGAGCACGAAATTTGGTTTTGGAAGCATTATTGATTGTGTAACATTTAAATTCTTCAACTGTACCATTCATTGATGGGCATCCACCATAGCCCCATCTATGATGAATTGCTTTCTTAATTTCTCCATTTATGGCCATGCAATTGCTAATCTTGCCATGAATTTGATGAGTAGTTGCAATCTCTTATTGAAGAAGAAAAGAATCATTTTCATGGATTGGATTTCTCGCCTTCCATTGTTGATTTCCTTTCTTTATATGGACCATTTTGTTAGCTCAAGTAATAAATTATGTATCTTTATTGTTAATATACAAGGAAATATGTATTTAAATTTTAAATTTTATTTTTTTAATTTATTTTATATTTAAAATGTCAACAATTACAATAATAAATTAACGATTATGAATTTTTTATAAAATAATTATTTAAATAATTAATCATGATATATTTGTTAATAAACACCTTTCTCGCATTTCAAAATTAACATAAAACTTACTTTTTTTTATTAAATTCTTTATTTGCATTATTTTTAAATTAATATTAATTGCAATTTACTTAAAATTCTCGTTTAATGGGCCCAAAAGAAACGTTGTAAGAGTTGGAAAGCCCATGAAGAAAACGTTTTGGGACGAACATGGGTCGGATTTAGAATTTTTAAGACAATCGACCCAAAACCAATGCCCAGTAATCGAAGCACAACGGCTAGTGAAAGCTTTTCCCGGCAAATCTACGATTCAACACACAGAATGCAAGCAGAGAAGCAGGAATCATGGAAGGTCAGCGTCTATGCCAAATCCAACAATTTCTACTTCACATTGAAAGCAACAAAACTTTCACCCGCTTGGAAATTCCATTGATTTTCTCTCTTGCTTAAGCTCCACAAGTTCCTCCTCCGACCGAACTGAAGAGACTGCATTGCTCGCAAGTCCAGATTGATAGGAGCCGTCGAGAAATTCCGGAGTCCTGGTGTAAAGAAACAGACTGTTATAACAAAGCAAATCTCACAATTCCCAAACCCAGAAATGAAATCTCCTACTAACAGATTGAAGCATTTGTCTATCGTGGTAAAGACAATCCCAGTATCAATTCTCTCTAAATTCTGTAATGTTTGCACTAAGTTACTGTATAGCTTTGGGTTTCTTGCATTTTGATTGATGAAATGCACATGTCTCCGTCGAGAATAGATAGGTGAAAGCATCAAGTCCGCGGCTGCTGATATTGCGGAGAACAGAAGACGCAACTGGTAGCATAGAGGGCGGAACTTGGTTAGCTTCTGCATGTTCAGTTGCATGCTTGCAGAAAATACCCCACGGATAGAGCATTCAGGGTAAAATTTCCAATTCTACTAAGTTTTGGAGAGAATGTGAATCTAGAATGACTAGGTGGTACCCTCACTAATGATATCCTTTGGAATGAAGATTGTTCAATCATTTTTTGACCAGGATCAGGCTGCAACAAGTGTTTTCTAATCACAAATTGAACCAAAAACTTATTAACTGGCCTAACTTATGAAATTATCGAATGGATTAAGACAATTTACCATAGGAAAGAGAACAGTTCAAAACAAGCTGAAAAGTTTTATGATCAAGTTACGACGGGACAGCCATCTACTTTAATCCGTCTTGCAGTTGGACAAGAAGCTATAGGACAACCTTCTCCACTGTTTCCCCACCATTCGACGCCAATGTTCCAGGATCTCAGAGCAATGAACAACAGCACCGTCATGAAAGCAGTCCCAGTATCAAGATCAGTTATTCTGTTGTACTTTCTAACATTGCTCAAGAAGAACATAACCGGAGAGTCTAAGATTGTGTTGGCATTTTCGGTTATTGCAAGTTTTGAGTATATAAATTGGGCTCATTTGTCCCTGTCATATTCTATATGACCACCCCGGGCCTGTATGTATCGGAAATAACTAAATTATCTCTAAATACATATTTCAGTAAACAATTGGGACTTTTTTGATATTAAAATAAAACTCTTGTCATCTGTGTAAAATTATGAGAAATATGGACACTCATGTTAGTATCCTAACAACGGGGTGGTGGGAGGTTGAATTTAAGCTTAGGAAAGGGAAGAACAGTATAAAGAGAGAGAGAGAGCGAGCGCGCGCGCGCCCACGTTGGTTTCCCGCTGATGATGGGAAATTCCGCCCACGCGTACCAGGCGCGTGTAAGACTGCTACTTATTGTATCAATACGAAGTTGTTGACGTCAGTGGACCCCACCGGAACTTTTAATGGACGCGTGGTGGCCGTCGATCTTTCGGCCATGCTCAGATCTGACGGGTTAGGTTGACAGTCAAAGAACTATCTCGTTAGGTCTCTTTGACCATACCGGAAACATTGCCAGCCTTTTCTAATAACTTCATTTTCTAAAGTTTGACTGGCTGGTCTCTTCAATCAAGGCGAGGCGAGGCGAGGCGAGGCGCTCTTCGTTGAATATCGTGAGTACATTTACTACTATGCCCTTGAAGCTTTTAAGATTTTACTCCCAGCCCAGATCCACTGTTCTTGCCTAATTTCTCCTTCCAGAAAATATTATGACTAATTAAAAATTATAAAATATACGATTTTCTAATATTACATAAACACAAATTAATTTTTTGAATTTCGGAAATTTAATATATTAATATTTTTAAAATTAGTAAATGTTGAATTTCAAAGGGTCTTGGTGGTAAACCGCAAGTTGGTCAAGACAAGACAGCTTCGATGTTGGAATACACAGCTTACAGACAGTCCAAAGGTTGAACAGAGAAAACTGGCAAAAGGTTGAAATATAGTGGAATCACAAGGCTAAAAGGGTAATATCGTATGGGAAAAATGCCATGTCTGTTGTTGATAAATCGTAATAATGACATGTTAATTAATTAATTAATTAATTAAATCCGGGTTTTGGTTGGTCTGACCACTGCTTATTGGGCACCATTTTCTTCGCTCTATCATATTCTTCTCCGTCGTTTGTTTACTTTTCTTTATTTTAATCTCTCTCACTTCCCTTCTTTGACTTGTTAAAGCCTATTCCTTTCTCATCTAATCAAATACCTCAGGCTGTAGTTTCAAGTTTCGCCATTTAGTTTTTCCCTTTTATCGCCCCAGTTCTTGGACTTTGTATGAGCTGCAGAAAATTTTCAGGTATTTTATTTCATTTTTGTGATTTTTTTTAACAATTGATGATTTTTCTGAATTGGGTTTTGTTTTTTTACTTGGGAAGAAAATCAGGGTTTGTTTGTTTGAATCTGGGTTGTTTTGTTGTTTGATACGGTGGTTTTATTGCTTAAATGGGCATGTCCTTTTGTGTTTGATTTCATAAGTAGGAAAATTCTACAAGCTGATTGGTTGATGGGTGAGTTTTGCTTTTCTGCTTATTCTGGATCTGGGTGGTTTCTTTCTTCAGCCTTTTTTGTTTCGGGGAGGGGGGAGAGTGTGCTGATTTATTAGGTTATATTGTCTTCTTTTGAAAGAACATTCATTGATTACAGGACGTAAGCAGATAATATTCCCTTTGATTTGCGTATTTGATGATACATGGAAATTCTCAATTCTCTTTAAAAAGAAATGATTAAATATTTAGGCTTAAGTGGAATTTTGCCGGATTAGTGATGAAGAGCTGGTCTTAATCTACCCATCGGAAATTTCCTCACTTTGCATGTGACAGGGCTGTAATTGGATTTTTTTTTTTCTTCTCTTTGTTGTAAGTCTTTAGATGAATATGTTCTTTATATATTTGGAGGCTACTTCAATGAAACTTGATTGAAGAGTGGTTGCGTAATAATTTATATGAATACATATTGGGACTCAAGTAGCTTCATTTGGTTGTTTGGAAATTGAGCTAATTGATTGGCGGGTGTGAATAATACTGCAGCTGAACTGTTTGCATTGTTTAATTTATGTTTTTTCTTTGCTAGGATTTTCTAGTCTAATGAATCTTATTAATCGTAATTGTTGTATCTTTCACTCGATATCTTCTGTCAATTGTTCATTATATGCTTGCTTAGGTTGATATTTATGTTATTTGTTTTCCTTTGGGCAGAAAGGTGCTAGGCCTTAATACATCTCTCAACTTTGTACATAAGATGGGGTGTTTCACAGTTTTGAAGTGTAAAAAGAAAAAACCTGAGCTGAGAGTACCGATAAAACCTGTCAATCCGCAGGAGCATATGCCCACCACACTGCCTGAACCCCAAATTGCAACACCGTCACTGCAATCAGCTCCTCCAAGCTTTAGGACAAGAGTGAAGCCTATTCAACCAAATAACACAACACCTAATAGTAGATCACGGGCGTCTTCTGCCCCACCTAGTCTTGATGCAGCAGAACAAGATGCACTTGCATCAGTTGAATATGAAGAACAAGAAGAATCAAGGAGTCGAATTGGATTGAAGGAACTGTGGTCCTCAAGTCCACAACCTCTTCCACTTCCATCTCCTCAGAGTGGTGCTTCGCTTAAGAATACTGGAAGCTTTAAAGGAGGGAATGTCAGTGGTCCTCTGTTTACTTCTGGACCTTTACCACTGCCTCCAACAGGGTCTGGGACACTCCGAAACTTTCCGTATGATGAAGTAGCAGCTGCTTGCCACAATTTCTTTTCAGACCGATGCATGTCCGAAGGTCTATCCTCTGTAATGTACAGGGCTTCATTTGGAGATGATGCTTCGAGTTCAAAAAAGTTTGAAGCCACTGTTACTCGCCTTAATCCATCCAGTCAGGTAACACATGCATGTACCACCTAATTTTTCATTTTTGGCTTTGCTGACAATGGCTCCATTTAAACATGGATGTTCTTTGTTTGTTGCTGTTATATCATGTTCATACAGTCATACCAAACACTCTGCTTTTGCTGGTTTCTGAAATTAATTTTCTGAAGTTTATAAATTTATGGTAACTTAATTTTATATCTCATGAATATCTGTGTTCTTACAGGGTTTGAAGGAATTTGTAAGTGAAGTAAACACCCTTGCATCTTTGCAACATCCAAATCTCTGTAAATTGCTTGGTTATCATGCATGTGATGGTTCAGATCAGAGAATGTTGATCTATGAGAGGCTTTTCCATGGAAGCTTGGACCGGCTTCTGTATGGGAGATCAGATGGGCCCCTTATTGATTGGAACAGCAGGATAAAAATTGCATTATGTGCTGCACAAGGTCTTACCTTCTTGCATGAAGAAGGGCCATTTCAGGTAATTACTGTTGTTGTCATTTTCAGATGAGTAAAACTGAATGACAGAATACATAGTGCGCCATGTAGCTTGTAGTTCAATTTAGTCTTCCGTAGCTATTACTGAACTCAAGACATTTTGTTTACAGGCAATGTACAATGAATTTTCAACTGCCAACATACAGATTGACAAAGATTTTAGTGCAAAGCTTTCAGGATATGGTTGCGCTGGGCATATTCCTGAAACAGATATTTCCAATAGTTCTGTGGTAAGTACTTTCCCACTGTGTTGTGTTATTTTTCTTTTTTGGATAATTTGATCCACTTTTCTTAACTTTATAGGTTTAGCTAAATCTGCATCTGTTCTTTATATGCTTTTGGTATGTGTTCTGTTTGAGTTTACTGGGGTTGATAAAAGTTTCATTGTTTTGCTCTGTAAAGGCTGCAGCAAATCTTTCAGTGGAGACATTGGAGAAAGGATTGTTGACTCCTAAGAGCAACGCCTGGAGCTTCGGAATTGTTCTTCTTGAGCTACTCACAGGTAGGAAGAATCTTGACAGCCGCCATCCCAAGGAAGAAATTAACTTACTTAAGTGGAGCCGGCCTTTCCTGGCTGATGACTGTCGACTTTCACTTATCATGGATCCTCATCTAAAAGGCCGCTTCCCATCCAAAGCAGCCCGGACGGTAGCTGACATTGCTCTGAGATGTCTACAAAAGGATCCATCAGAAAGACCTACCATGAGAAGCATTGTTGAGACTCTCAAAACCGTACAAGACATGAAATACTCCTGTCGATATCCTCTTCAAGAGCCAGCAGTAATTGCCGGTAAACAGATGTCAAGGTCGCCAAGTCTCAATGGGATCATCACTCACCCACCCAGATTAAGTTTTTCGCCATCTCCCCCATCAGGAGCTCGGGCATCTTTTTCTCCTACAAGACCACTTGCCCTGCCCTTGACTCTTCCACCGCGTGCTTGTTCATCGACCATCGCCTTGGAGGAACTTGATAGGCAAGAAAGTAGGAAATCATCGTCATCAACTGTTCGAAGGCCCAGTGTGGAAGGATTTTGAGTGTTTATAATATGGATTTTTTCATTTGTTTTTTTTTTTATTTATTTCCTTTTTACTTTTTGTGATTCAACACATATATAGAAGATAAAATGAGGCGGTCCTTCCGCCTTTGCCTCCCCTCAAAGATGATGTAATTGAGAGGATGGTATTTTGTAGATAACGAGTGCAAGCCTGGTTCGACTGGGTTCAAATTAGTTTACTAAAATCCAGATGTCATAGACATAACGACTTCCATGTACTTGCTCAACCGCTCCCTCTCTGAGAGTTGTAAAGATATAGGACGCAAATACTGTTATCCCAACAGAGTATCGCAAGTTCTGTTCCTCTTCCATGGAGGTTTCTCAGTGAGAGCTGAGTTTTAGGAGGAAACCAAAACTAACCTAACGGAACACCTTGTTTTTAGTTCCAAGGCTACGTCACTCAGATCAGTGCTGTTTGTGAACTTCATGATGAAGGAAGTGCAATCGAAAGGCAGGAAATCTAAATTGCTTTAGGTGGGCAATCAGGAAAAATAAGATAGAATAAATAATTTGCATGATTCAATCCTTTGCCACGTTCTTTCGTTTCTTCCCACATAATATGCTGCGCCAACTTTCTTTCTTTCTATCTTCAAGATGGAAACTCATCTGGATTTCGTTTCCCACTTTCTGCTTCGACAGCAGGTTATGCTTAGATTAAGAACGTCTCCCTGCATTTACTATCGACAACAGTCCTCCGATCAAGTTTTCTCTCCATTGTTACAAGCTTGACAATTTATCTTGTTTGGAATTCTGGATTTCTTCCGCAATTATGCATTATGTTCGTGAGATTGAACTTAATATGGAGGGTCACGACCGCGTTGAATTGCCCAAATGTGTTTGCACTTCCAAAACACTTGAAGTTCTCATACTGAATTCAGATTTTATTATCAAGATTCCGCCCTCTGGAATCTGTTTTTCAAGGGTTGAGATTCTTCATGTCAAAATGTTTTATCCTGATAACGAGTCCAAGTTTAATCGTTTAGGGATTAAAGTGAAGCGAAGGTGAAATCTTAGCAATATTCTTGATATAAATGTCAAATTAGTTGAGGAAAACAAAATTATACATAACGTTAAGAGATTAAACGCATAATTTAACCAACAATGAAAATGCACCGTTCTTTTCATAATGCCTTTCTCGAATTCACTTTCATCTTTATCAAAGTCGAATCAGTAGCCAAAGAAATTTGGTTGAAAACTTTCATGATGAGAAGATCGGATTTAATGGGTGGAAAACCCAGAATACGTGAAGTGGGTAATCAGGATAAAGAAAATAGGATCAGTTTTTTACCTGATGCAATCATTTGCCACATCCTTTCCTTTCTTCCTACAAAGGATGCGGTGGCAACTAGCCTTCTATCTTCTAGATGGAAGTTCATTTGGACTTCAGTTCCAAATCTTTGCTTCTATGACAGGTTATTCCGAAAGCACAGGGGCATACCAGCTTCCACTTGGTTTGAGAATTTTGTGAATAGGGTGATTGATTCTCCTTTGTGACTCCCCAGTAAACATTAGCAAGTTTTCTTTCAGATGTAACAAGTTCAGTGGAATGTCTTCTTTGAAATTCTGGGTTTCTTAATTACGCATCATGTTAGTGAGATTGAACTTTATGTTAAGGGTGTCACAAACGTGTTGAATTGCCCGATAGCATTTGCACTTCCAAAACACTCGAAGTTCTCAAACTGAACTCGGATTTTGTTTTCGATATTCCCTCCTCTGCAATGAGTTTTCCAAGTCTCAAGATTCTTCAAATTGAGAGGCCCTTTACCATTTGCCCTCTCCTTGAAGATTTGTCAATAAAGGGTGTTGTAAAGAGTTATGGCTCGGTGACTAAATTTAATATTTCCTCCCTTACTCTGAAGAGGTTAACTTTCGTGTTAGAAGACTACAAGGATACGGAGGATAAGCACCAAGTTGTGTTACGATAGCCATATCTTGAACGCCTTGACATCAAGGATAGTACCCCGTACCCTATATGGTGCATGAACTGCGTTCCTTAACGAAAGTGGTTTTAACTATTACAGAGAAACTAAATATCAGAAACAACAAATTAACTACCATTTGGGTAAAGATGTCCATAATTGTCAAATCTTCAATTAAAGGACAGCTAGCAAAAAACTTCTTCATTGGATCACTCCTTCATGTTCAACATGAACATGAAGGAGTTTAAAGAGACGGAGAACATACGACAGAGTCAGGAATATCAAGTACAACTTCGTTATACAGTGTTAATTCCACCAATGTTTTGCCAGTTTAACTTGTTTGAGGCAACCGTAGAAGTGTGTTGCTTGTAATATGGTCACTTCTGATGTGGACAGAGAGAATAAGACGATGAACATTGTGGTTGATAGCAAAACATGCCCATGCACTGACATCAGATGAATCATTCTCCTGAAGATACGAACATCTAAGATGAAAATTATGAATAAGTTTGGATTGGCAAAGAATAAGTACTCGGTCCAGAAATTCACAAACCGGATTCTACAACTCTCAGTACATGTTTTTATTAGCTTTAGCGAATTACCAAAGACTGTAGATTGAAGTCGAAAGATACTGCCATCTTGATGAAAAAATGGTGGTCCGAACAGCATCTTTGGTCGGGAGACACGAAAGGAAGTGACAAAGAACGTCATCTGGTAATCTACTGATGGTATCTTTTCGTCCCTTTCCTTCTTCGAGACTTTTGGGATTCATTCATAAACGTTACAAAATGACACCATTGATTTGACTGCAACATATTCAAGTACTTCCCAAAAGAACAACAATTCTTGAGCATGTAAGTTACAGCTTGAAGATCATATTCAAATCATTCAAAACCCATTTCTAAAATTCGTTATTGTACACGGTTTTCCAACAAACCGTCAGAACCCGAAAAGAAAACAGAAAGAAAATGATAAATGGGGTAGCGGAGAAATAGAATCGAACCTGGGGGAAATGTAGTGGATTCAGTTCAGTTAGGATAGAAAGAAAACTGTTCTTTACAAGAAGATATGGATGGAGAGGGCAGGAAGTATAAAATATCTTTACCCAAACTGCAGTAGAGAAGAACCAACAGGAAGAATTTAACGTGAAAAACGGACCGTCTTGATGAACCTTTGAAGTGTACTTTGCGTGGATGCCGCAAACAATCAGCTACTGGTTACAATTCATGCTTCTTCTAATTTATGAACGCAAGACCAAAAACAGAGCTTAAACGAAGAAATTTCTTTTGGTTGCGTTAGCAATCGGAAGAGTCCGACTTTGACAACAAAATATTGCCAACTTTAGTACAAACTTCATAAAGAACAGTATATCGGCAGCTATCCCATGGAGAAAACATGTCTATGGAATTCTGCTGTTAGAAAGCCAAGATTCTAGAACGTACAGGACATCCAAATTGGTAAAATCATTCATTCTCTGTTGCATGCTTCAAACTAAATGGAAGTTGGCTGCTCCGGAAACAAAGAAAAAAATTTTTTTTAATGCTGCAAATGAACTTAAACCTTGATACACAATAGATGATTGTCAACAGATAGAAACTTCACCAAGGGAAAAACAAGAGAGGATAATGTATTTGCATCACGGAATCCATAAGCATTTCGTCGAGAGAATGTGTTAATAATTTTTTTTCTTTTTCTTCTTTGAAAGCTTTTGGAGCACTTTAACTTTGCAACTCTTAGAGCCTCTTTTCAAACATTTGTAATTTCTGGTAAAGCTTAACTTTGAAATTCAAGTCCAATTTCTGAAATCTGATGGTCAACGTGTTCAAAACTTCACCATTCTTTAACAAGTAATTGATCAGCTTCAGTTGATTATTTTTACCTTCAAGTTCCCTAGTTTCGATTATCCTAACGTGTAACTGCAAACAATCAGACACGAACTGCTTTTCAGTCCACCCACATTCCTATCATCCTCAACAGGACGGCTAAATTGGAAAGTTTTGTCTTTGAGAAGGTGAGTGTGATGAACTTTTGAATGAAATGGTAGGTCCTTTGTTATTTCTGATATCTGTTTCTTTGTAATCTGAATATTTATGGACATATTGGGTGGATTGAACTGCAGTCTGTGCCCCATTGTTTGTTCTTACATGTCAATAAAATTGAAATATGGGAATTAGAAGGTCAGAAAGATGAACTCAAAATGGTCAATTTCTTGTTGAAGAATGGTTTAAGTTTTAAACAAATGATCATTCTATTGATATCAGATGAAAGGGTTTCCAAGGAGAAGCTTAGAGGCTCTACAGCTTGTCAAGTTGAATTCCTGTGAGAGTTTTCTCTTAAGATCTCTGAGTAGTTCTAATCAACATCACTCTCCTTTGAAATTCCATTGTAAAAGAAGAATATAATTCATTGACATGTTTTAATGAAGAGAGAAGTTTTTGCCGCATGACAATCAAAATCGACGGCTAGATCTTTGTTTTTGGAGCAGCTTCTATGAACTTGTGTCTACATTGCAATGGAATATAATTTGTTTATTCATATTTTTTATTATTTATTTAATATTTAAAATAAAGACATAAATAAATAAATCATTTCTGTTTAACCATATGATACTTATTTGTTGTTTCTGACATTTGTTTTCTTTGTAATCAGGACTATGATAGCTGCCAAGAATATGGATGCAAAGGATATGGAAACAATGAGGGATTTTGAAGGTTATAAAGTTGAACTAGATCCGCTCAAGTTCTCGTTAAAGAATGGTGAAGTTTTGGAAACAATGATTGTTAAATCTCGAGAAATGACTTTCAAGGAAAAGCTCAAGCATTGCCAGAAGTCACTAACATTTGAAAGAGGTTCCAAGAGCTGTCAAATTGAATTCCTTTGACATTTTCCAGCAGTTATCTCTGAATGTCTCTTATCATGATGCGGTAAATGCATGTATTTTTCGTTGAAGGAAATGCAAATACATTTGTGTTTTCTTAGCTTGAAGTTTGTGTAAATGCATGTATTAAAGTTGGTGATATTTTGGTACATGCTTGGGCTCTTTTGAGTGCCAATGAAACCAAAGAAACTGCTTGGTTTAAGCCCTTTTTGGTGCTACATTTGTAAATTTGGAGGCTTCTGGTTCGAAGAAACTTTAATTATAACCGTTCTCATGATAAACATAGTGAAGAATTGGAAAAAAGAGTTGTTTGTTAATAAAATAGCTTGCATTGTGTGAACTTACCTCATAGGATTTAATGCCAGCGATCTTCTTTAGAGACTTGCAGTCACGTAAGACTTATGGGAGTCACACATAATATCGATGCTGCAACAACTCATTTTGCTTATGTGATTTATGGATATCATACTGCGAAGCCCTTTAGGCCCATTCATAGCATGTATAGATGTTGAGTTCTGCACTATCATAAAGAAATACAGTTGCATCTCAGTCATCAGTTGTAGCTTTTAGTTCGATGATGGGACTTGATCCTAACATTAACGAACTAAGTACTCTTCAAATATCAGCCTTACTGTTGAAGACAACATCATTAGTTCTGTAGTTTGTCAAACTATTCCCTTCTTGAATTACCAATTTTTATGTACTGTATGCACCATTTCTAGCTTTAACTATTTAGAAGGTCCATAGTTTCTTTTCAATTTACTTAATGAGTTTAAATGACCTTTTATAGGCTTAGATATCCGGTCTGTGATATAACAGAACAGAGCAGACCCAGCTTAGTAAGATCTCAATAAACCATTTAATTTGGTGTGTTAGAGTGGGTGCAACAGTCTAAACAAAACTGGCGCGTTTTTCCCACAAATTCTTGTATTGGTTCCTCTATACTGCCATTTGGGAAAGCCTATGTTTGTTCTTACTGCTGTATAAAGAATCGTTCTGGTATACTAACCGGTGAGTACTTCTTTGTTGGGAATAATTGAATATGATGCTTGAGCTATGGCTTCTACTTAGGATTCGTGTTTTGGATTTGGTGGCTCTCTGTGAGAAAACATGAACACGGCAGGCAAGAATTATGTTCTCAGAGGTTCTGCTTTGGGAGTACCATTATTTTAATCACATTCATTTCTCTCTTTTAATTTATTATGTTCTTTGAACTTGGACTCCGAAAAATTTGTTATTAGCTAGAGCTGGAGGGTGTTAAAAGCAGATGACCCCAGATTGTCTTTTCACTAATCTAGTTTTTCCCACGACACAGTTTTGATGAAGAACCCATTTTAGTTTTGACACTCTCTTTATACCATTCAGGTTCGTTTAGGATTTTCATGATGATTGAATCCAATTTGATGGATAGAAAATCCAAATTACTTTGAACTAGGTAATCAAGATGGAGAAGACAGAATCGGTGGTTTACCTGATCCTGTTTGATGAGGAGATACTTCAGGATTTTTGTGACAAATGAGAGCGTTTGTAAATATGAATTTCCAATGGTTTTATGTTAGAATAAACATGGTAACTAATAGCCATAGTAGCTTTGCAGTTTGACAATCAGAGTCGACGGCTCATGTGATTCTATTCTAGTAGTAGATAAGCAGTTGTAAAAATAGTATTGTAGGCCTTGGAAAGTCAAAATTTATGCATATGTGGTATACAATATATAATTAGTTAAAGCACATGCACACTCTTCTAACAGCATAACATGTTTCGACTCCCAGAAAACGGACACCTATAATTTTTAATTATACAAAAAAAGAAAAAGAAGAAGAAGAAGAGGAGGAGGAGGAGGAGGAGCTAAAACAAATGAATGAGGAACTTCACTGAGGATCATCTGGGATTTTATCTGATACAGCTTCGGAATTATCTTCACCTCCACTTTCTCGCTCTTGAGTAGCAGAAGCAGGTTCATTAAGCCGTCCATTGCTCTCTCCGGTAGCTTGTGGCAGTGGAGCTTGCGAAGCTGAACTTGTTTGTTGTTGTTGCTCAGTCATTAGGCTTGTAAGACCATTCTGCTTCAGATAAGTTTCCAATGGCTGATTGGCATCTTGGAGAAGTTTCATCATGCTCACACGGTTCAAACCGGCTTGCATTTCCTCGCGTTCAGGCTGGCAGTTCAAGTCTATCTCTGACTTGCCAGCTTCAGCCAATTTGCCGGACATATTGTTGCTTTGGCTCTTGGATTCCAACTCATTTCTGGACCTGGCTTCACACTCTGAAGGATCAAATTGTTTTGACACATGCTTAGAACTGCTGTCTACCTCTGCTTCCTCTTTGGGATCCCAAGTAGGTTGGTTTCTCTGTGCAACTTCTGCCTCACGCTCAGATTGGCGCTTCTTCTTGCGTGTCATGAGGGTTTTAAAACGCCGTTTTACTGTCATACAGACAATGCATGTGCATGTTGGCTTGTGCTTGCCCTTCCCACTTGGGGGTTGAATGCACACGATGCATGAACAACCAGGACGATGCCTTGGGTGTTTGGTTGTAGCCGCAACTGATGCAGTGCCTGGATCACCCATGTTCTCACCAAGGATTGCAGCATTGGACAATGCATCCAGACCAGACGGTTCATGCTCCTGATTTGGCCTATGACTTGTTGCTATTCTCCGTTTTTTAAAATCTATGCAACAGTGGAGTGTAATCACATCAATATTTTTCAAACTTTGGACAGATTGTGCATCAGAGAATATTACTTGTAATATAAAATTAAACATGTAATAACTTCTGATCAGTTACTTATTTATGCAAATATAATTAGACGGTAACTGCAAATGGAAGCACAATAATATACCCACAAACATATGTATGTGCAAAAATTTCTGATCTCTGTGCCAAATTCCAAGCTCTAACATGGCCTTGTATTTCGGGCACTTAATCCCAAACTCATGACTCAAGTTTCCCAACCAGAGTTTTAGTCATTGAAACTAAAGAAAAATTAACCACTTTTTCTTTAATTAAGAAAAAGCGACCATTTAATCCACAAGCACAAAATTTAGTGGTCATTCCTTGTTGCATACACAGCCTTTATGCTGTTTTAACAGGCCCACAGAAGAGACAGAAAAGCACAAGAATTTAGTCTGACCACTAATGCAAAGGGATGAAAATTTTCTTCTGTTATCAGATAGACATAGAGTTGTGATTTTCTATTATACAGACGTCAGTCCCAAACACTCTCGCATTAAGTAATTTCAACAAAATAAATTTGGGTAGTCTATACTGGTGGTTGATAATACAGCGTAATCTAGCTTTATAGTAACTCTTTAATAAATAGAAAAGTTGTTTCCTGATAGAGCAAGCTACATTGCGAGCCTGCAATAAGTTCATTATATATAATAATCTTAAGAGGACATTTGCTGACAACATACCCTTGTGTAGTCTGAGGAGATTTTCCAATTCCCTAGGGGTCAGCTCATCTGGTGCTGAACATGAGCACCTGAGGATAAAAATTCATAAACAACTGTGCACAAAAATACCTAGCACGAAAAAATCTGTTGTTCACCTGCTGGGATCCCAAGCATTGTCCATACATGTCCATTTAGGTGGAAGAAGTACATCAATTGGCAACCTCCGCCATTTAGAGCAACTATCACATTGAGCCCATTGCTCTTGTCCCCTGAAGATCAAGCTTAGTAATTCAAGATTAGATGCATTTATCCAATCAGAAACCTGAGGAATAGAAATAGATCCTTTCAAACAAAAATAACAGAAACATAAAGAATCAATTAGTTACAGAAATCCTCACCCGGTTGTACGGGCCACAAAAATGCTCCTCTTCCCAAAAACTGGAGGATCCTGTACGAGAAACATATATAACACAAATAGGATCTAAATATTCAAAGTTATGAACTAAAAATCAATCTCCATTTGTCCTTGAATAAACTGAAGCTCATAATTCAAAGTCTTTTAGGTGGGAAGGGGAAGCAAAATTTTGAAAACTCAGTAGTTATGTAGACGAAGAAAAACATGTATATTATGTATGAGCCTAATAGTATTGAACAACCAATGTAGAAGGGCCCAAGAAACCAATTTGATTATCAGATTGACATGTTTTGTTCAAATAAAAACCATGTAATACTGGTAAGTTTTGCACAAGAAAAGTTAATGAGAACAATGTGCATATTAATATGGGAAAAGAGAAAGTTAATATCAATAAAAGTATTTGTTTTTCATCATCATTTGGTTTTCTATTATTATTGTATTCAATTATTTCTTATAAAAGAATCTCTCTGGATCAATTAGGCATCACTAGTATTCCTCTGAGGTACATTTAGTTAAGCATGCACAGTCATATCTGGTAGCAATTATATAACTAAATAAATCAGTAAAACCAGCTATAAAAGGTATCTGAAATGAGAAATCATTCAAGCCCCGAAGATAGCATGATATTTCTGCAAAGATAAAAGTATTTGCTAATGTAATTAACAGTCATGTCTATTCCAAACATTATGCAGCATTGCTAGAGATGTCTAAGCATGGTTCTCTGAAGGAAGAACTCAACACCCAAAATTTCAACATTTTGCATAAACCAATGACTCTTAAGAAGTAAATTCATGCAAGGAAAGCTTGAGACAATTAAAGTTACACTAGAAATTGGCCCTTTTTTCCCTGGCATTCTATAACAGATAAACATCAAGCAATACTACAAGAATCTGCAAATATACTTCAACAATTACTTGTTTAAGTGTGGACAGAAGGGGAAAAGGTTGATGCACCAAGAGAATGAGGAGGGAGAGTTTCAAAAATCGTGAAATAAAAAAACATTGGCAAGGTGACTCACTTCATACTCTTCAAAAACATGGTCCTCGATTGTGACAATGCTTGGCATAACAGTGGGGGGTGGACGGAGCATATCCTGTGCCTCTTCCCAAGTAAGTTTCAGCTCCAGAGCATCTAGTCTGTCAATGAGCAACCTCTTACTTTTAGAACCAATATTTCGAGATCTCTTTCGTTCCGAAGCCATCATTGACGGCAGTAGCAAGGCTTCCCTTGTCTTGTCCTCATGCTTCTCAGACTTAAACCAACTAATATCACCAGGAGTGGAATTCAAATGTTTGGACAGTGCACTTAAGTGGGGATCAGTGCTTCCCTTTAATGACTGAAGAACGCCAGAGTAACCACTTATTATAGATAGGTTCTCAAAGACACCCGAAAAGAAACTCTCGCTTGAATGACCACCATTAGTAATGGCAGATGGTTGTGCATCCTGTTTGTTTGATAATTATATATCAATATTACACAATTAATTTTTCTACCACAAAAACTGACCCTGGCTTTTACCTGTGTTGCAGCGGAACTCGATGCTTTACGAAACCCCATAATAAGTTTCCCTTCCGGATCCATACGGCTAAATGTCACTGTAAAAAGTATACTTTAAAGAGCAATAATGACAATAAAACCACATGCGATACCAAACTTTCAGCCAATAATAATAGCTACTATAAAATGATGAGAGAGTTTTGTCCTTAGCATGAAAGTATGGACTCAATCTACAGTTTAGCTACAAAGATATAGGCACAAAAAATGACTTTGGCTTCGTAAGCAGAGAGACTTAAACAATACCCGTATCTCCAGCTTGCAACTGCATGGACTGTATGCAAGGAGTTACACCCTCCAGAACATACATCCTGCTATTATTATTAGGCCAAAATCTGAACTGAAACACCCATTCCTTTCCCTTTACATCTTGAATTCTCAGAGGAAGGCCCTCTGGTTGAGAGATGGGAGGAAAATAGGCCTGTGTAGTTGTTTGTTGTTATTGAATATTCAATAAGGTTCATCAATTAAAAAATAATAATAATGTAAATCAGTAACTCAAATGTTATTAAGTAGAATAAAAACTTACTTCAGCACATGCTTTAGGGAGAACCAAACGACCAATACGACCAGCATCACTAGCGCTCAAAACCTTTTCAAACAGAGGAACAATGGTGGAATTTGAACTATAAGAAACACTGTCAAGGATGAAAATGTCTGAGCAGATAACCAGATAGGTAACATAACTTTGGCAGAGAAAATTTTTTTCTCTTTTAAACAAATCAAAATTTAATTAAAGTAAATCTTTTTTGAGGGAAAATGATATACAAAACAAATTAGAGGGGAAAAATGATGCAAAGAAATATTAATATATTTCTTCTAAAAAGAACTGTAAAAAGGATGCTCTCCAGATATTTGCTGCAATTCTTGGTCTGTAATTCTGGGCCAATAGCGAGGAAGCAACTGATTCCGGCCACGTCCTTCAGCAGGTGGCCTAGCAATACGAACTTGGGACATGCCTGCATTTGCCTCAGAACTTGTGGCAAGGGCTAATTTTGGAGGTTTAGGCAAAAGATGGCGAGACCTGTTTCCTTGATGGATGAAGGAGGTTGTCTTACTGTGTTCTTTTTCATCAAGGACAGCACTGGGAAAAGAATTTGAGTTTACAACAGGAGAACCCAGGGTAATGCTTAAGTTTGTATGTGCCAATGATTCGTAGAGATCTTTTGGCCCTATGTTTGCCTTAGAAACATCTGGCTTGGCAGCTTCCTCCAGTTTCATCTTCCCGAAAGATCCATCTGGGTCATCATTCTGAAATTGAAGCAAGTGTCTGAGCCCTACACCCTCTGAACTATTGCCCAACTGCATAAGCTTAATTTTGTCAATGCCACCACCCAATTGGTTGTCCGCAGAGGTTGATTGCAAGTCACTCGCATTATCACTTTTCAGCATGCCAAGTCCATTGGGCTTTTCATTACCAGTGACCTGCATGAAGACGTTTTAAAGCATCATCCATACCCGCCTATTACAATTGAAATCCTAAAATTCAAGAGTATTAACATCTGTAATCATGGATGTAACCTTTGAAGAGTAGTTTGACAGAAAGATCAGACAAAGAATTAATTATCATACTGAGAACAAAGTTACAGATGTTATACATTTACAAATCTCTAGAAGATGTCGTAGATTAGTGCATAAGTAAATTTATCTTACCAAGTCAAGTTCTGATTTTTTTTCACAGTTTATACAGCTTACACCACCACTATCAAGAAGCTCAATCAAAGACCTAGAAGCAATGCATCCACAATGAAGACGCTGCCAATGGCAAGCCAATTAGACCATACTCCAAACCAGTAGATATGAATAAATGTATAGATGATGAGAAAGAGGGGAAGGAAACTTGTTAAGTTCTTATGCTATTTTCTCACCTTGCCACATGAAGTGCACTCTCTCCAACCAGAGTCCTTTGAGTGGAACTCATCACAGAACATTAACTGTTCAAATGCAGACCTAAGATATATACAGAATCCAAATTAAATTAAGTTAGAACACCCAAGAAAATTAAGTTGATTTATCAATAATTAATTTAATTTTTACACAAAGAAATTGGTGACAACAAAATAATAATAAATTTGACTTCTGCAAATGAATTTAGTTTATATGGCAGGAATTAAAATAACCACAGCAGTGACAAACTAATTCGCGTGCTTAATCCAACTCATTCAAAAACTATAGCTAGCAAATGGCCAAGTGAAACACCAAAGATAGAACAAAACTAAACCAAAACGATAAGCATAATTAAATTAAGCCACAGTACGTGGAATTTGATGTTTTTATTGCTAACTTTACGATACAAAAGAAGCAAGAAATGCAAATTACCCGCACTTATCACAGAGCACAGCAAATTTGCCAGATCGCAGAGCCCAACCTTTTCTCCACTCGTTCGACGTCGACGTTCTACATACTTCATTCATGCAAGTCCTCGACTCCATTTCTTTCAAGTCCAATCTACAAATTTCACCAAAACTAAATCAATTCATATAAAACGAATCCCTAATAGTCCTCTTATCAACAATACACAGAAAGAACCATAAAATTGGTCAACGAAAACACAACTTAATCAGGCTACAAGTCACATAGAACCAAAAGAAATAGTCACCAACCTCGTGTTCTAACAAAACGACACCGAAGTAGCTTCACTCTCTTCTACGAACGTTACTCCGAACCTCCATATTTGATTCCTCTATCGTATCCTCAGCTTTTCAGCGTCAAAATTGAAGCTACGGAGCCGAAAACCGGCGAGTTAAAAACTGAATCGGCGATCGAAACGGAAGAAAAAGAAAATATTTTGTGCATGCAGAAGTAACAGAAGGAGAGAGAAAGAAGGATGGAATTTTGGTACCATCAACACTGCATGCAAGATGATGCTTCAAGACTCGGCGAACTCTCTCGTTCTTCTCTCTTTGGTGTTTTCCCACTTACTTTCGATTGTTTTTTTTTTTTTAATTTCTTCCGTTTTTAAATCGAAATTTCAAATCAAAAAGAATGCATTCGTCAAAAATGTTTCCCACGCTTGATGAGACGCGTGCTAGGATACACGTCGTTGGATCGATGCGGGAGATGGGGTACGATGGCGAGTAGCGGGAAGTGGAGGTGGTAGCGAGTGGGAGAAGTTGAGGTATGGAACTACGAAGTATAAAAATACGGCGTGTGGACAGCACATTAAAGTGCGCTACTGGGTGGGTTTTGTATCGACCAGCATCTGCATTTCGCATGCAACAAGGTTCAGAATGAAATTTCCAAAATCAACCCTGGCATTCTTTCTTCACGTTTTTTGTCGGGAACATTATTGAACTGGTCCCTATACTTTAAAGTAATAATAAATATACAAATATTTATATTATTTATGTTATATTCATCACTTTCTCGAATGCTAATAAATAAAAAATAATAATTTAAATTATCGTGTTGTATTCGTATTAAATTATATTTATATCATATTAAATAGAGAATAAGTGAATTTAATTTATTTAATAATTATATTAAAAATTAAAAATTCTAATTTAACACAATTAANGGATTATACTTAGCTCTTAATTTAAAATGTTATAAAAAATTTAAATTATAATGGCATATTAATAGTAATTAATTAATTAATTAATTATACCTTTATTTATTAATGAAAAGCATTTCATTTAATTTATTTAATATTATCAATTAAAAATTTGGTGCAAAATTATTTACCTGGCGACACTCCTTATCTGAGTTCGGGAGTCGCGAGCTCACGGTCGTCTAAATTATTTCGGGAAAACGGAGCATTTCTTGCAAAATATTATCTCTCGCTGGACTGCAACCAACCACCAGTATGGCGGGAACAGCCACCTACAATGTCGCATCAGCTCCGACTTTCCTCCGCCGTTCATCATTTACTTCACTTTCATCAAAACCGTCCGTTCTCTCAATGCGACCTCGTTCTAGATATCCCAGTAACTCACTCTCGCATTTCGTTCCGATTTTTCGTTTTGGGTTTGTTAATTGGGTGTGTAATCTTAAGTGTTTGTGTTTTTGCTTGACAGGGATTTGCGCGTTGACTAGCAACGATATCAAAGTGGGTACCAACATTGAAGTAGACGGAGCTCCTTGGCGTGTTTTGGGTATAATTTCTTTTGTTTATTTTTTATTTTTTTAGCTGAACTTATTAATAGTTTTCCTAAACTTGTATCTTTTGCAGAGTTTCTTCATGTGAAACCTGGGAAGGGAGCAGCATTTGTTAGGACCAAGCTTCGGAATTACATGACAGGAACCACAGTTGAGAAAACTTTTCGTGCAGGAATTTCGGTAATTTTTTAACTGCAATTCAGCCTATCATTTAAGTTTTTCCAGCTGTGAGTTTGGTTGGGTCCGCAATGGCCAACATTTCGAAGACTTGTTTTTGTTTTGTGGGATACTGTTCTTTATTTAATTGCTGCTTGTAAGGCAAATTTGTATGGTCTTTAGAAGGGATTAAGTGTTCTGACTCTATGAATTTAAGCACCAATTTTTTTCGGTTGACTTGCAAAATGAAGTGCAATTAAGTAAAATTTTAAGGTAATATGGATTCACTGCACAATTTGTGTGCAGAAATCTTGTAATGGTGCATGATTTTAGTTATGTATTAGGGACTCGGAATCTGTTGTTATATGATGTACAGCCATGATGCTTGCTTCAGCAGAGTCATTGAATTGTATGCAGCTGTTAACTTGAATTGATTGTATCCAACTGGGACAAAGACACCCATATTTTTCATCTTTGAGAGTAGAAGAGAGATGTAGTGATCTAATGATTTAAAAGCAAAAGCTAACCGTTTCCAATAACTCGTTTGTTAATTGACCATAATTCTGGAGGTGAAAAAGTACTGCATTTTTCTAACAACAAAGCTTTAAGTCTCCAAGACCAGAAAAGATGGTTAAGGTTCATATGGCATTTGGGAAACAGAATCCTGGATAGAGCATTGAAAGCCCTTTCACTTAATGCTTGCTGTATTATAGTAATGGGAAAGGCATCTTTAAGCATATGCCTCTTTTATCATATGCATGCCAAGTCTTAACAGCAGCAAAATATAACAGCTCTTGAAATTTCATGGAAATTGGTTTTGGCATTGACAAACTTTTATATGATTTATCACATATTGAAACTGGATACTTATTTAGATCTTTATTGCCTTTATACTTGTAATTTTTCTTCAGGTTGAAGGGGCAGATGTATTCAAGGAAACCAAGCAATTTACATACAAGGATGGTTCCATGTTTGTCTTCATGGACCTGGTATTATTTTCTATCCATTTCCATCCAACTTGTTAGATTTACTTCAGTTTCTATCTAGTTTTACTTGGCAAAGGCATTCTGCATCATTACATTTTATGGTGTCATTGTTTGTTCAATGATATGAACTATTTATTTCAATAAAGTTGGAATCACTTTCGGTATTTCATCGTAAAGGAAAGGAATAATTATCTATTGATCGTGGGCCGATGACATTCAGTATCCTGTTTTTTGTTTATACCCTTTGGATCTCTAATTCACAATGCTATATTTTCCACAGAGCACATTTGAAGAAATACGTCTCAATGAGACTGATGTTGGGGACAAGAAAAAGTGGCTGAAAGAGGGAATGGACTGCAATTTGCTATTTTGGAAAGGAAAAGTAATTTTCTATTTAAGTTTAAATACTTAAGAAGGCAACTTTTTTCTGGATGACTATAATATTCTTCTTAGAGCTTACCTTAATGGCTTAAGATGTGAAACTCCATCCGTGTATACTAGCATTGTTTTTAAATTTGCAAGTTAGCTGCATATGCTTACATTCATTAGTGTGGTGCCATCTATTACTGAATGATAAAAGTTATGTGGCCATTTGTTGCTTTCTGCTGATCTATATGCTTGCAGGTTATTGATTTTGAAGTTCCAATTACAGTTCAGCTGACTGTAGTTGATGTTGATCCTGGCCTTAAGGGTGACACTGCTTCAGGTAATGTCAATCTGCTTCTCTAGGAAATCTCAAGGAGGAAATTATCTGTCTTTGCCGCAATTTTGTTTAATGTCTATATTCTTCTTGGAACTTGCTTTTTGAGAAACAAAAATCTTGTAGCAGGTGGCTCAAAACCGGCTACTCTGGACACTGGTGCAGTGGTGAATGTTCCGTTGTTTGTTAATGCAGGTGATGAAATATTGGTGGATACAAGAACTGGGCAATACATGACCCGAGCATAAGTCTAGGTTTCAGAGACTTATTTCATCCGCAAAATTTTCTCAATATTTTTGCCGATGTGGTAACCTGTTGTATCTTCATTGATGCAAGAAATGCACATCAGCCTGGGATATTTTTATGTTCAGTTGTTGAATTTGTTCCATGTGCATTTCTTTCCAAATCTCAGTGGTATAGACATATAGTTCTCTATGTAAAAGCCTTGGCTCAGAACACCACTAAAGAGTTCAAATTATCTGCTATTATTCAAATCTCTGTTTGTGAACTATGAGCATAGATTACAATAATATCACTACCACTTATTAGTGCAATAACATTACTATAACACAGTAACTTAATTATTCATTTGCCAATGAGATAAACATAGTTAAGGAACAAGCTTTCCCTAGGGCAATATTTTGTGGCTTTCTATGGGGAACTACACCTTTGCTTGAATGCTGTACCATATACAACGCAAGCATAGGTGAACCTTCCTGCCAACTAACGATTTAAGAACACAAACAAACAACAAAAACTTACTGAAATATAATGATATATGCAGTATGAGAATTATTCAAAAGCGTAGAGACCTACTGAATGCCTTGTAATACTTAGGATTTTTGGGATCTGGGATTTCATCTCTTCCACCATTTTTGTTGTTGTTCTTACTCTTCCAGCCAAGAATGGGCTTGAGCAACTTCTTGAACAACTTGCTGAAACCAGACCCACGTCGCCCTTGTCGCACCTCGGTCATGACCAGAGGCAGCACCGGCACCGGTGGCAGTGGTGGAGCCAGGCATTTGAACCGAGGCACACTAGGCTCCGAGACGCTCCGCCGCAGAATGGCTCGGTTCATTTGCACTTCAAATGAGAGCCTCTCAAACTGGTCCAGCAGGTTGCTCTGCTCGGCTCCAAATCTTCTCGAGACTTCTATTTCGTCCATTGCGATATGCTTTGATCAAATATTGTTTGTTATACGCATGTGACAGTGAAATGTCAGATGGAAGCTGGTTTTATGGACTCTGTAGGCGGATTGCTTAAACTTGAAGAAGGCTGAGTTTACAAAAAGCCAAGCAAATGAGCATAAGCATCGAGAAAACAGTGCCCGCATGCATGGAAACTGCAAAGGCTGTCAAAGTGTTGCAGACCCCAGTTGTCACTAGCTATAAAAATGCAATCAAAGGATGGGATTGGAACATACACACCTAAAAATTTAGCCTTGAGAGTATGTAATGTTAGTACTGAGTCAATTTTTTTTTAAAGGGTCATTGAGATGAACTCATCATCCCTAGTGAATTGATGCAAAAGTGATGACTAATGAAAGCGATTCCTTAGCCAAATTGTGTAGTTAACACTTTATGCTTTCTTGTATGAAACTAGTTATGTTTTATTCCCTAACTTAACATTTTTCTCTTTTTTAAGAGGCTTATTTTGCACAAAAGTTTCAAATAACACATTCTTCATAATACTATTATCATATATTCTATATAATTTATTTTCATTTACTCTTATGAATACCTAAAACATGTGATAATCATATAATATTGTTGTATCAGATTGCAGAATGAGTTTGTATATATAATATTACTGTTAAAGATAAAATGGTAAAGACTTTTGCTTTTGAAGTAATATACTTTTGTAATTTTGAAATTATTATTATTAAGAGATGAAATTACTAAATGAGTCTATGTTTACGTAGCACTTTTTAAGTACTATATTTTTAAGTCATGACAGTGACAAACTAAGATGGTTAAAATTTAATATTAAGGAAGTACTTTTGTTGTTTTGTCGGGAATTAGGGACTTTTTTGATATAAAAAAATATAACATATTCATTTTTGTAAATATTTTAAAAAAGAAAGGAACCATATGTTATTATGCAATTATTAAATGGACCTGTGGACGACCGTCCGTTGTTTTAAAATGGAGTTAAGATGACACAAATCAGGCCCACGTCGCCAGATCCAGATGCCCAGATTAGATTTACCCGCGTAAAACCCTAAATGATCTATTCAATAGTTATTTTATTCAATTTCAGCTGAAATCCGAATCCCCTCCCAGAAATTCAACGGAATCCCATCTCAGAACGAATTTTCTTCTTCTTTTTTATTGTTCTTATTGTGATTGTTGTTTTGTTTGTCCAATTTGATTCCGCTGCGTCAAATCCAAGCTTGGATGATTCTAAATATGTATGAGCGTTTCTAATTTGGCTGGAAGATGAGATTTTTGGATCTCTACTTCGGATCGAGAATTGCAGGAATTTTTGGGGATTTGATTTCCACAGGCTAAGGCGTATTTCGATCTTCGGGAAAAAAAAAAAAAACCAGAGTGGTTAGAGTGTTGTATTGTAAATTTGCAATGGATAAAAATGTAGTATTGGCAGTATTTTTGTTGTTTTTAATTGTTGCCGATGCTTCCAGTGTTAAATTTCGAAAGTTAGCTGCTGGTTCTCCAGAAAATAATTCCACTTCAACCCAAGTAACTCAATTTCTCTATCTTTTTTTTTTTAATTTAATTTTTGTTGAAAATGGAATAATCTAACTGGGTTTTTCATTCTAGGTTTTGGGCGAAAATAAACGGAAGAAGCCAGAAAATGATCCAGTTCAAAATAATTCATCGCAGTTGGATCGGAAACCGGATTTGGTGAGTTCAACTTCTCCAAACCAACCAATAGATGCTAGAGGAAATCTAGATTCTACGAATTTAGACAGTCAACGGCCGGTTCAAAACCAAACAATAAATAATGAGAAAAGCCCGAAGGGTCTTAACAAAACGGATGATGGAAAGAATTCAAAAAATTCTAGTGGTACAGATTCGAAAATGAGTCCTCCTGATAAGGAAGAGATTCCGAAGCATGTAAATGGTACGGATTTGCTGAGTTCTTCTCCTTTGAGTGAAACGGATAGTGGGAAGAATGGTGGAAACAAAACGGATAATGAGAAGAATGGTGGAAATGAAAAGGGCAATGAGAAGAATGGTGGAAACAAAACAGATAATTTGAAGAACGGTGGAAACGAAACAGATAACGAGAAAAGTGGTGGAAACAAAACAGATAACGGGAAGAATGGTGGAAAAGAAAGGGATAGTGGAAAGAATGGTGGAAAAGAAAGGGATAATGGCAATAATGGTGGAAACAGAACTGATAATGGAAAGAATGGTAAAATTAATGAGAAGAATATTGATGATAAGAGCATTTCAGAGTTGGAGGTTAATGAAACTTGTGATGGGCTGCGTACATGCACCGACCTGAAAACACTGATTGCCTGCATTCAAAATTTTGACACGGGTAATTCCCATAGCTTTTGGTCTTCTGTAAATTGTTTTTTTTACTAGAATGCATTAGAATTTGGGGATTGTTTCTACTTGAAGAGATTGTGCAATCGCTGGAACTGCAGTTAAATGATTTCATTTCAATTTAAAATGTGACAAGATAGTTGGTCTGGAATTATTAATTTGCGTTTATTTAGTAATTGGGATAGTTTTAAAGTGTCTGCTATGAATGAAGTTAATTCTACATTAGGTGGTTGACATATATGGAATATCTCTCCTGGTTAGTGATTGCTTAGTTTCTTGGGCTATAATTATAACAATTGAAGGAAAAGCTTGGGATATCAAGAAACTAATTCTTAGATGCTGATGACATAGAATTACTACAGTTTAAGCAAACTCATAAAAGCACTTATTGTCATCTTCGTATCAGTGTTTGTGCCTGTTTTTTTCTTTTTGGGAAAAAAAAGCATGGGATTCTAGATTACTAGTTTACCCTTGTGTATTCCATGACCTATCTACTTAACTTCTTCCTAAGTTGACACCAGATGATTGATTATGCTTTGTATTGTTCCTTTTTATCATTTATAAGCACACAAATTGGCATTTAATATGCATCTCTAATTGTGCATCCTTACTTTTGAGGTTGGGTTTTGGTAGTACCTTCCAGTGAATTGGGTTTTATTTGGAAGGGTGATATTCTCCTGGTTGTTAGGTAGTAGTGATTTTAGTACGCCAATAAATTTTTGTGTATCATTCATCATTCGGTTAATTATTCCTTTTGATATGCAAAATAAGAAATAATATGATCACAGATGTACTAATTGCTTTTCATTTGTTTTGCTTTTTGTATAATGTTGCATGATGTGATCTTTTAAACTAGTTGAAGCGCAACTGGCTTGTTGGACTCCTTTCATGTGTTTCTGAAAAGAATTTAGTGTCAAAGATCAAGTTGATTTGCCTCTTTGTCACAGAAACGATTATTGTATTTGAGTTCCATGGTTCTTCCTGAATTCATGGATTGAAATGTGTACATAAATTTATTGTGCTTTTAGGCTTAGCTCTAAGGTAAAAGGATAGGGTTCAGGGAGCTCAGTAGGCTGCATTTTTAAATCTTATCAAATAAATGAATGAATAACTTAAATTCTTTTCCCTGATCTGATTAACACATTTGTTCGTGGTTGAATGGTACATTAGATAATATTTTTTGGATAGAGTAGAATAACTCAAAGGGCACATGCATCTTATTTTGATGGGATTAAGGATTTGTTAGTTATGTTGAGTCCTACAGATTTCTCAAACACATCTCCTCATTAAATTACCGGATTTGTGGCATCCCAAATCATGTCTCTGAGAATGTAACAGCTATGCTCTTGCTCACAGATCATAGCTTCTATACTATCTGAAGTGTTTAAGATATTTAAAGCTATAATTGATGATCAAGTTCTCAACATTGCTGGAAAACTTGGTAATCTTCATTTGATTTCCTTTTCTTTTATCAGGGTCCAGAGAACTGACTATTCTAGTCCAAAATGATGGAGAAAATACTTTGGGAGTGAATATAACTGTCCCAACTGCTGCTGAAAATCCTTTGAAGCCACTAAAAGTATCCAAACACCAAACCCAGAAGGTACGGGATTTTTTGCCTCTGCTGCTTAGTTGTTTTTTCCAATCAAACTTTTATGGGACCTATGATCTTTGGATATGAGGTTTGAAAAAGAAAAAGGTTGAGGTTAAAGGCGTGGAGTGTATCCATCTGGGTAAAATTAATAAAAAATATATTATAAGAATTACGAAAATTGAGCTTTTCCAATGGCATTTCATGGATTAGCGTTAAGACATGGTTTCGTGTTTTGATTTCAGATGCCCTGAATGGAAATTTAATTGAGTAATAATGATTGTAAAAAATAATTACCTGAACTGTTGCTAAGGCCTCTTGCAGCAAACAAGGCTAAGATATGCACGAGGGTGAAGGAAAAAAATTGGAAAGGAATATTTCCTTAGTTACTGGATTTGGCTGAGATCTAGATCCTCATCATGTTTTGCATGCTTGTTGATTGTACATTGGGATTACTGTTTTCACTCATTTACTGTAATTGAGATTTCATATTCTCAACTCATGGATGTTCCTCAAATTGTATGCTCATTACTGTTTTCAGTCCACAGAAACTTCACTGATTCCTGTTATTTCCCTGTTTGTTTTTTGTTCATTTTTAGATAAATATTAGACTATCCATTGTCAAAAACACCAAGTTGATATTAAATGCTGGAAACGGGGAATGTGTGCTTCACATGGACCATCCTGGATCTGAAGAAAATGTTTTCATCTACCTCCCTTCTTATGACAAGCTAGTAACCCCCATCAATGGTGCCTACTTTCTGATTCTTTCCATTCTAGTTTTGGGAGGGACATGGGCTTGCTGCAAGTTTAGGAAGAAGAGATGGCATGATGGAGTTCCTTATCAAGAACTTGAAATGGGACTGCCTGAATCTGTTTCAGCTACAACTGCCGAAACAGCAGAAGGGTGGGATCAAGGTTGGGATGATGATTGGGACGAAAACAATGCAGTGAAGTCACCCTCAGCTTCTCGTATAGGAAGCATTTCAGCAAATGGTCTTACTTCTAGGTCTTCAAACAGAGACGGTTGGGAAAATGACTGGGATGATTAAAATTTGCCCGCATGATAGGTGTGATTCAGGATTTTGACCAGGGAACTGGAGGAGGAGAACCAAGATACACAGAAAAGTAGGAGACTTGATATACAGAATGTAAGTCATTCTCATACTTGCATAATTGGCAATACTGAGAATCCTGAAACTGAGTTTCCACAATATGTTTCCTTTTTTTCCTTATTCCTTTAATACAAGGAAGCAGCTTTGAAGAAATTTTGTTGTGGGAAGTATGGCAAAAAACTGAATAGGCAGGTTACTGTATTTCTTTTGATTTCTCTACTTCTTTTATGAATTAAAAGTTTCTCATTAGATTGGAAAGTAAGTATTGTTCAAGAGTGTTAAATAAAAAAATGCTAAATTTTTATATTTTAGTTATTATACTATAATATTAAATAATATTTTAATTAACATGTAATTATACACTAATTTAAAAAATAATTTTAATGTTAATTAAATTTATTAAGTATTTAAATAAAATTAATAACTAAAAATATGAATAAATATTTATACTTTTGGTTTAATATTTATATAATATTAATCAGCATCGACAAAATGGCATTAAATCACACTCATTGGAGCCAAAAGCAGAAAATAATCTATTGGTGGCTGTCATTCAAGTCAAAAACTCTTTAAACTCCATCTGTTCCCACCATGGATATGGGTTTATTTCATTCACTTTTTTTGGCATGTCTGTCCCCTGAATCGGTGTCTTATCATTCTTGGATCACTCCAAAATTTACCAAAATTCATCATCTGAGGTTGATTTGTCATACTTTTGATTAAATTGTGAACTCAGATCTACCACTAAATGGTAATGTTGGATCCACTTTTTTAAGGTTTCCGAATCAAAACTTCTTTGAGAAAATGCTCAAGAACTTGGTTTAAAGACTCAAATTTTTCCCAATTGTTCCCACTGAAACTCAACCTTTGCATGCAACAATCTGGTGGAAGTTTTTTGAGTCTTCATCATTCTGTCTGCTGATAATGGTCTCAAAATAATTTTAACATTGTAAATGATGCTGTGGAGATAATATTCTTCATCCTGTTTTAAGGCTTTACTTCACACCTTTCAATTCAGTTCCCTTCTGTTTTCAATTACATTCATGAAACTACTAAATTTATAAGCATCAAACACTGTTCCTGATAAGAACAATTCGATTTTTATTCTCATGACCCATAAACTAAACCCACAAAAAGCGCCTTTAAAAGTTGCCATGGCAAGCATGATGATTGTTGCGCACTAAATATTATTGATTACATAAAGTTTTCAGAAGTGCTTTTCAGGGCCCCCATGTGTTGTGCTCTTATGATGTCCAAACACATTTTCATTAGGTTCCCAATTGTTCAACACCACCTGATCAATTCTAAAAACTTCAAATCTAAGCGTTGATTATTATCCCTGCTTGCAGAAACAGAGATGATAATAATCACTTTCTCTGAACCAACTTTCAATGAGTGCATTCCTCGTAAAATTACTACTACTGCTATCAACTGTTTCTAGCATTGGTAAGTAATTTGTGAGAATTCAAGCTCAGAAGTGTAAAGAAAGCAAGGAAGTGCTTTTCCTTTTTAACTTTTCTTTTCTACACCTACCATTTGTTAATACCATTCAATTTTCTTGCAGCCATTCAGCTAGAGCTTGACTTATGAGATGTTTAGCTTATTATTTTCTTCGTGTTTTCCTGTTTTTTCACCTTTTGAATTGAAGAATAAAAAAAACTGTTGGGATACTTTTAAGCATTTACCACTTTATCGAGAGAGTATTTAAATATACGAATCTTTCAAATATTTCACGGAAGACATTGTAGAGCATACACATACGAGAAAAAGACTTTCTTGCTCAGTAAACTGTTCTCTCAAGGTGAGACAAAACTTGCTCTTAACATATTTAAGCAGTTTAATAGTATAACAAAAATTCCGTTAACAATCTGGACAACCAACGAGAGATTCTGTGATTTTGGTATATGGAGAGAGAGATATATATATATTTATATATCTGAACAATATCTGTAAAGTCTCAAGTTCAACCGATGAAGAAGAATCCGGTAATGGAAAATGTAACAATTGCCCCGAAGGGAAAACAGGAATAGAAAGAAAAATACAATGGCAAGTAAGAACAAACAAAAAAAAAAATTGGAAAAGAAATTGGATATTGAACACTCTATTATCTTCTTTCTGTTTAACAGATAAACCGGATTCTTGTTCGCCGGAGATCCCATATCATCCTTGTGTTTCCTTCTTCAATGTGTACAAATTTGTTTCACTCCAATTCTTCTTGCCCATCTAAAGGAGATTGGATCAGCTCCAAAATGTTTACCACTTCTTCCATGTCAGGCCGATTTGAAGGTACTTGAGATGCACATATTAGACCAAGCTTTATCACTGGAATTGCCTCATCTGCAGGAAAATTGCTCCTAAGTCTCCCATCAATGCATTCTTCCACCCGGCCATCCTCCAGTGCTCCACGAACCATGTCACAGAGAACCACTACATCATCCTCCATGTATTCCACAGGTCTTTTCCCAGTCACCACCTCCAAAACTAATACCCCAAATCCATAGACATCGCATTTCTCAGTTATCTTCACTGTTCGACATGCAAACTCAGGCGCCATGTAGCCAAGTGCACTCTGAATTTTGCTGCTTAAAATGCAGCGGTCTAACATAGGTAACAGTCTTGCCAAGCCAAAGTCTCCGACCTTGGGCTCACCAGAACTATCTATTAGAACATTGGTTGATTTTAGATTGTAATGAATTATGTTCATTCCATGTAGATGGGCCAGACCTTTTGCCATCCCAAGTATTATGTTGAACCTTTGTCGCCAAGTGAGGCAATTTGTACTCAATCCATCGTGAAGATGCTTATACAAACTCCCACTGGTGACAAATTCATAAATGAGGAGCTGTAAGGATGGAGTCCAGTAATATCCTTCAAGTGCCACAAGATTTTGGTGCCGTATCTTCCCAAGTTTTTTCATTTCCTTTTCAAAATCCTCTTGGGACTTGATTAAACCTGAAAGTGTTAGCTTCTTGATGGCAACTGAACGACCATCTTGTAACATTGTCCGATAAACAACTCCAAACCCACCACGACCCAGTTCACAGTCCTTGTTGAGCAGCGCATGAGCACCAGCAGCAAATTCAGCATCACCAGAAAACATTACAAGCTTCCCATAGTTTGGATCCTTAGAGGGAGAACAACTGTAATCTTCCCCACCAGAAAATGACAAAGCTGCAGCGGCACGTGACATAGAAGACCTGGCATGAACATTGAGGACAGTAACAGCTACTACACCAATGGTGATAAAAGCTGCTGCACCAATGGCAATGAGGGCAGAGATGCTAAATACAATCCTGTGACGGCTATTTGGAGAGGAACTGCCAGTAGAAGAGTTGGAAGAGTTGGGGTTGAGGACAATGGGCTTGTTTTGGACAGTAGGGCAAGAGCGGTTGACAACAGAGCCACATAGGGATGGATTCCCGGAGACAGAAGATGTGGAAATAGTGTTAAAGAAGCCCCCAACTGGGAGTTCGCCTTGAAGGTGGTTGTGGGAGACATTAAATAAGAGGAGATGGGAAAGATTTGTCAGCTCTTTCGGTAAAGATTCGTTGAGGTTATTGAAAGACAAATCTACATATTGAAGATTGCTAAGATTTGCAATGGCCGCAGGAATGGGACCAGTGAGGTTGTTCTGAGACAGGATCCTGTACCATTTGAACAAATTTTTTCAAAAATTCTGTAAGAATGCCCTAGTTCTTCCGCCTATTGCATATGAACACTACCTTTGTGTTGCCACGAAAGAACTCACAACAAACCAATCGTGTACTAGGCCAGATGGCACTAAAATTAAACACAGTATTGTGAGAGGGTCTAATTTTGAACATCAGGTGATAATGCCTATCTTTCTTCACTTTTAAGCTCATAGATTCTAGAAGGATGCACATTATAAGCAGTAGATAAAATTGCATTGACAAAAACTAAGTTTTACTTTGAAGAAAAAAGGACAACATAAAATTAGTTATACATGTCCACACAACATCTTTTCAGAAACTATTTGAAGTCAGAATTTCTAGAAGATTTTTTACCCTAAATTAGCTCTGCCTTTTCATAATGTTTGTTTAATCATACTGTTTCGAGTTAAGAGGTAAATGCTGAGGCAGTCCGGACCAACCAAGGACTCAAACATGAAGTACAATGTAAGCATGTAATTACTCATAAAAGCTTCAAGCATTTCAGCTAACAATGGGAACCAAACAGAATCAGACAAAGCAGAAATCAGGCAGCAAGAGAGAACTTACAATGATGTCAGAGATGAACAGTTCTTGATTTGAGATGGAATTTTACCAGACAGGTAATTCTTCTCAAGCCTCAGTTCCTTGAGCGAAACAGCTCCTCCAATTTCCGAAGGAATGCTTCCATTTAGCCAGTTGTAACTCAAATCAAGACCTTGTGCGGCTTTCAGTTCTCCAATACTTGCTGGAATAGAACCAAACAGATGGTTCCTGGACATATTCAAGAACAGCAAACCACTAAGAATTCCAATGTTTGATGGGATTTCGCCAGATAATGCATTTGAAGAAAGATCCAAAATCTGAAGACCTTGATAAGAATCCTTCGCTGATGTAAAAGAAGGATATATAGAACTTCCACTGAGTCTATTCCCAGAAAGTGACACACTTCGTAAACCCATCTTGAAAAGCCATGATGGCAGATTTCCTGTCAACTTATTCTGGCTAATATCTAAAGCCAAAAGGTCTACACAATTTGCAATTGATTCTGGCAATCCTCCAGTAAACTGGTTCATGGACACATTTAACTCCTTCAGCAATCCGAGATTTCCTATTGAAGCTGGAATCCTACCTGAAAATTTATTCATAGAAAGATCCAAACTTTCAAGATTTGCCAATCCTCCAATCCAGTCAGGAACTTCGCCAGTGAATGAATTCCCTTGTATACTAAGAGAAGTGCATGAATTCAGCCTATGTACCGAATCAGGAAGGCTTCCAGACAAAGAATTCTCACTAAAATCAAGCACTTTCAATAGTGAGCAACCGCCAATGTCCTCCGGAAGCTGCCCGGAAAACCTGTTCTTACCAAACTTTATAGCTCTCAAATCATACAAATTGGCAATTCCTTTTATAATCTCTCCGTCCAGTGAATTATTAGACAAATCAAGTGATTGAAGACTCCTCAAAAACCATATTCCGGACGGCAACTGCCCAGAAAGCTGATTCGAAGAAAAATTAACAGACACCAATGATGAACAAAAGCTTAAAGATTCCGGAATCTGCCCGGTGATATTGTTGTTAGCGAGCGAGACCTCTCTTAACGACCCACATTGTCCAAAAAGCTCGTCTGGGATGGACCCAGATAGATTATTTTCACTAAAATCAATAGATTTTAAGCTCCCAAAGGGAGCAAGAGCAGGATTTATACTTCCAGTGAGGTTGTTTTTCGACAAAGAAAGAACTTGAAGAAACTGTAACCGTAAAAGGCCACGACCGATATGACCCGAAAGAGAGAAACCATCAAGGGCGAGCTCGACGACCCGGTTTGTTCTCGGGTCACATTTAACTCCGACCCAGTCGCAGGGATTGTCGTCGTCTTCATTCCATGATGCTAGCTTGTCTTTTGGGTCTTCAAGTCCGGCTTTGAACACGATTAGCCCCAGAACATCGTCGTTGAATATCGGGTCTAAAGATTGAACAAAAAATGGAAGTAAGAAAAGTAAAAAGAAGAGTTTGGGTACCATTTTCACTCGGTTTCAAAGAAGGAAAGCTTGCAAAAATTTTAAGAAACCGATAACATGCTATAAAGAATGTACTTTGTGCGGTATAAATGCTTAATGTGAACCAATCACAGCCAAAATGAAGTTTATCTACCACGGACAAAATTTGTAGAAGCAGAACAGCTTCTGAAGGTGGTGGAAACACCAGGAGAGTTTTGATTATCAAAACTTAAAAAAAAAAAAAAATTATTAAAGGAAAACAGAGCACATGTGAAAATGCTTTAGCAATTTCGGAGAAAAGAACAAAGACAGAAAGATGAAACTCCTAGCTGGGTAAACGCAAAACCCCTGTCTTCTTCCTTCTCTATGTTGTTTAGTTACTTTATGTAACAGTTAATCTCATGGAAGCAACAAAATTCATACTTTTGAAAGCCAAGAAATTGATGATAAGACAAACAAAAAAAACCATCCTTTTGTTTTGTCTGAGCGGTGCCGGAATCGAGACAATTCTACAGATAATCGCGGCGAAGGGGACGGGAGAGGCAACACGGAGAGAGAAAGAGAACCTTAGACAGAGGACATTAATGAAAGGAAGGAAGGTGCAAGTGAGTGATTTAAGTTGGTCTGAAAATAGTGAATAGAAAACAGAGCGAAGGAGAGAGAGAAAGTAAAGCAGCAGAAAGCATTAAAAGCTTCTTAACGGCGAGAACAGAAGGCAATTTGTCAGTCTTTTTATTTTACTGCCATTTTTATTTTTATTTATTTATTTATTTTTGCTTTTTTGGGTTTCGATTCATCTGGTCAAACCAGAATCCGATGTGTGATTTACAGGTGGCAGTTTTCATTCCTTTCACAATCCGACCAGCCTCATCATTACATTTACAAATCAAAAACTTCCACCATTAAAATATTACAGACAGTAAAATGACAGCCCCTGCATGCTTGCTTTACCTTTTGCACAACATTAACTCAATGAAGCTCCCCCCTGTTCTCCGAATCATTCCCAATTTCCCCACCACAAATTTCAATCCTTTTGTAAGACAGTGAAAAACCCAGTAGCCATTCTTGTTTGGCTTCTGTTCTCTACTAGAGAATTTGAAGTCGGAACAAACTCCGCCCACTTCCATTTGTTTGACTTTCAGATGCTCTGTTTTCCTGCATAAAATATTTAAATGATCAGAGAATGAAAGCTTCTACGTAGTTAACTTCTCCAGTTTCCACGCT
>CP135545.1:198176-238984 GCA_032402905.1 Khaya senegalensis | reverse complement strand
AAGCCATTATATTTTGAGCCTAAACTTATGATTAATATTTCATTATCATACACCTGCTTTGTCCTTGTAGCTTGGAGTAAGAACTAAGTAGTAATTTACTTAAAAATGGCTACTAATTATGTATCTACTCTTAGGACATTGATATATGGTTGGTCTAGATTCAATCACTCAAAAAGTGAAAAGAGTGATGGACCATATGTGTAAATGTAATCAGAAATGGTAAAAGGGCTTGACCCTTGAACAATAAAAGTTCAGCCTAATCCAGATTTGTGAAGGGTCTAGGTTGGATGGGGGATTGAAGGTCCACACTATCCAAATTTATAGATTTATTTAATATATTTTAATATGTATATATTATAAATTAAATAAATACTAAATAATTTATATAAATATCTAAAATGTCCACTTAGACTTGCGAGTTAGCTTAAGTTTGCATGGATGAAATTTTTGAATTGTGTTGGACCTCTTTTTGGCATGTGAGTTTATCCAACTCATGAGCTCGTATAGGTTCCATTTTCATAGTCCATATCAAGATGGGCCGACATGTTTGCTGCCGCTAAATACAGCAAAGTCCTTTGCTTGGTGGAGGTCCAGGCCAACTAATGAACATGACCATACAAATCCAACAAGTGTATTGTGATTTACTAGTTACCACTTCTTCACAGCAATCTCATGCCGATTAATACATTATTTACTCCATCCATATTTGTGTTTGATGAATATGTTTGTTTGGTTTGATTGATGCTTCTGCCTTATTCCTTTGGAATTTTGAGGTCGAAGAGAAGCAAGCAAGGTAAGGTACCTTGGAGAAGCCAGTAAGGTAAGGTACATTACTTTGCTATTTATTTATTAGGGTACAAAGTAACCCTTGTTTCCTAATTTGCATTTCCCATATCCCTTTCTTCACCAATTTGTCCAAAGATTCAAATTAACATTCTTCTTTTTTTCTTGGGAAGGCTGTCTCTTATCCCCATTAACAATCCACTTAATTATTCAAAGATTTAGTGATTAGCAGTGGAAGTTCCCTCTTGTTTCTCATATGATAATTACTTGTTTGTGCTATTAGACAATGACCAAATTCAACAATAAGAATTGAAAATATAAGCATAAACATAACAAATAATTGCATGCCAATTGAAAAAATATATTATTTACTTAACATATTTAAAGAGATACAAAAGTAACCAAATAATTATCCCTTTTAATTTAAAAAGACAAAATTATTAAGATTATTTTTATAAATAATAATCCAACAATAATTTGGACGTTCATGAAGCAAAGGACCACCAACAACTTACTTGCACCGGATCATAACTCCGAAGTACGAGCTTTGAGATTCGGTGGGCCCCACAAAGACAAGCATTTTTACTCTTGTTGATTACGTGTCACCGAAGCATTACAAGGTTCCCTACTTGTAAAATACACACCACTGCGGCGCAACTTACCCCGCCGCGCCATTTAGCAAATAGACAAATAACTTCCGGGTCCCCTATTTTATTTTGCAACAAGTAAAGGATACAATTTGTTCATTTATGACAAACAGATCCCCGAATTGAATTCTTACTGAAATGAGTGTGCAACAGCCTGCAGTCTTCATTTGCATGCTCCAACAACGTGATGGTCGTAATATTCAATAATCCAAGGACAATTTGGAACAGTTTGCCCCAAATGTTATGTACTTATTTGTTGAAATATAAAGTACAGGGGCTCGGTTGTTATTATCCCGTCAGCAAATCATTTCGTTCAGAGTCCCAGCTTTTAAAACCCTGACCAAACCTTGTCCGCTAGTTCTATCTCCTTCCTCTCGGTTGCTTCGCCCTCCTTTTTGAAACTGTAATCCCATTCATTGGTTTCTAGAAGCAGCGAAATGAGTGTGTCCATTGAATTTTTATCAATCAAAAACCCTGACCCTCGGCCGAGTTTCGGATATGGTGTAGGCAAGAGGAATTTTTTTGCATCACCATCCCTGCGGTTCGATTCTCGTGGTCATGGAGTCTCGATTGTGGCTCCACGTGTTAAAGTAGCTGCGAAAGGGCTTGGAGTTGGTTTTCATTTGCCGGAACGACGGAAGTCGTTTAATAGATCGACTATCGTTTTTGCAGCTTCCCACGAGGAATCGGTGAGCTTAATTTGTTATTATCTAAATTGACGATTTGATGATAATGTTATCTTTTATTAATTTGTTTTGCATGATTGTTGGGATTGGTGGTATAGTCTTTGCTGTTAGAGAAAAGTAAATGTGCATTGCTGCTGTTGAACATAATAAAGCTGCATTTTTTGTTGGTCTACTTTTTGGGAAATTTGCCATTTCAATTGGTTTTTTTTTTGTTACTTCTATGTTCTGTTCTAGTTTGCCACGTTTTGATTTGAGTATTTTAGGTCTTATATATGGTGGTATTCGATGCTGTTATCAAATGGAGGCACATTTTTTTGGGTTCTGTCAGATCAAGGATTTGATTTTGCGACAATGAACTAATGATGTTCCTATGGTGATTTTTTTCAATTTTAATTTAGAAGTCTCCAGAAATTGAAATAGAGGAGGAAAGTGAGGATATTAAGGCAAGAGCTAAAGAATCAGAAGAAGCTTGGAAAAGGACTTTAACTATATTCAAAGAACAAGCCTTGAAGATGCAGAGTGTGTCGCAAGAAGCATATGAGATATACTCTAAGAGAGCTCTCGAGGTCTTGAGAGAAATTTTAGAGCAGTTGAAAATTGAAGCAGAAAAGGCGAGACAGAATCTGACTGTTGTAGCAAAGGAAATCAGTGAAGAGAGTAAAGAATATCTCACAAAAGCTACAGAGAATTCGCCTGAAGTGAAGGAGATATTGGAAACATTTAGATCACCAAGTGATGATGTGAAAGAAATTTCCAACATTCATGACTTTTACCTTGGAATACCATATGGTATGTTTAATTTATGATAGCAGTCAACTAGATGATATATAATGCTCTTCTGTCCCTCTTTATTTTTCAATGACGTATATACATGTTAAGATTTTATTTATTCTTTTCAGGTTTGCTTCTTACTCTTGGCGGCTTCCTTTCCTTTATGGTAACAGGCAGCATACCTGCCATCAGGTTCGGTATTATTCTAGGTGGGACACTTTTGGGTTTAAGCATAGCAAGTTTAAAGGCCAACAAAACAGGGAAAACATCTCATGTAGCTTTGAAAGGACAAGCTGGTGAGTGCAAGGTTTATTTTTGTATTGAGCTAAAAATAATGGTAAAATGCTAGTAAACATTCACATTTTGGACACATTGGACGGACTTTTGTTAATTGATCTTCTTATTATGGTGTTTTGTGGAAGAACTTATGCCAATGCCTTACTAGCAACTCTGCTTAAGTTCCGATTTACCATTTGTGTTGTTTCAGTAACTGTGCTTGTCTTTGTTATACACGAATCATCTTCCATTTTTTATTAATATTTTAACTGGATTATATGATGTGCAGCAATTGCAACTATAATATTTTTTAGGGAGTTATGCTTATTGTCTCAGGTAGAGATTCTTCATAAAAGTCACACTTTTGTTTTTCAAATGCCGCATACTGTTTTGCGTATCTATCCAATATCTAATATATTTTTCCCTTTTGATGCTTTGCAGAGGTTGACGTTTCCAAATCTTTTGATAACCGTTGTCAGGTTTGTTAGATTTTTAGTTAATGTTTTAGCTCTTACATTTCTAATAGCTTCCCCTAAAAGTGCACATAGAGGTCCTCGTTTGATAAGTCCTCTTTTGAGTTCTAGTTTTGACCTAAATCATGTTTGCTAGCACATATCTACACAAAGACACGATGATGCAGGCTAATCCTGAACTAAACGATGATCCTGGAGAATATACACTTAGATATATCTGATTTCTGACCTTATAAACGAGCATTTGTCTGTATCTGCCTGTTTGTTTCAAGATTTTGGTTATAACTTACTTCCCTGTGCAGTGGTGCAATGGTAGCATTCTATGTATATAGATTCAGAGTTGATGGTAAAGGGAGAAAGGGATTGGATACAGAATATGGCACAGAAAATTGATCCGATTGTTCAAAGGTTAGTGCCTTTGGTTCTTTAGAATTATTAAGTTGAGGTTTATTTTCCAAACCGATCGCCATGGTTCTGCTTCTTTGTTTCAAAATATTTCATTTTTGAGGTGATGAGGTTTGACCTTCCATTTCACGTTGCAGAGAAAAGGAAATGTACTTCATGTAGAACTAGAGTACTTCAGCCTTGGGACCAAGCGAAGTCAGAGATTTCTAAAGCAAAAGTTGCTTGATGAGAGTAAGCTGGTGCATCCGTTGCTTAGTTTTGCTTTGCACCAACCCGACACACATCTTCACAGAAAGGAATGGCAATAATCCAGTGGACCTATTCTGCTTGATATATGATAAGTGATTATACATGTTTGCAGACAGATTATGCTTTTGATTAGAAGAATGCCTGTAACCAATACCGCTTATTGTTGACACTGTTTGTAATACATGTGAACCCTGTAATTGAAGGATAACAGAGCTGAATGACTCGAATTCATTCATCTTCCTCTTCAATTAGGGATTCACTTTGGTACACGCCAGTACCATTATTTTTATTTTTTAAAAAATTATTTTATATTAATTTAAGTATTATTTATTCATATTTTAAAATTTTTTATTATATATTTTAAATATTATTTATAATTTATTTTATTATTATTTTTTTCAAATTTCATAAATTCAATTTTAATTTTAACACAAAAAAATATTTAAAAAAACAACAGTACTTGTAAGTACTGTGACCAATCTCTTTTAATTAAGGGCAACATTAGTTAAATATCATTTCATACCACAGAACATTTGAAATTCAAATCCTAGAAAATTTCAGTAGCATTTCAACACTCTGGAAGAATCAGAGTGCAACTGAAGTGTCAATATAAGCATTTCCCGTTGAATGAAAATTTGCTCGAGCTATAGGAGCATTATGTACATCAGTATAAAGTATAATAATTTACGTAAAGAAACTAACACAATTCACAGTCTAACTGATCAAAGAAGCCAATAGTAGATTAAAAACATCACCACATAATGACCAAGAAAATGGGAAAAGAGTATTATGGTTATGTGGTCTTTGATTGCGTTCCCTTTTTTTCTGTGCCCTGGTCTTAGACGTTGCCGTGTGAAGCGTGATGAACCTCTGCTTGACTATCCAATGGCATATACTGTGCCATGATAGCCCGTATCTCAGAATCCATGTATCTCTGTTGGAAATAGAACACAAAAAAATTACGCTTTGATATTGAAAGTTTGAAGTTAGAACCAACAAATAACTCATAATCCAATCCCCTGAGCCCAGTGTAGTGATTCATAAACCTTAGTATATAGTTGTTGCTCCGATCTGTGATCAATCTTAAGCATGTTAATAATATTGGTTATTAGTAGTACTGTAGCCTGAATCAAGTTGGCAATACTTTTATTCTATTTTAAGATTTTCTTTTTGGTCTTCACCCTTTTACTTTGTTTTCTGGTTAGACTTGCTCTAGCTCACCACCATATAAGATTCTTTCTACTTCCCACTATTTAGAATACCTCTCTAATCATATTGAGTAGGACTTGCATTCACAACTGGCAGACAGACCTCATATTTCAAGAAAACAGAAACATAAAGTAAAGAAACAGAAAAGATCTAGGATACTAATGAAACAATGAAATCATACCCGGATTCTGTACTTGTAAACTGCATATCCACCAATGCCAGCAGCAGCTAAGCCAAGAATGACAATCCAGACAGAGCCCCAGCTGACCTCTTTTTTAACATCTTTACCTATATTTTCCCAATAAAACAAAAATTAGTGGTGGGAAGCATACAGTGGTCAAGGGCATTAGGGGAAAGGTAGTCATAAAGTGCATCATATGAAAGCATGAATTTTAAGAAGACGTTCATTATGCACCAGATCTGACACAAAGCTTGAGTTGTCACGAGGATGTTATACGTGGTTTGGAATGTAGAAAGTTACTCGATGTACTAGATGCTAATGCATAACATTAAGTGCATTAAAATGAGTTCATGGAAAAGTCATAAATGTTATGTCAGGGACTAAAAGGGCCGGTCTTTTATTTGCTTGATCAAGTGAATGGAGTCCGAGGAAACTCACTTATGCAGGTGTCATGCTCTTGCATATACAATAATCCACTACCACAGCTGCACTCGTAACTGCCCCAAGTATTTTTGCATTTGCACTCTGGGCACTGACATGCCAGCTTCTCTTTGCACTCATCCACATCTAGAACACAGCCAAAAAAAAAAAGACAACATGTAAGGTGATGAACAAATAGCTTTCCAATCAGTACTTTGTGATGGATCCAAAGAAAGAGATGAGTCTCTGCCTCCAACAGAACTTTCTCTTGAGTGCAGAGAACCTATGGCAACTGGAGTTCAGAAGAAATTTTCAAAAAGCAAGAAAAACTTGTGCCTTTTTGTGAACCTAAACCTGAAGCTCGCTATGGCCACCTAGTAATTCAATCCAAGAATATCCGAATAGTGTATCCAAGAAATTCTTTCAAAGAAAAAAACCATGTGGCAAATGAGCATAAATGGAGAGACTGAGTGGCATAAATTGCAGTACCTTCACAGTGGTTGACTCCATCACCCTTAAATCCTGGTGGACACTTGCAACCTTGTGAATGATCCTCCTGTATAATCCATTATAAAAACAACTGAATTTTGCAAGAAAAAAAATGTTTATTCCTCTTTCCAGAGTGAGAGAGCAAGGTCCCAACAAATTAAAGGTACTTACAACACAAGCAGAATAAGTCTTGCCATCTTGGGTTTTCTTCCAACACCCTCCATTATTAATTTCACAGCGTAAAGATCCTGAAGCTGTTTAACCAGACAAGCAAAAACATTACATATAGAACCAAACATATGCAAGTCACAAAAAATTAAAATAGCAATACTATTAGTGTACTTGAAAACCTATAGATAGAATTGACATTCAGTTGCTAAAGCTTTCCATGCCAGCTTTCCAAACTAACAGCCAGTCAACAATAACAATGAAATATAGCTACACTATCAATAAAAGAACTGTTTCATGATGAGTACATGGAAATTTCATACCTTTCAGGTGCTAAAAACTATGCTTCAAGTATTAAATCCATGAATGTATGTGTCAACTTAATACTGCTATATGAGATATGCAAGTACGAATGAAACTCACCAAAAACATGCAGGCAAATGAAACTCTGTAAACACAACATTAGAAAAAAAGGCCCAAAGTTCCCAGGTTCCATAGTCCTAATAGCTTTCACTAATGTTAAAAAACAGCATGAGCTGAGGACTTGATCATAGAACTTAAATCATATGTATGCCACCAATCACAATTAAAGTTCAATTCAAATCCATGCAAAAGCTTTTACCTTCACAATGAGTATAACCATCACCAACAAACTTAACACCTCGTACTACAGGACACTGGCACACTCTTCCTCGGAAGGTATCCTGTAACAAAGCAAATGTATATGATTTTTTTCCTCTTCAAAAAAAGACAAGAATCACACAAAAATATAAAGTCAGCATTCAAGAGTTCCTATTCAAAATGCCAACAAATAGGTGAGAACATAAAAGGTACCTTGCATGCAGTTAGGTTAGCAGCTTTGTCCTGCCAGCACCCACCATTATTTTCTAAGCACTCATTAGTTTCTATACCTGCACAGGAAAAATCATATGCAAAGAATGAATATTTTCTCTATGAGTCACCAATGATTAGCGATGATGCAACAAGGCAGGCATCCCTACCCCAAACAAAACCTGTCTGTCATCACCCTACTGAACACTTTATTGTCATTTTTCCATCCTTTTGTATTTTTAACAACAGTTTAAGCATAGAACCAACAGCTCACTGGAAACTGTCAAAATTGATAGACAGGCTAAATACGCTGCAGGGTCAAGGGGTTGTCAATTAATTTTATTTCATTTTAGTGGATAATCAAGTAAGTGTTTTTTTGTTTGTAAATTAAGGCATACAACCTGCAGCGTGATGCACTGCATCATTGTTGCATTATGACAACTGAAATCAATTATAAAATATTTTACTGCTAAGACTAGCAAAATTAAAAACTTAAAAAAAAAAAAATTGAAAAGATCAGAAAAGGGATAATAACCTTCACTTAAACATATAGCTGGCTCTGTAGTCTCCTGGAAACCTGCACAAATAGCCTTAAGAACTGCTCCCTTGTCCATTTTACCTGAAACCAGTAAAACGGGAGATTAAAAAATCTGCCTCACTCAATCATATGGCTAAAAGATGTATTAAAACAGCTAGTTGCTCTCAACCTCGATACTGTCTGTTGTTTATTACGAGAGTTGGCAATATGGTCACATCTCCACGGGAGCCTTTGCCAATCTGAAACAAGGAATGATAAGCACAATAGAATAAACAAAGAATTAAAAATAAAAATAAAGAATTAGCTATAAAAAGAACAAAAAAAGGTTTTAAAAGAGCCTAACCTGTGCATCTTGTTCAGTTTTAAGTACTTGATTGTCCACATCTGCCTCAGGATCTCCTATACATTCATCTATCTTTTTGAGATCAACACCTACAAAATGCATCACACAAAAGAAGAAAACGATATCAAAATTCATTGATTCAGCAGCAAATGCAGTATTTGAAATTTCTCGATCTCTAGCATAATCAGACAAGTTCAATAAAATTTAGAGAGGTATTGAAAGCAAAATAAATTATGTAGTTCCATCTAGTTTTTGCAAAGAATGACAAAATAACACACAAAGACAGAACAGAAACAGTGTTTCAACCAGTTAATTCTTTTCCTTTCAAAGAAGGAAATAAAAAATAACCCGGGCAATAAAACAATGGAAACATTTTACAACCACATTCTGTTGAAGTGCAAACATACGACCCATCCAAATAAATGAACATCAGCATGGAAAAGCTCATGGAATTGTGGTCAGCTTGTTAAAATGATAGTAAATGAGAGTAGAGATAAAGCAACAGGTGCAGAGTCAACTGCAACTACTTGGAGAAAAAAATAGATCAATGATGTCAAAATATAACAACTTTGAACATCCACAAAGCATAGAGGGGTCAAACCACCTAGAGATTTGATAACTTGGTCTGCACATTCCTTGGTGTACTTCTTCTCTTTCATTGGGCAACGGATTGCAAAGTCAGTGACATAGTCCCACCAGAGCCATGGTTTTCCACTTTCATTGGCCACTTTGAAGAAGCAAGCTTGGCGTAAGTTTTGAACCACAACATCCTTTCCATCGTACCCTCGGCTGAAGTCCTGCTCAGGATCTGGAGCACAGTACCTCCCATGATTGATGCACTGGGACTTGCATTGTTTGCTCAGAATAAATGCTTCTGGACAATACCAAGTTATATAGTGTGGGGTGAACTGAGTATAACCCTTCTGCTCAAGTATCTGAGCAGCTCCTTTGAAGTTCTTGACAAACTCAATCTGACTGTCACACTTTGGTCCACATTCATCATTACTATTTGTCCAGAATTCATACTCCACGCGCTCATCAGGATGTGGAAGAGCTTCTGTCCAATCTAGATTCATGTTAACCATCTCCCCACCATTTAAAGCCTTCTTGATACTGTCACCCAAAGATTTGCTAATAAGGGCCGAGGGGACAGTGATGTTTTGCAGATATTCAGCATCTGCATTCTCTTCTTCAGGGGTATCCATGGTAATCAATGGCTCAATCTTATCATCTGCAACAAGAATAGCGGCAGCTCCACCATTTTGTGCATTCCAGGCCTTCAAGGTGAAGTAACAATCTGCAAGTGCAGTGAACTTGTAGTAAATAAGACCGTACATTGGAAGCTAAGCCAGCAGAAACAAAATTGAATTCAAGAAATCAACTCAAATTCAAAGCAAATCCCTAGAAAATATTATAATAGTCACCATTAAACAAAAAAAATGCAAAAGCATGTTATAGAATACAATAATTTGACTCAGGCAAAACATCAAGGAAGTCTGTCATTCAAGTTTTTATGAAAATATTTATATCCACAAATTCTACTGCTGCAATTACGGAAGCACCAGCCAAAGTGAACTTTAAAACCCGAAAAAATCTCAGACCTGAATTTCCATTCTAGACTGATAAAGACGTTTACTATTTTTATTTTCAAATGAATTTTCACAACAAAGAACAAGCACTGCAAAACGTTGGATGCAACCAGCATGCATGAAAGGTAGTCAACTTATTAGATCTTTCAAAATTTTCATCCAGCAAACAAATCCATATAAAGAAAGTAATTTATTACAACATACCGTAATTACATGAAAACAACCAATTAAACGAATTTACCAAACAAGTCTTTAACTTCATTCATAACTACAACTTACCCAAAAAAAAAAACACGATTCATATGAAAGCATAAAACTAACAACCACCATAAAATTTCCAAGTCTCACCTCCTCGATCAACAAGGAGAAAGGTGGGTAATCCACCAGGCTTTGACTTGAAGGAGAGATCAACTTCATCAAAACCTTTGCACGCCTTTTGATTGGCTTTTGGGTAAACCACAGTACCAATTAAAGTTCCTCCATATTGAGGAACCCCAAAATTCCCAATTGCACATTCATAAATTCCTTTGATTGAATCAGGTGATGTCACTTTCAAGCTGTTCTTCTCCACCACAAACCTCCCAAAACTAGACCCACATAACAAAAACCATACACACACCAAAAACCCTAACTTTTCTCTCATCTTGCAACTGATTCCACTCTTTTATCCTTCAACCAACCGATCGAAAGACAGGTACCCAGATTACCAAACCTTATTTAACGCCTTTCCCTCGAAAAACCCAATTATAGAAAAACTGGAATCTTAGAAATTAACAATCAACAAATGACAAATCCGATAAATTTAATAAAAAAAATAGACCTTTATCCGCCCCTGTAAGTAATCTCGAGCCGAATTCTTATAGATACGTGCAAAAAGGCGTTTGTCAAACGTTAAAAATGAGGTGCTACTCAATAGTAAATTCGGCCTGAAAGACGTGTCAATTACTCTACAGAAATTTCCAATCTTCTTCTTATTTTAATTAAAAGAAAACTCATATTTTGGCAGCGAGGGTGATCTTTTCAAAGCTATATATGCACGTAGAACTAATTAAAGACCCGTTTCGGGCAAGGAACAGAAGAAAAGATCTAAGCCGCCATTGATTGAGGACTCGACATTTGATCGAACTAGAAAAGCTTCTGTTTTTCTTTTTTTTTTTTTTTACTTTCTCGCGATATTTCGTTTCTGTTGTTGTTTCCGCGTTACATCGGGTTAAAAGGTGGGACCCAAAGAATTTATCCATCGTACGGTTTGTATGCATTCCACGTGTTTGTTTTTATTTACTGTGATTGCACACGTCACTCTCAATTCCGTCGTCGTTTTGTATGCATGCAGACACACGAGCATAAGATGCTTCGTCATTTCATCAACTTTTTCTTTATTTTTTTTAAAAAATTAACTGAGAAACAAAATAATGACTGGAGAGGTAATAACTAGGAAGATTGATCGAAGTTTTGAGCGTGAGATCGAGTTCTTCCTCCTCTCTGTTAATGGGTTGATGCCAAATCTCTCCGGGATGATAACAAGTACCAGCATTTTGAGCAGAACGTTGCAAAACACCATTACCACACCTCGTTCCAGCAACATATGCAGAATCGTTGCCCGAAATCTTCACTAAAAAGGTTGAAGTGTTGTCGTCGGGGAAGATAATCAGTAGCATCAGCCTGAAAGTTTCGCCGGATGAATTCCATTCTTGCCATGGTAGGCTGCGCAATTGTTTTGGAGCTGTAGGTTGGAATCATGTCATTCGTCACTGTGTAATGTCTGAGTCGAGTTCTTAACAGAGAACAGTGGCTGCAGGGATCGTTGTGGTGCCATAGGTCCGTAATAGCTTTCTGCATTATTTGTTCTTTCACTCGCTGCTGATATGCAACCAAAGCTTGCAAACGCCAATTCTTGGTGCTGGTTTGGATTATGTTTTTGCAAATGCTTTAATCATCTTCATTATCCGAAATCACGTCCAAATTTGAAAGGTTTCGCTCCTTTCCTTTCGGCGAATGGAGTTCACGGCAGATTCTGGTATGGACAGTGCCACGATGGTTTGGCGGCATAGTGTAGTGTGCAGGGTTCATAAAGAGAGTAGAGCGATTTTCCATTCTTGGGAGTGTTCCATTGCAGGGTTCATAAAGAGAGTAGAGCTATTTTCCATTCTTCGGAGTGTTCCATTGCAAGCACAAAACTAAAACAAATTGATTGTGAAGATTTTACAAGAAATTCTGACTAGGTCTCAGGCTGGCAATGACATCTCAAGAAAGAAGAAAAAGGAAACAAATCAAATACCAGATTATAGGGATACTCTCAAGACTTTTCCTAATTAAGAATCATGGACTAAACTGTTCATGAATTATAAACGAAATTAGATAATGAAATAACAGGATTCAATTCAAATCTTGCTCAAAACCAGGAAAAATTGAAAATTTCACTCTCAACTGATATGCATCATCCCCTGGAATTACTACACAATTGAAAAAAAAAACACTTTAATTTCAACAATCAAGTCATCGAAAGATAAAATCTGGGTCTTTAGCTAGACATTGAAGATTGAGAAAAACTAATAACAACAATATCAACAACCAAAAATGAAAATGGGTTAATGGGAATGGCTGTGGTCGCGATGGTGGTGGCCGGAATGATCCCATCCAAAGCAGTGAAAGAAAGGATAAAAAGATGCAAATATGCATCTACTAATTCCAGTGAAAATAGATGACATCATAAAGCAAGGGCAGCAACCGCACCTCAAGAGTGGATCATCGTACGGGCTATCTCCATGGTAGTGATGGGGGTGCTGATGGTGGAGATTTCTCATGTTCTTCCTTCGACTGTTCAACAAGAATCAACAAAAACCAACTAATCAAAATTACCTTTTGTTTTTAATAATCAAGGACCACAAAATCTGGGTCCTTTTATGTTCTTGCAAAGAACTTTGACAGAAATTGGAGATGAGTATTAAAGAAAGAGTCGATGAATGAATTTGATTAACTTGTAATTGGAAAAGTGAAAGCTTTCTTTCTCTGTTGCGTCAGTTATGATCTGCAACCACAAAGCTGAATGTGCATATCTTACATAAACTCAAAACGGCCGTTTCTTACCTTTTGGGAGAGATGGAAACTTCCTTTGGGTGTTTTCCGAGCAACGAGGAAGCGAGTAATCTTGTGCGTTAAAAAGTCAGTCGACCCAATGCGGGTGGTCGTCCCATTAGGGCATCTATTTTAGTTTTTTGACATTTTGACTGCAAGTTTGGTGTTGAAAAGACTTATGTCCAAGCGTGGCAGAAACAACATCCCCAGCAACCATGCACCAAAAAGGACACGTTTCCAAGCAGGTTGAATTTTGGGGAAGTATTTCACAATTGAATAAAAATGCTTCCACTAGGTTCTTATAACAGTAAGTGTACAAGAATATAAGAATCTGATCATGAAGTAAAAGTTCTCTTTGTTTTATTACTGCCTAAATTTCCGGTAGTCAAAAGATTACAGTTCAGCTCTAAAACTGACCTTTCACTCTTTTCTTTACATTAACAAGTCCTTTCTACAAACAAGCATAAATTGTATAACAAAATTTACAGACAAACGCCATGATGTGCAACTGATGCTTCAGAAGGAATTCAGCTTGTACAGGAAGGGATTTCAATCTATTCCCGCTTATCCTCTTCGAGATCTTCTCCAAGCTTAGTTCCTATATCCCCCGTCTTTATCCCGCTGCTTGTTAGTGCAACACCCTCCTCATCAAAGTCATCTGCCATCTCCTCTGAGTATGCATACCTACAAATGCAATCCAAATTAATAGCAGTATATCGTTCTGATAATTTTATTGTTGTTTGCCATCCATATAAGGAACATACAAATGCCGAAATCAGTACATTGCATACCGGGAGCTAGTGGGAAAAAACTTGTAAAAAGAACAGGCCTAAATTTGTGCAAAGATGTTAAAACCTTCACCATAAGGAACAGATGAAAAAGAAAAAGAATTTATTAGATCACCATTTATAAAATAAACTCTTGTTTGCATAATCATGAAACTGAGATTAGACTAGCTATCCATCAGACAAATGTTGGGCGATGGCTTGGATTCAGAAACCAAAACATTTAATAATGTAAAAAGCTTATTCTGAAAGGCAAAATAGAACATCGGTAACCAAAACACAGGTGCAACAAGTAGCAGACAACAAAGAATACGGAAGGGGACACATCTAAGCAAGTACCTGGTAGGGTTACGCGAAGGAGCCCAAAGAGCAGATATGACCACCAAAAGAGTGTACGCAAGCAGAGCCCAGAAAGCGGGAATTATCCAAGCAAATTGCCACAGCTCACTTAGTGGATCAGTTGCATTGAAGTATAACTGTGTCAAGGCAAGTCAGAGAAGCTACAATTATAATCGCCATAGAGATAAATGTATAATTTAACATACTCCAGCAAACTTCATTGAACACAGAGTTGTTAATTTGTAATAAAACTTTGTTACCTCAAAGCCGATCCAAGCTATAGAAAGCAGCACGCACACTGCAAGGGAATTGGTAAAATTTCTGTACAGCTCCAATTTAGCCATGTTTCTCCTCATCTGCACCACAAAAAAACAAAAAAGAAAGAGAGAAAAAAATGAAAATAGATGGAAATAAGAAATATGAACAGAGGAGTAAACATATCATTCCAACAGTCGCGCAATATCATTTGCAGGGTTCTAATGCCAAACCCAAATTAGAATAAGATAAGGAAATTACTGAGAGGAGAGCACCTGTATTGAATATGATATTTATACTAGACCTATTCGTCCAATCAACAGATGCATGCAATGGTTATCTATCTTTGTGGATGGAATGAGAGTTTGAACCAGAACATTACCTGAAGCTTCTCCAAAGTTCTAGATAGTGATGAGAAAATCCAGAGAATAAAGCAGGCATCCAGAAGGGCAACAGGTAGCTCAAAAAATAACCTTGTTTTGCTAGAAAAATCATTGATATTCCCCAAATTGTCGAAGAGCTCAAGAGCCTCTGATGCAACAAAATATACCAAACCAAGAAGAAGAACTTTTGAGGTTATACCGCCAAGAGTTGGCTTTACCACACCATAGCCCATAGAGACCACCAACAGCAAAAGGCGAGACAGAGTCTTCTTAACAGAAGTGAAAGTTACGGCCCACACCGTAACCCCCATCGGCCTGCTTCCAGTTGAATTAAAGTTCGCATATTCATAGTACCAGATAGCTACTTCACACATTCCGAGAGCAATTACTACAGTGATATAATAGTGCAACTGTGTAATATCCTTCCAAAACTGGACAAACCTCACAAACCAGGCTAGACCAAGTACAAGGTAAGCTAAAGACATGAAGCCATAAAACGTCATCAAAGGAGCCATCTTTCCAGGTAAATAACCATCTGGATTCTTCCACACAGTCCTTCCTTTAATCAAAGTACCCTTGAGCTGTGGATCACAATACATAAAATACAAGTAGTACATCCCAGTCCGATTAATTTCAACTTCTTCAGCAGACATTTGAGCTTCTTCATTGGTCCCTTCAAAGAACGTTTTGATGCGGTGAGGCCACGCGGGGTTGTCAGGGTTTTTGTGAATAATAACCTCTCCAACATTGCAAGACCCATCCTTGGAGAGATTACGCGTGCAACATATGTGATTCGTTTTCAGGAAAGAACCTCCAATCCTTTCCCTCTCTTTCACCTCAAGTATGATGGCCTCGACCAATCCAGTGTTCTGCTGCATTTCATTCTGCTTACTAGCAGACTCTTTTGGCCTCACAAACGTAACAGTTTCAAACCTGAAATCCCATTTTTGAAAAGTTTCATTGAAGTACGAAATCAAAATCTGTCATTCAATAAGTTCATAAACATTTTTAAAAAAAAAAAACTAAAATCGCAACTAAGTTACACAAAAGCTCAGCCACTCAAGTTGCACAATTCTGATGATCCATCAAAACCATTAATGACCGGGAAGATCTCATTGGTCATTCATCAAGCGTACATATCAAATTAATCAAAACCAAAACACAATAACACATAACGTCCAGTGATTTCCAAATACCTGTGAATATCAAGCTAAAATTGAAGCAGGAATGAAATAAAAACACAGGAAAAGACAAGATAACAGTTCAAAAGTTCAAATCAAGAAAATTGTGTGTCATAATCAGATGCTTAAAATTAAAAAATTTCCAAAAAAAAAGAAAAAAAGAAAAAGTACCTAATAAAAGATTTTCCCTTGAGAGATTTATCAGGGGAAGAAGCATCCGAAGAAGGAAGAATCTTAGAAGCGTAAAGTCCTTCACTTCCGCCATGGAAGAAGAACGCGTTTGACTGTTGAATAAACGCTTCATTTCTGTATTCGTGAATCGACCCACTAACACTTGTGATCAAATTGCAAATACAGGAAAAACCCACAAAGAAAGACACAACCCAGCAGCATTTCTCCGACCAGAACATCTTCGTATTGTTTTTTATAGTCTCCTCTTCTTCTTCTTCTTCTTTCTCAGTTGAACAAAGATTTTGGTAAAGGTTGATACAGAACAGTTAGCAATCCATCAATATTAGGGCCGTGAAAGTGACGTCATACCAGAATCTTAACAACATTTTAATGCTCAGACAAATTGGGCTTCTCTTGGCCCATAAAAGATTGAAGTGGGCTTCTCTGTCCAAGGTAAGACAGCAAGGCCCAAAACAATACACATGGAAATTATTTAAAGAATTCGGTAATTTATTACAATAAATTTATTTAATGAAGCTTTAGGTATGAATTTTGTTTAAAATATATTTTATTTTTTTTTTCAATATTATATCCAAAAATTAATTTTTAATTTATTGATTTAGATCAAAATTATAATCTTTTACAATATAATTAAAATTTAAATTTCGTTCATGTTAAAATTAAAAGGAAATCGAAAAGAATTTAATTTATATTTATGTAAAATTATAAAATATTATTCTCAAAGCTGCTTAATGCATGTATAATTCAACAAGCTACTAAATTATTGGCAATTTAATTTATTCTAGAATTGTCATAATAATCCAATTTTTTTTTAAAGATAATCCATTCATGTTACATCATTTGATTTTAATTATCGGTTATGACTTTATTCTAATCTATGTTAGTAAGTATAGAATTATACTATATGTGTGTGTGTGACTACATATATGAAATATCGTATAAGAATTAATAAATATTAAAAATATCTTAAATGAATGATAACGATAAAACTATGCAATCAATAAAATAAAAAAAAACTTATTTATTAATGACAAATAAAAATAATTAAAGAATAATTTTATTATTTAAGTAGTATGATGAGAAAAATTTATGAGCTAATTTATCTAAATTTTTTTTATAAATATTCAATTTAAGTAATTTGTAAAAATATTTGATGAGTTTTTAATTATATAATAATTTGTACGATGAAGTTATGAATGCCAAATTTTATTCTATTCAATCTCAAATGATGTGGATTTTATCAAGTGAGAGTGAGCGTGGTGTCGTAAATAATTTCAAAAATTGTAAATTATTTAATAAATACTAAATTATTTGGGATGAAAATCGGAACATGTGTTAATATTGACAAGTGTTGCAAGGATGTTTTGTTTTGGTAATGAATTATTTTCATGCATCAATGTTCAGGGTGATGAAAAGAAAGGAATATTAGCCGTCCAAAGATTGAGAAACACATTAATGGCGGTCGGATTCACTGCTCAAATGTCCATTCTCGTCGCCATAGATAGCATTAGCAGCTCTTCTCAACAAAAGCCTACAACGCAACCCACAAATTCAACACTGAGTTTTCGGTCCATAATCTTGCGAGCTTCTTCTGCAGTTCCACGCCGTTTAGTTTCTTGATCGATGCTGGATTCTTGATGAATGCTTCTCATGTTCAATTCTCATCTCATCTTCACATCCAGACGATTTTCGAGCGAGGGTTTTTGATGGTTCTTGTCGGAAACCGGATTTTGTGCATGAGTTCTCCTTTCTTGCTGTGGATGTTTGGTCCGTTGCCTGTGGTTTTGGCTTCTGCGGGGCTTGATTTTGTTGGCAACGAGTTTGCTAGAAGTGGAAGCATTAATGCTCCAATTGAAAGCTGAAATTATGTACGTGTGAACAATAGACCAATTGAAAATCGATGATATTGGAAATCAGAACACATTGAAAGTTAGAGATTTGATACTTCAACTCTTTGGTCAAGACTCCATAAATGGATGATCGCTTATCAGATTATTTTAGACAAATAATTCCCACTTGTTTCCATCACTTTCCATCAATTTCTATTCAACCAAACAGTTAGGAGATCATTGCAAGAGACATACTTTTCTTTGTTGGGAAGAGTTTTGCTTCTCCAGTGACTTGGTCAATCATGTGATAGAACTGAAACAAAACAAAACTTGTGATGATGGGTTCGTTTGCATCCTTAAGGTTTGGCAAATAGGGCAGGAAACACGATGGGGCTGCAATGGGCCCAAATGCTAAGGGACCCTTTACAATTAGTCAGCAACAAAAAGTCTTATCCTTTTTATGAATAGAATTTGGCAAATTAATTGTGTTACTTTGTACATGCAGCCAACTTTCTTTCTTTGTGTGTTAACTACTATTGGCTTGTGTTTTATAAGAAAAATCATATTTATCTCAACTCAACACATTCTCAGTAAGAAAATAATAAATTTTAAACTTGTAAAATATCATTAACATCTATAAAATTTAAAAAATTATCTTAAAATTCTTCAATTTATTGTGTATTAATCACAATTTGATGTTTAAAATGTACTGAATCTGTCTATATATCATTACTTGTTTTATAATACTTGCTTGTAGAATGTAACCAAGGTTGATAGTTGAGACTTTCAAACAACATAAGAACTTGATGCTAATGTTCTTTCAATGTATACGCGTGCTAATCAATATATACCAAATTTATTTCTGTACAATTAATAACTCTTGAGCAAACTTCTTTCAGTATTCATTGGCTAACATTTTATAGTACTTGCTTGTAATTAAAGTGTATTCTTAATCCGATGTAACATAAGAACTATTGCAAAAATGGCCGAATGGGATCAGAGAATCCATGGTTTGTAATACTTTCCAATCCAAATCGAACTAAAATAAACATTGAAGAGTAAGTATGGCCCGAGGCTGAGCTGCATTTTAAACAAAACTAAGCACAAGTTGAACCCAAAATGAGGCTGGAATTTTCATCTATTCAATTCAAGTGAGGGCCTCCACTCAACCACCAGCCATTGTTTATATTGTATATTTGTATTAAGTATTAGTAACACAATCAATAAGAATTTGATGGATAAATCCAACATTAAGAACAAAAAGAGCATTGAAATAAGATTCAATTCTTCAATTCATTAGGACCCTCTTGTCTTAAGAACAAGTATTCTCATTAAATTTCAAAAGATATTGCTCACTAAGCAATCTTCTCTGAACTTCAAGCAATAATATCAACAATAAGAAGAGAGAAGAGGCTGACATTGAAAAGAGATGAATTATTGATGAATGTAAATTTCCTCGTACATTCATTCAGCATAGGTTTATTAATTAATTGTAGGGTTGCTGCTACCGACCGTGAACAAACTGAATTTCCCGGAAGAAAACGATGAAAGTGGTCAAGAAATCCTGTTAGGGGGAGCCTGAAGCTGCACTGACCCGTAGACCAACGCGTCGTCATTCATTTGGCACAGTAGATATTGGGACCCCAAACTGTTCGAAGGACACGAGGATTGACTTTTGAAAAAGAAGTGTGAATACGTGAAACCCTAGTTCTCACTTTGACAATGGTCAAAATTTTCCACAAGCTAACAACTCTAGAAGATTTAAATGTGATAATGGTGGGGGATGGATGCTATACATTCCATTGTCCTCTTCTTCCTCTCATTATCAATGAAATTACTTTGTTGTTTCCATGTGATGTGGGTCATCTTCAAGTTGCTGCACTTTTCTTCTTTGCCTTTGCCCCACGAACACGTTTGAATCAGACAACCTTCTCATCTTTTTCCTTCAAAATTCTTATCCTTACTTATCATGGACACAGTTGTTATATTTCTCACTATTTATGATTCATGTATCCATCTAGACACACCCTTAATATGCCCAATAAAAGAAAAAAAAGGAAGAGACGGAAAGCTATAATTTAATAGTGTAATACTTGAAAGCTACGCTTGTTAGATTTTTTGTCGCCATTGTTAAGTCATCCATTATACATTTAAGTTTTATGTATTATCATACTATATATAATTTGTATTTTACCCTTTTTATGGTACATATATGTGTACGTGCATATATTCATAGATAATAAAAAATTAAGTAAAATAAAATCTTAATTTTTTATTTTTTTTTATATTTATGTATTATTAAATTCTTAAAAATAAAAAATATAAAAAAATAGAATATGATCTTGTCGAAAGATATAGAAGGTTGGGTTTAGGTGGAGACTGATATTTGAGGAAATGACCCCAACAAAGAAAGGGACAAGAGTAGTCCAATCACTTGCATATACATGCATATAGCTTAAGCTTAATGAATTGAGTGTTATGATTGGGCAAATCTCGTGTGATCATGTTGGATGGTTACCTTTACCATCAAAGTAAATGCTCACTAAGTAGCTTGCTCGGCAAGAAGAAGTTGATTGATTCTTTTTTTCCAAACCTTGTCACCCAAGTTGTCAGGTTGTTGGAGATGGACGAAGATAATTGGTTCCATTCCAACCGTCCAAGCGACAAATAAGAACGAGTGAATACTGCTCTCATTAAATTTCCAAGAAGATACCCCCATACAGTAATTGTAATGATGGAAGAAGCAGAAAGTTTCATATTTTACACTAATTAAGGGGTTACAGGAACTGGCAGTTTTCTAAAGAAACTAACATCAAACACGTTACAATTTTCTACAGGAAAATTATTGCAAAGGTAGGACATCAAAATTCAAACTCCAGAACATCATCAAAGTCGACAGGTTCCACCGAAATTCCTGCTCCAATGTCCAAACTGTGGGCAGTATTGGCTGTACATGATGATGAGTTAACCCCAGAAATCACATCTCCATGATCGGAAGACAAAACAGTTGATTCAAATGCAGTCAGTTGATCGGATGACAGCAGATAATCAGACGATGATGATTGGTTGTAAGTCATATCACTTGGTAGTGGATAATGATGATGATGATCATCATCTGTCCATTCCTGTTTTATTGATTGGAATGTTGGGAGAAATGGATTGGAAACTTTGTCTGTGATGTGGGAACTAGCAAAACTGATCATTGGACTCTGACCCAGGATAAGTTGAGAAGCTTTCCGCAAATTTTTGCATGTGTGATTGCCATAATATGTTGTTCTATACACTGGAGGATCATCTTCAATTTGCTGAACCTGTTTTGTTGCCTGGCAGCCCTGATCGTGCTTGTGAGTGCACCTGAAGTAATTCCTGCAGTAATTTCCCACAAAACGAAAGCATTATTATCTGTTTTTCTTGTTGCAGATTGTGAAGAAAACATGTTTTTTCAGCTTTTATTATATATATAAAATACCTTGGATATTTGGCATTGAGAATCACTTTCTGGCCATATTTTCTCCATGCATGACCATCATCTATCAGTGTAGAACTGTGGTGAGTTATAGTCTCTGCACACCTTCTGTAAGAAAATTGAAAAAAAATACTCGGTTTAAATAAGCATGCTAATCAAGAACCAACAAATTCCAGTTACAAGGTAAGGGGCATAGTCGTAACTATATTCTCACCACCAAATGAATACAACATAATACCACCACCGTAAAGAAGGAGTAGGAACCCAACTCTTTTCCCCATGAACTTACTAAATTACCCTTTACCTTTGATCAATGATTGAATCGTAGAAAAAACATAGAAGACAAGAATAACAACAGTAGTATTATAATTATTTATTGTTATGTTATTACCTTCTCTTGTAGCATCCTCTCCGATCTTTAATCGTGGAACTCTTGCTACTTTCGCCGGAATCCTCATACTTCCGATAAGCTGCATCCCCAGAACTCATCTGTGGATGGGCCAGAACTTGAGAAACCTCATCGGGATCACCATTTTTCAGTATTGAAAGGGGAGTTGTGAACGAATTCAGTATGTTTACCACAAGATCTTCGATGAACACTTCTGATCCACTGTTTTCTGTGGAGTACCGAATGATATTTTGGAGCCGGAGTGCCGATTCTCTGCCTTTGACAAGCTCTTCGATTACTCGTCTCCGATCTGAGGATAAGTTTTCCGGCCAGGAGAAAGAAGAATCCATGGAAATTGCTGTGGGTTCAAGTGAAGATAGTAGCAAGAGATAATTGAGAAGAGGGAGGAAATATATATAGAAGAAAAATGGCACATTGCAAAATTATTACAGGAACCCCGCGAGGAAAATTCCTCAACTTTAGATACCACCAATCCCACGCGCGTCTGATTGCACTTGGAATACTTTTCGGACTTTTCTATGGGAACTAAAGGAAATAGTGTCCGGTTGCGTAGTGCGTTGCACGTTACATTGATAAAAGCGCGTGTGGGAGGATCAGAGTGACGAATGGGGCATGATGTAATGTGCATACATCATGCTCTTTCCTCAGTGGGTCTGGACAGCCCAGTTACCACCTTGTATTATGGATCCATTATTTTATAGGTTTATAAACGAGGCACATAACTTTTACATTTATTACAAAAAGGTCCACAATAATCCTATTAAAAAATATCGGAAACATACTTTATATGTTTTTTTTTTTGGGCTTTTTTTTATCACTCGCATATAGTTGGAGTTTTAACAGAATTTAAATAATTATATTGTAACATAAAATGGAATATTAGCAACAAGGATTCATGTGTCATAAGTAAAAGGATTATTGTAATTATTCATAAAAATGGAAAGAGACGAGGGTAACCCATTTTATTATTGAAGACAAGAAATTTATCCTAGATTTATTTAAGATCCTCACAAAGATAACTGCAACTTGATTCTTGGAAAGACGATAATAACCCCGGGGCGAGTAACGTTGTAGATGGTTGGTGGGATTTATGAAGGCAAAATGAGGGGGGTATTTTAGAAAAGAAAAACCGACAAAAGATCGGTAGTTAACTTCATGTGGGTTACGATGTAGTAAACTGACATTAATTTTAGTTTAGTTTACTACGTTAGAGTGTTTCACCTGACATGATTTTATTCTTAAGATTATTTAATTAATAAAATAAAATAAATATATTTATTAATAATAAAATAAAAAAATTAATAAAATTTTATTATATTTTTATTATATTAATATTATTAATATAATAAAATTATTTTACTTAAAATTTTTTTAATACTAATTAATTTACGTGTGAAAGATGGAAGACAATCCTATTGCAGAATCTTTATCAAATATTTCTATTACTGGGGTCGTTATTGACTAGAAAGAGAGAGTGTCTGTCTACACTACTGCACAGTATCATTTCGTACGGGAAATTTTTTTCATGAAAATTAAAACGTCGGTCGTATAGAAATTGCTAATGCCGTGAGATTACTACTACTTAAAGCCCCAATTGAAAAAAACCCATTTGGAAAGAGAAAGGTAGCTAACTTCCAGTAAAATGTATTATTTTATTCAAATGCAACAGACTCTTGTAAACTTACTTTTGATCTCTGGGACGGAGAAGTAAGATCTGGACGTGACAGTTATCCAGTTGGTACCAGGCTATAAATGTTTGTTCATCAACGATGGTCGGGTCCAATGAATGTCCTTATCCGCTGCAGAAACAAATGTTCAAGATTTATTGCATGCAAAACAGACAAAACCTACCCAGCCTTCCCATAAAAGGCAGGAATATAGTGCAGGCAATTCCACCCTACCGTTCCAGCATTCCTTTCAACTTTCTGTTGCTGTATTCTGCTTCAACCCTTCTGCTAAATTTTACAACTTCATATGTGCTACATCTGGGAGACTGAGAAAATCCAACGAAAAAGTTGAGCATGCAACAAAAATAGATGATAAAACAAGTGAGAAAGATGATCATTACTCTTTTCAGTGTTAAATTTATGACACAGCGAGGGGGAGAGATTTGATCAAGGTAATAGATGAGATTGCTTCCTTCTCATATTCAAGCGTAAAAGAATGTGCCAAACCTGATCTTTACACACAACTATTATATACTACAATTACCATTTTTCTCTCCATTTCTCTTTTTCCATCTCACTCTCCAGACTGCCCACTTCAGGCTTCTAAAATCATCATCTAATTCTCAGCCTCGTCCTATTATTTCACTTCTGACAATCTGAGCACAAAAAAGAATCTACAATATGCTTAAAATGACTCGCCTGGCATTTTTCCGATCATTTTTTCTTCCCACTTGAATCATCCAACTGCATCAAACCACTCTTCTTGGCTTTGACCGGCCTCCTGCACTCTCCACCCGCCAAACTGGTAATCCTACTCTGCCGTCAACGCTGGTCATTTCTTTTTACAAAAAATGGTACTGGTGCGAAATCAGCAATGTAGCTCATCTGAGAAATGAAAACCAAATAACATCAAGAGGATCAGCAAAAGAGCAGAAAACCTCTAAATACTAATGCCAAAAACAGGTAATGTCAACTTTTTATCATGGCAAATCTTCATGAGATCCAATGACTTGGGCGCATCTGCTTTGTTTTGAAAGTAAAATTAAAAAAGTATTTGGTAACACTAACTTTTAGTATGACACTCATTTTTTCATTGATATCTGCCTGACTAGTACTTTCCTTTCATAGCAGTTGTGACTTTAAAATTACAACACTTCAATATACCAAAACAAGACTTAAATCAAAATGTTACAATCTATATTCGGCAAAAAAATTCACCTTAGTATATTGAAATTCCCTCACCCAAACTTCAACATGTTCATTCGAACAAGCAAAATTAAATTTCTGCTGAGTAAAAGTATGTCGACTTTGGCAAGAATCATATTTCAATATGATTTCAAACAAATTTTTCACATGAAAGTAAAGCAAACAAAACCATATTACCTTAACTTATGATACATTTGAAGAGTTACAAGTACTAGACTTTAATATACCCACTGCCCCCACCCAAACAAGAAAAAAAAAGGAACGGCTAGCAATCTACTCAAATGTAACTAAAACTATTGTTACTTTTCTATATATAATTCAGCCTTCTAAAGTCCTGCATATGACCATTCTAACTGTTATATTCTAAATGAGGGGTAACATAGTTGTCATGCTGCAATTGCACTGAAGAAAAGGTTTCTGACATCTACCAAGAAATGTGTCAAAATGAATCACTTCTTGCACACTTATTTCAGTTAAATAATTAGTTACTTCTGAATTAACAAGGTATGCTCCCATTTGCATTTTCAACTGGCTTTGTAAAAGCGGTATGTGCAGGGAAATTAAAACAAGCACTTACCATAAAAGTTTAGAGCTGTATGCCGCAAGAAAGCCAAACGATGGATAGACTCATGGGAAGCCATATCAAGATGGGTTCAAGAACAACAGGGAAAAGCACATGCTAACTGGAATCTTGATCTGGTTGTGGCCCAAATCATCAGATTGTTATATTAGTACCTCAGCTTCTCTGGCTATCTGGATATCTGAAGGCCAAAAACATTGGTGCACAACTTTGAAAAGAAAACGGGGGAGTAATGCAACAATTATTATAAGCAAAATGGTGAGCCAATAGGTTGGTGACTTTGCCATATGGTAGAATGTCCTGCCAAAACCAAAAAGTTTGCTTGCTTAATCATACAAAACTGGCATGAGATAGGCACTGAAGTGTGTACCACTAAGATCAACAAAACTAACCAGTAATTGGGAAATGCAGGAATAGAATCAATAACCACCACGCAGGCATACGTAATAATTATTGATCCCCATACGGCAAAATGAGTAACACATACCCAACGCTGAATGTCCATTGCCAGGTGTACGTTGACGAGGATAACCACAGCTATGGTCCACAAGCTGCCCAAGCTCCATATATCAATTGTGCTCTCCCAGTAGGTATATAAAGGTATATAAAAAAGAACAAGACTCTGCCAGAGCATGTCGCACATTGTTATCCAGAAGAGCTGCATATTGTATGCCTCCTGTCTATGCCCCGCACCATAAAGCTTTGGGTATTGCATTAGTGTCCTATGGCTTAAGTCCTTGTCAAGAATACCAACAATAATAGTGGGCACAGACGTATATACAAGAGAATAAAATACACTACTCCAATCTGTTAATGCAGAAGTTGTTGAAAAGCCAGTGAATAACATGTACCTACAAAATCAAGTAATATCATGTTACCATGAAACCCACAAATTCATAAAGTGCAGCATGATACATGATGCAAAGAAAGAAGTGTGCTTTTTGGAGAAACAAATCTATAATACTGAATTTCCAACTGCATTAATGATTACAATGCATGACATCAAAAGCCAAGTTAGATCATGAAAAAAAAAAAAAAATCTGCCACATCCCTAGAGCAATTAGATGAAAGGCCAAAGGTAGCAAGACAATACATAAACCAGATTATTCCTTTATTGAATAACAATAATAATAATAACAAGGAAAAGAACCAGCAAATCAGATTCCACTTCACATGAACTTATTACTGTTCAACTTATACTGCTTTACTTGTCGCTGAACTACAAATGAAGTTAAGTGCTTGTAATTTGTAATGGTTTCATTATTAAAATTCTCAAGTTGGTAAGAAAATGCCTAAATGTCAAAAATATCTCACACCAAAGTCAATAACCAAACATCTAATACACATTAGAATGCATGAGATTTGGATTTCTCACATAAAAAGATAACAATGCATACCAGAATAGCATCAATACAAAAACAGCATTACGATAGAAGTTGTATAGGATTAAATATCCAATACGCTGATAATTCCAGTGTCCATGCACTAGAAGTAATCTTTTCAGAAACTGAAACTGTCCCATGGCAAAGTCTGATGCCATCACTGCTTGACGCCCTTCCTGACCACATATCCCAACACCAACATCGGCCATTTGGATCATTGAAACATCATTGGCCCCTATCAAAATTTCATTGGTCAGACAAAAGAAAAAGCAACAGCTTCCTAAGCTAGAAGTTTTGCACATGCACTGATTTGCACTTGCACGTTGTGAATATGTTGGTAAAATTGAAACTTCAATAATAATTGTTTCATGTCTAAGCACTGAATTATTACAAGGTTGCCAGATCAAAGAAACCCAAGCCGAAGCTCATCTCCATCCACAGCAGCTAAGGAATTATCAGAAGGACTCACCATCACCTATAGCCAGTGTCATTTCATCAGTGCGGCTCTTGATTAGATCAACAATTCCAGCCTTCTGCAATGGTGCAACACGACAGCATAGCACAACCCGACACGAAGTTGCCAGGTCAAAAAGCTGTAAAAATAAAAGAATTATCAAGTAAGTATTAAGCAGGAGTTAAACAGTTCATAGAACATGAAAGCTAATTCAACTGCATTATTAGGTAGAAAACAAAACAACGTAAACAACATTTTAGGGCAGTAGCAACTACAGATAAAAAAGGATTCATACATCTGACTCCAAATCCTTTTCCAGAATGTACACCAAACTGTTCCCATCAATTATGAGTGCTGGGGATGCATTCATTGCTTCCTTCATGGCATGCCCTTCTGGGGCAATGGGAGACTTTATATCATTAGATATCTCAAGATAGTGATTTTCAGCATTCTTTTTCAACTTCAAGTTTTGTTTTTTTCTATTTGATGATTTCACACCATATCTGGCCTTTGCATCAGCCAAAAGACTTTTGCATTCCTCCACTGAATTGCCATTTATAATTATTTGCTGCATATCTGAGGTCAGAAGTTTGCAAGAGAGAGCAATTGAAATTGCAGTGTCTTTTTTATCTCCAGTCAGAACCCAGACCTTAATTCCTGCTTGCCGAAGGGCCTCAATGGCTTCTGGTACACCATCTTGTAGCTTGTCCTCAATTCCAGTAGCTCCAAGTAAAGTTAAGTTGCATTCAATAAGAGCTGCTGTCTGACGAAGTTTTGAAGCTCTGTCAGATAAAGATGTGCTTGCATCCTCATAATTGCATTGCCACTGCTCAAGTTCTGTGCCTGTAAGATTCCGTGCAGCAACCACCAGCGTGCGTAGGCCCTTGGATGAATATTCAGTAAGATGGCTCTGAGTTATATGAGTTATAATATCATTCCTCTCAGAATCTTTAGCTAATATGCTGAACATTGAACTATCAGCTCCCTTTACCAACACCTTCACTGCATTGTCAGGGAATCTGATAACCACAGACATTCTTTTGCGCACACTATCAAACTCATGCAACCCCAATACATCCAACCTACATTGTACATAACAGATTAGCATAGGAAGCTTCCATTTCTACAATCCAATAAATTATTCTCACTACTTCTGGTGATATAAAGGGTGTGTCACCGGCAATAAGATTCAAATATTCAACCTGAGAAAAGAAAGGGGAAAAATAAAGAAGTGAGAAACTGTCTACCTCAGTCTTTCACCATTGATGTCAATCACAATATGCCCAGATGTGCGCTCAAAGAGAGTATATCCGTAAGCAGCGGCGGCAGAAACTAATGCTTGCTCATCAGGAGATTCACTCTGGTAATCAATGGCTTCCACAGTTTCAAGTAATCCAAAACTGGAAGATCTACTAGAAGTAGGAATTGGCATCACAGTATTACATGCAACCAGTGTAAGGAAAAACTCATGCATGGCAATCCTTTCATCTCCAACCAAGTCTTTGGTCAACAACTCCATAAGTTTAGAGTCAACAGCAATTTCAGATTTAAGTTTAAACCTCCTTTTACCTGCAGCTGTTGTGGCAAAACATCAAAACAGAGGGCATTAAAACATGTTCCGCAAGTCCTCTATTTAATGATTGAAAAACTTGCAGCAAGATCACCATTCATAGATACAACACTCACATTTGCATTAGATAACACCTTTATATGTGAAAATATAGCATTAAACCCAAACATATTGAATTAACTTTCTTATATAATCACAAAATTCTGCAAGCTCACTGATAGAAAACATCCCGATAGAAAATAGGTTCCATATTTGTTTATCCCCATATTTTCTCCCGCCAGTCTCTGAAAAGATGCCGCTTCCACAAAAATGTTGACTATCAAATACCTTGTAGGCCTCTAATTTGAAAGGAAACTATAAAAAATTATGAGCCAAGGTAAAGAATAAGATCTTCACAATTTCTTTGGGATAAAAGCTCATTTCTTGAAAACCAGGGATGGCCCAAAATTATAAATTCAGCCATGCATGGGATGAGATAGAAAAAGAAACTCGAATGATCAAATGAGTACTTTGTCATACCTGCAGGGTTCTGTTCAGCCAGAAGCAAGGAGCCCCCATAATCCTCTCCACAGACACTAGCTTTTCGAAATTCCATTTTGTTCTCTGTAAGTGTCCCAGTTTTGTCTGAAAATACGTAGCGAATTTGACCCAAATCCTCATTTATATTCAAAGTTCGGCACTGAAACCTCGTGCTAGAGCCGCTGTCGTACATATGCCTGTCTTCAATCATGAAATATGACTGTCCCAAACGAACCAATTCCATGGTAATGTACAGAGATATAGGTATCATTATCTGCAAAACTATTATAGAGCTCAAAAAAGAGAAAAAAGTCTCCATAGGAATCCCATAAAATTTATATTTTTTCCGGTTGTCCTTCCCATTTGTGAAGTATAACTTTCTGTAATAAGGCAAGGTATCAAGCCTGTCCTTATAGCGTAGAAGCCATAGCCCCATCCCAAGGCCCACAACCAAACACATCACAAGAAGAAAAATAGATAACCACAGGGTTTCTCTGTTCATGTACATTTCCAGTTTGCTTCGCTTGGAGTGAGATGCTGCACTATTTAACATTGCTTTTGTTTCCTGTCCGGTATACACCACAACACCAATTAGCCAATCGGTATTCTTCAGCTGACAACCGCGCAAAACAATGTTAGATTGGCTTAGAGGAAATTTTTGGCCATTGAATTCCATATTGGCCATGAACTCGTAAATGTTCCTATTAGGTTGCTCACATCTGATGAGCCCGGATACAAAAGAACCTTCAAGTACAGTAGAAGCTGTTTCCTGCCTTGCATACCTTGTCTTCAAGTTCGACTCACCATCCAAATTCATTGTCTGAATGTAAGCAATTCCACTAGGATCACTAGTCCCCAACAATACCATGTCACATGGAATCGTCTCATCAGCACAGATCTTCACAACCTCACCAGCCCGTATATTTTTCCACGTTTTCAACTGAAACTGATCACATTGTAGTACAAGAGCCTCACGGTTGTTCTCATTCTTGTCTGATCTGTGTCTTCGCCAATCTTCGTATCCATCTTTAATAGCTGTGACACAAAGAACAAACAGGAGGGGAAAAAGAGAGACTGTTCTCCCAAAGACTGCAAGAGGGGGAAGCTGGTTGAGAGCAGCAATAGCCAGGAAATATAAATAAGCTACCCGATGGAATTGAATGAAAAGATTCTTAGGGAAGAAGGTTATCAGGGTGTACTTGCTAGTTCGGATCTCATTCCCAGAGAACTCATACTTATCATTTGTTTTCCTAGGATCATTAATATAAATTAATCGGGGATCATCTTCAAACTGCATGCTCCTGTGACGAATCCTTTGTGACTTACTCACTTCCTTTTCCTGCACTAGAGATGAAGCTCTAGAGATTTCAAAGGGTGTGGAAGTTTTATTGCCATTCCCCAGCTCCATTGAAACCAGGTGTGTCGTATTCTTCACAGGGCATGCCAATGAGAGCTCCTTGTGCAAATGAAGGTCCGCAGAATGGAACTCCTCTGCTGCAGTTTCGTTTTTGTTGTTGCGGTTGATTTCTGCCTCCTTCGAGTCAAAGACGCTAATACTGTCCTCAAAATTGGAAGAAGAATCTGATGATGAAGACAGCAACGGCCGCAGCCCAGAACTCATAAATAATTCTCCAATGCCCACATTAGAGAATTCTATTGACAGCTTTCCCCGCTAGCCCACTGTATGCAGCGATTCATAGTACCTATCATCGATTCCCCGTTCTTTGATTTCCCCGGCCAAACCAAACTAGCCAGAGAACTCTGAAATTCATTTGTCACAAATTGAAAATTCTGCATGCAAGAAAACCCCATTTTTCTTCTTCAATAATTCATAATCTTTTCCACTTAATCAAAATCGTAAAATGCAACTTCGTGTCTTGTGAATATGTTTCCCAATTGCAGCGGATTGTTTTTAAATTTCAAAGAGGTCCTCTTTGAAACCACAATGTCTCACAGAAAACAGATTAAAAACTGCAGTTTTAATCGCAAATAAGAGGGGAAAAAATTAATCTTTTGACAGGCTGCAGAATTGAATTGAATGATGACAAATCCCTAATCAGATTCAGCTTAAATACAACAGTCTACGGATCCATCCCCTCGCATGTGCCAAAACTAAAAACACACAAGACAAACACCACGAAAGCAACAGCAATTGAAACGTATCAGAAAATGCCAGACCGGAATAATAACCCTAATTAAATCAAAGCGCTAATTTCCCCTCCCAAATCACCACTACTGACGCTCCCGTGAGCGAGTAAATGAAAAGAGGGAAAGAAAAAAAAAAGAAAAAAGAAAAAAGAAATGAGGGATTATCGTATCGGGATTATAAAAAGTGGAGGTGATGATCAGACGGCTTTGAATGCACTGAAAACGAAATCATGGAGACATGGCAGAAGAGAAACAGAGACGGATCAGACGGAGAGAAATCAGATCTCAGCTATTTTTTTTTTCCTTTTTTAACCTAGGGTTTGATGAAACGAGGATTGACACGTCGTTGCGAGGGTAGGAAGGAAGACCCCGACGAGAAAGAGGAGAAGAACGGGGTTTGCACAAATACCGAAACAGTCGGAGGCAGAAAGAGAACTATGACAAGAATTGAGTGGCATACCTCAATTCTTGCCTCGGCCTTGTCACTGCTACGCTACCTGACTCAACACACTGCGTACACATTCCAATATATATATATATATATATCTCTCTCTCTCTCTGTTACTATATTATTTTTATTTATTAATTAATTATAATAAATTTTATTATAATTACTCGTGTAATTTTGTAATGTACTATTAATCATAGAAAGAATGTTGTGCCATTGCAGATAATATATTTAATTAGTTGTTAATTAATTGGGAATCGAAGAATGCCTACGTTGTTTCACATTTCCGTGTCTCATCGTCGTCGGATTTTCAATTTCGAGAATGTAATCCTCGATGTACGGCGCCTGTACTAAAGAAAACAGCAATGGCTGATTCCTGACGAACAGTCACCTCCATTAGCCTGTCAAATTCGCCAGGTTGCTTTCGCCTTTCCGTGCAAAATGTGTGGGGTCCGGTAGCAGGAGGACAAGTGTGCAACTCCTCGAATCGTACCCGTTGATGTGAGCCGCAGAAGATCGGAGGCGGATCTGATCGTGCTGTTGAGACTGAATCGGAGGTGATTGTAACAGTACTTGATTACGTTCTTCTTTTATAAGTTGCAGTTGCAGATGCAGTGCAGAGCTAGCTGTATTCTTACTCAAAAGTAGAGCTAGAGTCTTACGTGTTTAAGGGTGTGCAAATCTTATTAGGTTCTAGAGAGGCCACGTGTGCAGTTGTCCGTTAGCTTTCGAAGTGGAAAATCTTGTCTTTACCTACACTGTCCTCGTTAACGTAAGGGCGTGTTTGGTTGGCTGCTATTGCCTGATTGTGTAAAAGTTAAAAGTATAGAAGGATCAATTAAACCCGAAAGCCCAACATTAGCATGACTAAGCCCAAGCCCAAGCCCAAGCCCAGGCCCATACAAATAAAGACTCTATATAAGGCAATTATCTAGGCAAAGCTGCTACTGCAATCGCAAACCGTTCATCAGCAAGGGCTACGCAAAATAAGCACGGCTTTCACTACCTTCTCGAGAAGACATTATCAAACATTCCTTCGCCTTGACTTTGCTGCTGCCGGTTGACGTGGTCAGCAACTTCAGATCATCGCTCTGTTAATTTCATTCTTCTTTATTCTACATTAGATCTCTAAGATTTTTCATAGCTTTCTTGCTTATCTACTATTCTTTTTAATTTTTTTTTTTTTTGTGCAATTAGGCCTAGGTTTGGGGATTCGCGATGGAGAGGGAGCTGGTGGAGTTGTTCGAAGCGGCGAAGAAAGCGGCGGACGCGGCAGCGGTTGATGGAGTATCGACTAGTGGGCCCGAGGTGTCGCGATGTATCGATGCCTTGAAGCAGCTCAAGACTTTTCCCGTCACGTATGATATGCTCGTCGCCACTCAGGTATTGTTAGAAATTGTTTTTTTTTTTTAAATGTTATTCGATTACGGGAATTGATAATCATGAGAAACACATTGAATTTTGTTCAGTTATGCTGATGTTTTTCTTAGCTGCTGCAGATTAGGGGAATTTGATTTAATTTGATTTTGGTGTCATAATTGGTTGATCAGCTTGTATAATTTGTGATTATGGTGGTCGTGTAATTGTCATGGTTTACATGCACACCTGTATTACATGCACAATTTATTGTTTTAGAGATAATCTGTGGTGGCATTCTTGTTTACATGCATATATTACGATTATCTTCAAAATATTTACAATTTTATTTTGACATAAAGATGGCCTAGATAGGAACTCATTTGATCCTCCAGCTTTTACTTATAAGTTGCCAAGTCCATAGTTTTGTATTATCAATTATGGTTTAAGCCAATATTTTTGAAGATGATGATAGTGGCATTAAAAAAATTTTATCTTAACTGTGATTTTAGATATTATATCCCATACATGGTTGGACTTTCTGTCTGTTTTTGGTTGTTATTTTAGTGGTTGTTATTCCTTTTTTTTTTTAAAGCCAAGTAATCTTTAGACAAAATAAAATGTAAGGGTTCACATTGTGCAGACTAGTGAATTTGACCTTTGTGTGGGCATGTATGTATAATTCAGTGTAACTTAACTTTTATACCATATTTCAGGTTGGGAAGAGGCTTCGACCACTCACAAAACATCCAAAGGAGGATGTACAACTTGTGGCCTCTAACTTGCTTGACATCTGGAAGAAAATGGTAATTGAAGAGACAACCAAAAATAAGAAAAATGGCAGCACTGATAATAAATCATCAGTGAAAACTGAGGCTGTGAAGCCTTATGCTGTCAAAGGTGAGAAAGTTCAGAAGACAAGTGCAGTTACTGTCAAGGTTGAGAAAACCAGGGATGTTTCAAGGTTGGAAACTGTCAAGGTGGAAAAAAGGGAAGCTGATGGGGATTCTGTCATGGCTGAAAAGATTGGTCAAAGAGAGCATGTCAAGGTTGAAAAGATAATCAAGGAGGAGAAACAAGCTTCTAGTGTTAAAAAACCATCACAGGCTCCGATTGCAACCCCAAAACTGGCTTCATTGATCAAATGTAATGATTCTTTGCGTGACAAAATTCGGGAACTTCTTGTGGAGGCCATGTCCAAAGTTGCTGGTGAATCTGATGAGGAAAATATTCATGAAGTTAATGCATGTGACCCAATCCGCGTAGCTGTCTCTCTGGAATCTGCAATGTTTGAAAAGTTGGGGCGCTCCAATGGTGCGCAGAAACTCAAGTATAGGTCTATTATGTTTAATATAAAGGACCCCAAGAACCCTGATTTTAGGAGAAGGGTTCTTCTTGGAGAGATCAAACCAGAAAGGATTGTCACCATGAGTCCAGAAGAAATGGCAAGTGATGCAAGGCAACGAGAGATTGAGCAAATTAAAGAAAAGGCCTTGTTTGATTGTGAACGTGGTATGGCACCAAAGGCCACTACTGATCAATTTAAGTGCGGACGATGTGGGCAACGCAAATGCACTTATTATCAAATGCAGACAAGGAGTGCAGACGAACCAATGACCACCTATGTAACATGTGTGGCCTGCAACAACCATTGGAAGTTTTGCTAATCCAATTTCCTTGTATATCTGCAGTTCAGCAGAGCCAGATGCAGAGAAGATATGGAGCGGATTATTTAGGACACTTCATTCTTCTTTGTAATGATTTATCAATTGACTGTCATCTTTAAAGGTCTAGAAGACAATCATTTCATTCATATTTGTTTGCTTTAGATATAATATGTTTTTAGGTAAGTATGTGAGGTGTTCTGATTTTTAATCCCATGTGAAAAATCTTTAAAAAGTCAGTCAGATAATTCTGATTTTAATCCCATGTGAAAAATCTTAACTAAGTCGGATACATCTCAAATTTTAGTACCTTAGCAGTTTTTGAGAAATCCTGTCAGCTTTTTCCTTTATGTTCGGTTGTAGTATTAGTGTGTTCCTTCTGAAACACAAGAAGTTTGTGCAACTGAGTACAAGTTTTTTACATGGCAGTGGTTTACTGTGTGCTGCTTTAGTTGTTGTGGGTAAGGAGAGTCCATGGTATTTATTTGTATTGGGCAAGAATTAGAGATAATATGTTCTTCTTTGAACTTCTTGGATGGTTTTTCATTATGTTTTTGAGTATTTCCTACATATTTCCTCAGTAACAGTGTTTATTATACAAATTGGCTTCTTAGAATATGCTTGTAATTGAGATGATGCTGCTGTAAGATGAAATTACTATTTTGTGGAATAATTTTATTCGATTGTACTTTCAAGTTACAGCATATTAATCTCGGTCTACCGGACAAATTCTGAAGTGAGAAATGGATTTGTATATCATTAGTTGAGAACTTTAACATGACACATAACTTTGAAGAAGAGAAAGTGGACAGTGGGTGAGCAAGTCAAAGAGGAGTGCAAGCAAGTTTAAAATTCAACCACAATTATAATGAGATATTACACCAATGGAGTACAGAAATCCATAAGCCCAAAAAAAAAAAAAAAGACAAAAACTAGGGCAGAGAAGTGTAGAATGTAGAACATCATTTCTCTCTCTGTGTAACAAGTTCTGAAGACTTTGAGCATGGACTCTGCAAAATGTTCTCAGCCACTGATTCCTCCTCATCCGAAGCATTCATCAACTCCTTGAAACAAGGAAAACGCAGCTTCCTTCAGTTGAAATTACAGTTACACAAAATTTTATGTAATTTAGAAGAAAATTCACCTGGGAATTTGCGGCTTCACTAGTCTGCTTTTCTTGTTCCTTCTCTCTCATGGATCTTATGGATGAAACCCTCTGATGCATTCAAAGAATCAATAACCCCACATCAGAAAATTAAAAAAAAAAGAAAGGGAGAAGACAGAATAAATCTTACCCTACAACAAGATTCGAGTTCCTTCAATCTGTACAATCTGTCAACCTCAATCTCCAGCATCTTTTGAATGTCTCCCCTGTGTTGTTGCTCCTTCATCCGAATATCCAACATAATCTCCCTTTCATTCAACATCTTCGCCGTTCTCTGTTTGTCCAATCTCAATCTCTCCAGCTTCTTTCTTATGGCACTGAGCTCGTCCGCCAGCGACGCATCCAAAGATTCAATATTTGTGACGGGATGGTTCAGATTCTGATTTTGATTCTCCTCGTTGAAAACTCCAACTACAGGGATATGATCCTTGTGGGTCCATTCTTGCTTTCCCTTGGGCTTCGGAGCGGTCTTTGCATACATGGGAGTCGCTGGAGAGGCTTCCGCCTTGATCTGGGTCTGAGTTTCTGATCTCCTGCGGTGACTCTCATTTTTTTTTCTGTGCTGAAGCTCTGAGTTGTTTCGATAGCGACGAGAAAGAATAATGTCAGACGGGGAAAGAATAATGTCGGAGAAGTGATACGATAAGAGGTTTTTAAATTTGGTTGGAGCCAAGACTGTGCCAACGGCTACTTTTTAACTAAATTTAATAAAGGAGGTAGTGAAATGACAGTAACAGAAGACAAATCTTAGGTTTTCATTTGTTCATTTCCCAGGCATAGTTATGTCTGAATGCACAGTTTTAGATACAATGGGATTATTACTCAATTGAAGTGGGACTCCACTTACTTCATTGACTGCTACTAAGCTCAGTTGGTTCATTTTATCCTATAGGTCCTGGCCTTAATTGAGATTACATAATGGCTCAATGCTATGAAACATGAGAACTCAGACCCAAATTTTAATCTGAAACTAGTCTTGTTGGATGGAATATCTCTTGATGGCACAAGAGAGGTACATTTTCTAATGGGAACAATAAAAATGAAAGGCTTATAGATAAAAAGATGACAGTCAGGTCCCGACCACATACACAATTTGGTTGACTCTGATCAAAATGCAGTTCTATTCAGTGGTTCAACATGTACAACACCAAAGATATGAAAATAATACAAGAAAACCCTATCAGCTGGCAGAACTTTTGTATGATCTTTTGCTCCAGAACAATATAATGTTTGGAAAAGGGGCATAAGAGTTGAGGGGAGTGAGAAGTATATATCTCCAAGTAAAAGAAAGAGTTGAGGGAGAGAAGCATATAGGCATGGTGATCCTTGGGATCACAAGTAATCAATTGGAAGCTCCCAATCATCCTCTGTTTCTCTCATCTCTCGACGGGACTTCTTGCTTTTGAAACTTCTATTTATGCTCTGACTACGATCAGATCCACCTGATCTTTCAAAGTCAGAATATTCTCCAACTTCATCCAGTGAACTTCCGGCATTCAGGTTGTCCCAGAGACCCTGGTATGAGCATGTCGAAGTTTTAATTAGTGGCATGCAGGATAAATAAAATGTTCCATCAGCTGGGATCCATATCTCATGCATTTATTTTTCTTCTTAAGCCTTTGAAAATTACAGCAATAAGTTTCTCTAACAATGAAGCCATTTCGGGAACTCTGAGAAACAGATGGCTGAGGTTGTCTAAGCAGGTATGCATAACGGAAGCACTCCAACCAACAACTAAGTTTATCTTCGCTGTAACCAGAAAACATGAGGAAATAGGATCTAGGAACAGGCCTGTTTCACCCATATAGACTGTATATTGAAGAAATGGTTCTCTTTAACTAACACAAAATAATAATTGAATCCAGTAGTTGGAACAACCATCAGCAAACAGTCATAAATAGATAAAAGAAACATCTATAAGCACATAATCCTGTTTGCCAAAGGTTTGTGGTTGTTTGAAACTGTGTGTAAATGCATCATAAATATACACAGAGCTGCCTTTGAGCTTTACTTCATTTGAGACAAGGAAAAAATTTGACCACAGTGCTCGGTTGTGCAAAAATAACCTTGATCAACAAACCTCATAAAAAATTAATAAATCTTAGCACTAGCAAGACATTAATTAATAAATAAAGTGAACACAAAGTCTGACTACCAGCTTCATCGTGAACCAAAGGTACCTTTGTTAGTCTTTGAATGCGTGAGGCTGCAGCTTCGTGAACAACTACAGTGTCAGATACAACTTCGAGGACATCCTCTACAAGCAAAGCATAAGTGCTCACCTGTATTATGACAAGAAAACTGCATTTTGATATTTGAGTATAGAACTCTTTCAAGAAGAGATATCAACAATGCATACACTGAATAATTATGATCATGCGAGCATAATTTATGTAGGCATTTGCTAATAAGAGAGAAAGGACTGGATTTCCTACCAAACTTGATGGTATAATGGAAATCCCAAATGAATCAAGCTCAAGTGATTCGACAGCCCCTGAATTAATGTTGAAAGTGTATCCCCGCACCTAGAATTGGAAGATGAATAGGATAAGAAAACTTGAGCCTAAATAATGACGTATAACAAGTTTGGTGACTGAAATTCAGATTCACCTTCCCAATGTTCCGCCGACTTGCAGTTAGAACTCTGTACCCTACCTAAGAAACATCACAAGTTAAATACAATGACCGGCAATGTGGAAAATATTGCATGCTGGGTTGGACAAGTAAACAAAAATACATACCAACGTGTCAAGTCCAACCATTTTAATATCGTTCTCCATCACATTCTCATCCTTAACAAGCACAACATCACCAACCTGTAAAAAATAACAAATAGATTAACATGTTGAAGACACCAATGAACGAGCTGCATACATGTGTAAGGAAACAAATAACTAGACTAAATGAGTTGAAGCTCAAGTCCACAGCATAATCCTTCCCATAAAATCAGTGGTATGAAAACGTATGGCCAAAGGCAACAAATACCAGGGCAGTGCCAGAAGAGTATCAATGGCTTAATAAGATGAACCCTGGACCATAAACAATCTGAAAAGCAAAACATACACTGTGCCCAAGGGTGACTGCTCTCATCATCTTTGAAACAAATTAAACATAAACTAAATTGTAAAGGATGTAAAGATTCATTGAATATGTAAAGGAACTAGATCAACATCACGTCTAAATCAGACTACTCTTCTATGTGGCAAGTTACAGAACCATTAAAATAAATTGGGAAAATATATGAAAACAAAAACACTGAAACAGCAGATTTTCACATGTTATGCAGTGAAACAGTTCTCAATCTTTGCTAACTATAACATGCACTGAAAAGAAAAAAAGAACAGAGAGATAAAAGAGAATACCTGTCTAACATCCTCAAGAAGAAACCTTTCTGATTCACCAGCAAGCAAGTTTGGCCTCACTTCAACTACCAGTACCACCCACTAAAGAAAAACAAAAACAAAAATGAGTATAACAGAAAGCTTACATGGACACTTACATTATCGAGTTCTCAACTTTGGTCAACAAATACACTTACGGAAGTAGTATCAACCCATAGTTGGGAAATGAAACCCAAAGACAGAGCAGACTGAATACTTATAGTTTGCTTTGCTAACAAATTTGATCTCCTCATCACTTGTTTTCCTCTCCTTAATCTTACTTTTTTTGTTATATCAACACCAGAATCCTCTTTTTTACTATTCTCTTCCGTCATTTCAACAATTTCCCTTCCACTTTTCTCTGCAGAATTCACATAAACTTGTCCTTTGAACCCCAATTCACCAAACAATTCTTGATTTTCACTGTCCCTTGAGTTTGGTTTAAAACTGCACATAGCAAACTGTAACTTGCCATTTCTAACATTTGCACAGTTTGGTCTCCATTTACCATCAGAGAAAGTTCTATTCTTGGTTACAGACACGGAAGTGGATAAAGGGATTGAGCTTACGCACTCACACATTCTCAAAACCCTAACTTCCAATCCCATGTCACCGGAAATTTAACTGAAATTTTGTTGAAGGGAAAGCAGATAACCCGAACGAGAGCAGAGCAAGGGGCGGACGCTGTAGTACACGCGTACCAACAATTAATTTACCCTTAATTAGCCTAAGGGACAATAACAACCAGATCCTTGTTTTGTTTATTTTTATAAAATAATCCAAAAAGTTATCATTTATTTCAAATAAGTCACCTCTAACTTCTAAGGCTTTAACCCATATAAAATGACACAATTAATATTCTAACTTTCCACCCATTTCAAGTCCGGTTTCTATGTTATATATGGCTGTGCTCAATGACATATTGGCTGAAGTAGATATGTCTTTTTATCAATCAAAATCTTATCTTTTTATTCACCCATAAAATTTGAATAATTTAAAAAAATTACTACAATTTATTTTTTTTCTCGATAATTCATACATTTCTCTCTAATTTGGTCAAAAAAATCACAAAAAATGAATCTACTAACAAATTATTAAAATTTAATGTCACAATATAGTCTGTATAGTATAATTTTTTTTGAACTAGATTCAATTATCAATTATTTAATTATCAAATATGTATTCTAATAAAGATTATATGATTATTTTACTAAATAAAAGTTTTAAAATAATATTGTGAAAGAAATAAAATAAAATACTTTAAATAAAATAAATATATTTTAAAAAATTTATTTTT
>CP135545.1:56725-197817 GCA_032402905.1 Khaya senegalensis | reverse complement strand
GGAGATGCAGAGAGAGATTGAGGAAACTACTCAGGAAACAAAAGCTGCTCTTGAGAAGATTGTTAATGTGAAATTGAGTGCTGCTCAGCCCAAGAACGTACCTCAGCAGTCATCGGATTCAAAGTATATCAAATATAAGTCATCACAGCAATCAGCAGCTTTCAATTCTGGTGCTAAGGAAAGAATCATTAGAATGGTGGAGATGCCTGTGGACCCACTTGAGCCACCAAAGTTCAAGCACAAGCGTGTTCCAAGGGCCTCTGGTTCTCCACCTGTACCAGTCATGCATTCCCCGCCCAGGCCTGTGACTGTGAAAGATCAACAGGATTGGAAAATCCCACCTTGTATATCGAACTGGAAAAACCCGAAGGGTTACACAATTCCCCTAGATAAGCGTCTTGCAGCAGATGGAAGAGGCCTTCAAGAGGTTCAGATCAATGACAACTTTGCAAAGCTCTCAGAGGCACTTTATGTTGCTGAGCAGAAGGCTAGGGAAGCTGTTGCAATGAGATCGAAGGTACAGAAGGAAATGCTCATGAAGGAGAAGGAAAGGAAAGAACAAGAACTGCGGGCTTTAGCTCAGAAAGCACGTTCGGAGAGAACTGGCGCAGCACCCCCAGCTTCTGTTCCAATCCCATCTGAGAAGAGTGCTATGGATACTTCTGATACGAGATTTGATTATGAGCATGTGAGAGAGAAAGAGAGGGATATGCCTAAGGAAACAAGAGAGGAAAGGGAAGAGCGATTGCAGAGAGAGAAAATTCGTGAGGAGAGACGTCGAGAGAGGGAAAGGGAGAGAAGGTTGGAGGCCAAGGATGCAGCAATGGGAAAGAAGAGTAAGATTACCAGAGACAGAGATCGTGATATTAGTGAGAAAGTTGCTCTTGGCATGGCGTCTACTGGGGCAGCTAGAGGGGGCGAGGTTATGTATGACCAGAGGCTGTTCAACCAGGAGAAAGGGATGGACTCTGGCTTTGCCACTGACGATCAGTACAATGTGTATGACAAGGGCTTGTTTACTGCTCAGCCCACACTTTCAACCCTGTACAGGCCCAAGAAAGATGGTGATGGTGACGTGTACGGAGGAAATGCAGATGAACAGTTGGACAAGATTATGAAGACTGATCGCTTTAAACCTGATAAGGGATTTGCAGGTAGTTCTGAGAGGTCTGGCCCAAGAGACAGACCAGTTGAGTTTGAGAAGGAGGCTGAAGAGGCTGATCCATTTGGTCTCGATCAATTCTTGACAGAGGTCAAGAAGGGGAAGAAAACAACGGAAAAAGTTGGTTCTGGAGGGACAATGAGAGCAAGTGCTGGATCTTCACTGCGAGATGATTATGGAGGTTCTGGTAGAACTCGCATAGGATTCGAAAGGGGGCGTTAAACATCCCTCTGTCAATTATACTGTGCTTTATTTTCATGTGGGTACTTGAATCTCCTTTTAAGTTAAACATAAGGCTTTTCCTTCACTTTTTTGTATTTAATGCTTTATTCCACGACTGTATACTTCTATTTCTGAGCATAACAATGGATATAGAGTTCTTTTGAATTCCCATTTATTGCATTTCTGACAACTGAAAAATGTAAGTAGAAAGTAAGATTTCTCAGGTTTGGTTATGGAAATTGCTTCTGCCATGGTTTGATATCTTTGTGGTGTGGTGATCGTGGAATCAGTTTGTACATTGAAAGGAAGTGTGTTCTAAAAGTATTTGCTGCAAGCGGAAATTACAATTGATTCTTCAAGGATAGGTACTCACAGTCCTCTTTGCCAGTTAATCAAACACCTTGATGCAGAGAAATCTTCTTGTTCCCCTCCTGATTTTTCCTTCTACAAATTGAATGTTGATCCTGCTGTTTGGTATTACAGGCTTGGGTGGAGTTATAGCGGAGAAATTATGGCAGTTTTCAGAGGCAAAGGCAGTCTGTCATGGCCTAAAAATGTTTTATCGGGGACTGCACTCTGTTGTGCAGTGAGAGTTCAATATTAACTTTTACTATACGCAAGGAGAAGTGCTTGGCATCGGTTTCTACTCTCACACCTGGTGTAATTTCATCTCACGACTACCAGAACTTTGAAATTTTAACTTACACAACGTTAAATGATTCCATCACACACAACGATTGTAACTTTAATACCATACAGCATGGTACTTTTAAACATAAACCACACCTTGATTGTCTGAATGTTGATAAAACTATATCCATAGAGAACAAAAAATCTGAGGAAATATGCTTGATATTTCAGCTCCCACAAAAGGAGCTTGGTAAACGCCGTGGTAGTAGACCTACAGGAAGTGAAGAAGTTAAAAAGAGTCATCAAGTGGTTCAAGCCAATCAACTGGAAGAAATTGGAAGCAAGATAAATCCAGCCGAGTTTTCGCCCAGAAGTTGCAGGGAAGCACTGCATTGCCAACTTCTTAAAAAAATGGCCTGACATGCCATTTTCGGATTCAAAAGCTGTTACCCCAAAGAACAATATGAACCCATTCATCGATTTTTTCTTACGTGAGGCCATTGGCTTCTTCTTGCCTCCATTGCAATAGCCACTTATGCTAGTTTTCTCTTGTTGGACCACTACTTTTGCTCTCTAATAGATAGTTTGAACTTCCACAATGGTGCTTTTAAATTACAGAGGCCCGTGCGAAGTATATGTTGTATGTCATGATGTCCTGTGAAGCCTTTACTCTGCAATGTTTTCTCCTCCATAATAGATGAGCTGTTTACGAAGTAGAGCAATTTTGTGATTTTTTTTTGATGTTATGGCAACAACTATAATGATTAGATCAACAGTAAATCAGGGCGAAATGTTAGGCCCTTAATGATAAAAGCCATAAAAGAAGGCAAAGTTGGGATTTTCATCAGCTTGTTGGAAATCCACACAAATCTTATGAAATGGATAAATTTAAGCATGCAACGTGGCCTAAAACCGGCCTCTGCTGACGCTTCTTTAAGATGACACCAAACACTCAGTTTTCGTTCTACCTTGGAGTACCAGACTGCTAGTATGGCTTCTCTGTTTTCTCCAACAACGATTACACTTCGACAGAACACCAAAGCAATTTGCTTTTCTCCCTTGAAACCCACTATTCAAAGCAATTCCTGTTCTTTATCAAACCGTTTCAGGAGTAATCCAGGAAGGTGCAATGCGTATTTTGTCAACATCCCAGATGATCTTCTGGACCGATCATTGTCTCAGTTCCCTATTTTTCAGTCTAGTTTTGTGCAATTTCAGAGAGTTACAGGCGAAATATCGGACGAGCCGAGGTGGTGGTTTCTGGTTTTTGGTGGGCTGATTTGGATATATTTGACTGCAAGGCCTGGTGTTCTTATAGGTGCCATTGATGCATACCTTCTAGCTCCTTTGCAATTGGGTTTTGACAGTTTGATAGGAAGGAGAAGCTTGAAGAGGACTGATTTTATAATAGGGGATAAATTGGGAGAAGGTTCTTTCGGTGTTGTTTATTCTGGAGCAATTGTTCCGAAAAATGTAGCTCTTGAAGAAAGAGGACTGAAAAGAGGAAGGGCAAAATCTTTAGAGTTGGATAGCAGATTCAAGGAAAAAGTCATTCTCAAGAAGGTACGTAAATAATTCTAGGATTGATCCCCATAAAAAAGTACTTTTCTAGATTGGGTATTTTCATGTACTATATATATATGTAGTCTAAGACTGATTATGTTATTTAGCTTTATAAAATACTGATATGGTGTAAATCAGCTTTAGTTTATATCAAATTAACATTGATTGTCCGAAATTCCCATTTTGAAATTGCAGAGGTTCACAGGAGATAAGGACTAATTGACTGATATCTAAATTAGATGAATTTGGATTTACATTGGTGAGAATATGCAGGTGAAAATTGGAGTTCAGAGAGCTGAAGAATTTGCTGATTATGAGGAATGGTTTAATTATAGGCTATCAAGAGCAGCTCCTGAAACATGTGCTGAGTTCCTTGGAAGTTTTGTTGCTGACAAAACAAACACACAATTTACCAAAGGTGGAAAATGGCTTGTTTGGAAATTTGAGGTATTCCTATGGAAATTTGAGAAGCATTTTGAGTACCAATTTGATATTTCCTTCTATATTCAACTTCCCTTGATTGGTCACAAGTGTATTGCGTTTGCATGATCACATGATATTCAAACTTGAGTTCCTTGATTAAATGACCTTTGTTTGTTAAAGGCTTGCAGATAGTTCACAGATCTGAATTCATGTTTCCTTCACTAATTGTAGGGATGTCCATGTAACAGGGAGATCGAAGTCTAGCTGATTACATGAAAGATCGCAACTTCCCTTTTAATTTAGAGTCTTGCATGTTTGGACGCATCTTAGAAGGTGCAGATTCTACAAAACGGAGTGCACTGATCATCAAACAAATACTGCGCCAGATTATAACTTCACTCAAGAAAATCCATGACACAGGCATTGTTCACCGGGACGTAAAGCCAGCCAACCTAGTTGTAACAAAGAGGGGACAGATCAAGCTCATAGATTTTGGGGCTGCAACAGATCTTCGGATAGGCAAAAATTATGTACCCAACAGTACTCTGCTTGATCCTGATTATTCTCCTCCTGAATTATATGTACTTCCAGAGGAAACACCAAGTCCTCCTCCTGAACCAATTGCTGCTTTTCTTTCTCCAATTCTGTGGCAGGTATTAAAATTTTGACCTTTTGTCTGTACATTGATTGAGAATTTAATAGGCTAAATCTAAATTTGTGTACTAATCCTGCGAATGTGATGCCTGTTAATTATTGTTGCAGCTCAACAGTCCTGATTTGTTTGATATGTACTCTGCTGGGATTGTACTCTTGCAAATGGCAATACCAACATTAAGGTCTTCTGCAGGCTTAAAGAATTTCAATTCAGAAATTAAGACAGCAAATTATGACTTGAATAAATGGAGAGAGTACACGCGATTGAGGCCAGATTTCACTATTCTTGATCTTGACTCGGGTAGAGGTTGGGATCTAGCCACAAAGCTTATTTCAGAGAGAGGTTTCCTTAGAAGAGGGCGTCTATCAGCTTCTGCTGCTTTGAGGCATCCTTATTTCTTGCTGGGCGGTGACCAGGCAGCTGCAGTTCTTTCAAAGTTAAGCTTAACCAAGTAATGGACACTTAGATGATGTAAGTAAGTGGTTCTAATGCATCTTCATATCATTTTGGCACTCTTTTTAGCTTATTTGGGTAGGTTACACAACAAAGCAAGTTTCTGCTGTTCTAAACCTAATTAGTTAAGCCAAGTGAATATATTGCTTGAAGACTCAATTATGAGATAATACAGTTATTTATGCTTTTTCTTACTAGGGACAGAAGGAAGGAAGAGAGTGACCAATGCGAATGACACATTCACCAACTTAGTATATGGTAAAGGTATGCATCAACATATTTCTGCAGAAATACTTGCAATCTAGTGGCTCTTTTGTGCCAACACAGGTTGACATTTGTATTTAATATTTTTTTTGGTATCTGAATATTTCAAAGTTCACCGTTTTTTCCCTTGTGATCAAAATTCTTCTTTGTTGCAGTTTCAGTTAATCTTTTCTCTTCTCTAAACCTTGTAAATTTGCATTATGTGTTCATTAGCACCACCAATGCCAAAGGCTCTTTCAAAGACAAGGCCATGATAGAACTGCAGTTGTATTCACAAAACAGTGGATTACATAAGAATGTTGATCTGAATCACTGTGATTTATGAGATTTCTGTAGTTAGCATAAGCCATCAGAACGCTGTCCTTTTTCTATTTTTTGGGGTTTCTATCTTTCATAGAAACAGGTACCACTATTATCTTTAATTTATTATTGAGTTGCATACAAGTTCTTCAAGACGTCAGCTGATCAAACTTCCAAGTTTTACCTTGGAGGATTCACTATGTACACTTTAACAAAGATTTTAAGAAACAGCTATAATTGATGCAACTGCACCCAAGAAAGCAATCCCTTACCACTCTTGTGGCCAATGACAGTGTGAGTGTGAATGTGATCCAAATTCTAGTTTAATTCTTGAATTTCATTGTTTCTTTTAATTTGTAAGAAGTTAGTTGAGCCGATAAAGAATTAACTGAGAAAAAATGAGATTAGTTGAGTAGTTAAATCAAATAGTTGATTTTATTAATTTTTCAAATAAAATTAATAAGGTTATTAGGATTAGTTGTAATTTGTTACTAATTTGCTTTAATTGGCCAAACTTGTACTAAAAATAAGATAAGTTTGAGTGACTAATAAAACAAGAAAGAAACTTTTTCTCTTAATATTCTTCATTTTCTTCTTTTTTTTTCTTCCATTTTCAGTTTTTTGAGTTTGTTTGGTAATTTTAGTTTGTTGACGGCTTCTTCAAGTATCATTTCTTGTTTGTTGTTGGTTAAATCTTAATTTAGTGAGGATGATGAAAACTGTATCTATCTCTTGTTACTAATGGCTGAATTTGACAGAGCTTTAGCGACTAAAGAATAAAGACGGCAAATAGAAGCAAATCGAAATGGTTAATACTGTGTCTTGAAGTTGGCTGAAAAAGAAAAGTTTTTGCAGTGTCTTGTAATGTTTCATGAGATTGGAAACATTTTACTGCTTAAACTCTCTGCTTCACAGATCTAACATTGATCCCGTAGAAATTCCATTATACTGAAGAGACTGCATTCTATACAATTTCACAACTATAGTTGCAGCAATTATACCGGATATGGTAATCCCTGGCTCCACAAATGCACAGCCGATGTAGGAAAGGCCGAAAATCCCTGGTAGATTGGGTCCCCATTAAGGTTGCCCAGAAGAATGCATAATTTTTTCAATAATTTTTGGAACCCAATATCTGCAGAACATGAACCGTATAATCACACAATTCCAAATGTACATGTGGGAAACATATGTTGCCAATGCACAAAAAATGAAAGAGTGAAACCGCAAAGCTTTCATCTTTCTAACCACATTCTAAAAGCAGCATGACATAAAGCTGAAAATTAGTGAGTTTATCAGTGTAAACTGAAAGCACGGATCGAGTTCCAGCAATGAGCATAGCCAGAAGGATATCAACTCTTCAATGTCAGGTGGTAATAGAGGGCGAACTAGTTTGAACTTGGGTACTAAAATGGTTATAGTCTTGCATGGCTATAAATCCGTCTAAGCCTTGATAGTTACTGCATGATGGAGAGAAATATTATTTTACAATCGATTAAATTTGATAAAGAAGATACTGATAGGGAATGAACTCTGTTATTCATGGGTAATGGAAAAAGCCAAAGTGGGTAATAAGGGCCAATTCAAGTGGCAACAAAGATAAACAACAAGAAGGCAGCTGACAAATCCTTCTGTAAATACGAAAGGGGTTCTCTGCTTGTTTCAATGCCTGAAAAGAAATGGATTTTCCTGCCTGCGAACAAAAAATAATAATAATAATAAGAAAGATATGTGCATGCGATTTCAAACCCTAAAGTTATGAAAAAAAATGTTTGTTATGAAGGCATCCTGCACACTTTGAAGAAAATCTTGGTCATAATCACAACCGCAGCAAGTGAACCCAAAATGCTAACAACTGAGTGAGCAAGTAGGCAGCGGCCAGGGAAAAAGCTGCACGGCATGCTTGGTGGCTGTGTTCTCATGACATACTCCGGAGCTTGGGATGCCACTCTCAATCACATACCAACGCCAGAGTCTGTCATAGGGCAGCAACAACACCATCTAGCAGTCACAGATGTAATCATATGACAAAAGGCAGGGTTGAATTGTTTTACGTCAATGGGTAAACTTTTAAAACACATGACAAGCTGCAACATCAGTGTCCTCGACATATCTGGCCTACTATCGATGTATTCTATTTTCATTGAAGAAAATCCTGGAAATAAACATAACCGAACAACAATCAAGATAGCAATTCCCATGTCTGCATATAAGCAGATGGCGGTGTGAAAGGTACACATCCCTTTTGGCGGTGCTTTTGCAATAACAAAAAATTCAGGGGAGTAATTCCAGATATCCAATCCAAGCCAGATCCCGAACATGAAGAATCACATTCTCACACGATACCGAGTGTAGCTATATGATAAACAACATGCTATTGCGCACCCGGTTACGATACTGATTCCATACAACTTCCTTCCTCCAATTCTTGAGAAGAAGGTTTGCATGACCGGAAAAAGCATAGTATGGTGACATTGTTGGCAAATAGCAACGCTGTTAAAGTATGGAATTGGGGGATTGAGGATAATGACAGCCAAATCTATTTTCTTGTTGCTAAGGACTGAATTTGAAAATTTTAGCACTAGGGATTAAAGACAGAGAATGGAATAACCAAACCAGGATAAGAGTTATAGCTCATATTTTTCATTTCTCAATACCCATGTTTTCTACATCCATGACAATATTCATATTTTTGTAGGTTTTACCAGTTACATATTCTTGTATAGTATATTTCTCTTCTGCTCCCTTGCATTTTTAACATACACAATACTACAGATCATCGTGGTGAAGGAATTCCTCCAGAGGATTTTTCTTCTTGCAACCCCACTTACATTTCATAGAACACACGGAGTTGAAGATTGCAATTCTTTTGGAATGAAGGGAAATGATATTTGAAGTTGAAGGAGATTTTGAAAGAACAATTGAATACCCATCATCCATGTAGTCAGTACCATCAGGGAAAAGCTGCCAAAGAAGACTACCAGCCCCACTTCCTCCTTTCTTTGTTGAGTTCAAGAGAGTTTTGTATACCGTGCTGATAAGTGTGTCTCGAAATGATGAGTTATAGCCAGTATCTTTTGTGGATACGCCAAACTCAGAAAACACAACAGGCATTCTGAGATATTTCTCAGCATCCTCTATATGTGCTTCCATCCATGATTTGGTGAATTGGAGATGGGTATCAGAAATCGTTTGCGAAATCCTTCATCAATAAATTTAATTGCTTTAACAGAAGTTGTAGTAATCATATCAATATGATAATGCACAAAGGAAACCATGATGCATTTGGTGATAAAATTCCCAGTGCTGTAAATACATACCAAGAGTCGGCATAAATATGAACAGAAGCAAAGTCAACACCAAGAGTCTGATGATTTCTTAAAAAGTCGGTTCCAACTTGTGTAGCATATGAATTTGGGTTGAATTGAGCCCTATCAGGCGCCGAGGGGCCATAAAATCCTTCCAATCCAATCTCTACCAAGTGCTTTGCATCAATGCTCTTCACGTAGACTGCCATTTCTTGTATCCATGACTAGAAAAGAAAGATATTCAACTACATCAGAATATGAAAAATTTACAGGTTCGTTTACTACAAAGCACAAAAATAAGATATCTGGAGATTAATCTATATAAAAGCCAAAATATTATGCCGCTAGTTGATTAAAAATAAGTACCTGCAGAGTATCACCAGAAGGATCTGAGGTGCATCGAGGCTCGTTCATCAGCTCCCAAGCAAAGATGGTCGGGTCATTCTTGTAAGTTATGTTTGTGAAAGTATTGACTCTGTTGAGAACGGTCTACATTGCCAAAACACCAACAGATATAAAACCACTTGGTTTTCAAACTGAAAAATAAGAAATACTAATGGCTGGTAATTTTCATGGACATTTACTGGTATTGTATTCAAGTTCAATATCTAGGTGTACTATAAAAGATAGTTACCTTAACATGGGCCTTGTAGTAGCTTCTGAGAGTTGGATGAGAGAAGAACTCGTCATCTGAAGTCAAATTCAGTCCAGCAGCTTTACCCCACTTAATATACTGTGCCTTGCCGCCATATGCATCCCAGTTGTTGGTTAATGATAATATGAGCCTGATCTTATACTTCTTTGCTTCACTTATTACAAAATCCAGGGCCTGGAAATTGAAAAGAGAAATTGTCATGGCAATGATAAAGAGCATCTAAGCCTTGTCTTCCAAATGTAGAAAATGAAACTCGCAGTCATGAGAGAAGAGAAAAAAGAGTACCTTGAAAACTTCTTCATCATAAACTGATGGAGACTTCTGAAGAGCTCGCCACTGGCCATCATTAAACGCCCAAGTCCTGCAAACTGTCAGACCCACTGAAGAAGCTTGTTGGAACAGCTCAGTGACTTTTCCTCTTGTAGATTGATCAGCAGCAAATACCATCAGCCAGTAAGTATTAAAACCATTAACATAAAACGGTTGGCCATTAACCACAAATTGATTCCCTTGCTTCCCCACCATTTCCCAGTCACCATCTTCCCTGACTCGCAAATCATAAACCCTAAAAATATGAATTAAATAAGCCAACATTAGTCAAATGAATACAAATTTTTCACAAATTTAAATAAAACAATAAGACAAACACGGAATGATCTCCACTCAGTGGGTTACCCCTGACTTGTCCTAGAGTATGATAAATGATTCTCTGTTTCCTCCACTTCCGACTCAGATTCTTCAGTACAACTCAAGTTTTCAATCAAGATCATTAAAATGAGCAACGAGAAAAAGGACTTAGACCCAAGTTTTATCTTGTGATAATCCATGGTATTAAGTCACCAAGCCCCATTTTTCATCTACCTCGGACCACATATTTATAACTATCCATTCCATCAAAAGGTTTCTGGTCTCTAAGGAAACAAATTGTAGCAAGCAAGAAGAGTGCCGAAGAGAATATCAAACACACTACCTTTGAAGCAAAGGAACTCCAATTCTTTCCTCGGACATTATCTTCACTTTTCCTTACAGTCACAGATAAGTATAGATATAGAATTAGCAATAAAAGTTTGGTTAAGACTGCAGAATGTCACTGCCAAGCAAAGTTACAATACTCATACACGAATTCATGGGACCCAAAACAGGAAACCTCCGTGTAGTTCAGTTGTCATGAATCACTGCCTTTTCTTACGGGAACGTGTTTTAACCAGATTGGTCTTAAAAAAGTAATAAACCCATTTGGGAATTACTTATTCCTTGGCTGAGAGAGAGAGTAAAAATGGGACTAGAAGGAAACAGAAGAGGAGCAGAATTGGAAGGTGATCGTTGTCGGTTCATGTCTGCTGTGATCGTTTTGTCTGATTTACCCAGGTATGTTCATCATTGTTTCGAGTTATTTTTTTAGTTACTGTTTAAGACTCATTAATCAGGACAGAGCCATAGATGAATTGCATTAATTCTGCTTGTTTCTCCAGATTATCACTATAAGTTCTATTGAAATATATGCATACAAATACAGCTGAGTAGATTATTTCCCATCAGGATTCAATCCTCCCACAATGCGGGGGCTGTTGGTTCAACCGATTAATGGCTTGAATTCCGCTCACACAAGGATTTGATTTTTGTTTCTGTAACAATGCGATTCCCGAATTGGAGAAATTATGGATACAAATCAATTCGTAGATAGTATTCCGTTTACGAAATGATAGAAGACTGTCATTGCTTGTAGATGAATTATTAGACTACAAATCAAACAGTGTAGGTAGCAGAAGAACCACATCAAAACTTATTAATCAATTCGTACATATTAGCAGATGCGTCAAGCAATCAGCTTGATCACTGTCTGCGCTAGCTAGTAGATACAAAACAGAGAAGCATAAACCATGAAACCTGGCAAGAACCACAACGGTTGAGATAAAATCTAGATTTAGTAAAACACGAAGGATAAAAAGCCAGATGTCGAGGTTAAAATGAGGGTTGTATCACAAAGCTTACTCAGAATCTGGAGAATGCAACTCAATACAAACCTCACAAAGAGCAAGAGCAGTAGAAATGGTTCATGTCCCTGTATTCCGACGCCCAATCCTCGCAACAAAACCTGCCGTCATGGGAGCTACAGACAGGCCAGATCCACAGTACAAAGAACAAAGGGAAAAAAATATCCTACATATCAACAATACTAGGCAAACCTATCACCTCAATTCTTCTTGTTGTATTTACTGATTTTGAGTAATAATATGAAGCATTTAACCATTGATAAATAACAGCAAATGCATGAACTCGGATAGGCATCACCTATGTGATCAATATCTTTATTATTTGAGCATATAGATGCCTGACATAGCCGGCCCCTGGGAGCAAACTAGCCATTAGAAACTACAAAATGCCTAAACAAATTGTTATTTTTCTCATATTTGTAATATTTGTGGCCATTGTTGTGGTAGCAACTTGAACTAAGAATGGATCATTAGAATCAATGTGGAAACCAATTGATCACATGTTTAACAAGAAACATAAGCTTAAGTTCAGGAATGAGACTTACATACAATATCTGAACTTTAAATGTAGGTATAGATAAGATATTGGATTGCTGTTGATACCTCCTCACATCTGAGAGAGAAGAAACGATTCTTCTTTGTAAGAATTGTATCTGGACTTTTGCAGCTACTACGTTCACATATTCATCTGCAACCAAGTTTTTCAATTGACCTAACCAGGTGAATTACCTAAACAACGAGTAACATGCACATATACCTGCTGTCAACTTCTGTGCCTTCTCAGCCATGCAATCCGCAAAAGCATCAACCTGGTCCTGAGGCTGCTGCTTCTTTTTAGTATAAACAAACAAACCAATCTTCATAAACAAAGGAGTATAACTAAAGTTTGCAGCAGCATATCATTAAATAAAGAAACTTTACCTCTACTGTATCTTCATTCACTTCCATCTCTTTCTTCAGCAATTGAAGAGTAATTCAATGCATTTCGGGAAATTCCTCTTCTTTTAAATGTAACAAAATTTAAAGTGTTAAAAATATATTTAAAATTATTATACTTATATTTAATTATAGAAATATAATTAATAAAATATTCATTTCAATTTAAAAATGTCAAATAAGTGAGGTCAAATAGTAAATTTTGACTTGAGCCGAAAAATAAAGGTTTATCACGGATTTAAGTTTAAGTTGAACTCGTCTGGGAATTTATTCTATATATATTAATAAAATATTATTTTATATACATAAATAATAAATATTTATTAATTGATCCAACACGATTCATTAAGTTTTAAACCCATAAATCATATTAAATTTATCTATTTTTTAAGAAATTAGACTTAACAAGACCTTCAATTAGTATGAGTTTTAAATTTGTGGACAGTATCATAGTAATGATTTTTTATAGGTATTATTATATCATTATCATCCCTTATGAATGTAGATTTGAAAAATATGTTATAATGGTGAGTATCTATTAACTACAAATATTAACTTTAAGTAGACGAATAATTACTAGGTTTGACTTTATAATTAATATATTAGAATAAATATATATATATATAATAATAATAATAATAATAATAAAAAGGACTAATTCATAAATTAAAATTCAAAAAGAAAGTTTTAGTTATAATGATATAATATATAAAGATAATTAATATGATAAAATTATTTAATTTATAAAATAAAAATTTATTTATTAATAATATTTTTTATTATATTAATTAAATAATAAAATTTTTAAATTTTTATTTATTTTAATATAATAAAATTACTTTTTTACATAATTTTTTTTAAATTTTGATCTTTTTAAAATGTATTTGGTGGGCCGGGCAATGAATATCATGATAGACAACCCATATATAATTGGGCCCTACAAATCCTTATGATTGAACAGGTGACCATCTACTATAATTTTATTATATTATTTATATTAATATGATAAATTTTTTTTATTTAAAATTTAAAAAAAAAAAAAACCCAAAAAAACACTTATGCACGGGAGCAGCCGACGAAAACGAGTAAGCGCTTCCCCACAAACGCGTTTATAGTACGAACTCCGTTTGATGATAACTCGTCGAGTGACCTGTCATCCGATCATCATCAACTTTTGATGGATCAATCTGCGATAAACTAAATTCTTTGAGGTCACTTCCGTCATTTCATGTTTTCAACAACCAAGTGATTAATTAATATAATTAATTTACAGTGATTCCACACTTAATCAACTGGTTAGAAATCAACTGCCTGACAACTAACCAGTTGAGTAAATAATCACAAGTAACCTCCACTGTTAGTATAATATTCGGACACTGGTTTAACCTTTTTCTGGTTCTTTCAAGCCCAAATCTCTCTCTTTCTCTCTCTCACTCGGCAGCTGTGTCTCGTGTTCTGTATGATTTGGTTCAGTGAGTTGGTCCTCCCTTCATGCTAAGGTAAATTCCACTTCTCGATTCTCTGTTGCAGCTGAAATGGGTCGAAATTTCTCTGTTTGAAGTTCGGTAGCTGGTTTTCAGCTCCTTAAGCTCTCGTTCTCTGGATCTGACGCATTGCTTCTTTCTTCGTACTTGATATCGTATTTGTTTAGCTGAGAAAGTTTGTCTCTTGAGCTGATATCTTTTCAAAGTTCTAATCTTTAATTAAGTGCTTAGAAACTCAGATCTTGCGTGAATTGTGGGGTATCTTGGTTTTTTTTTTTTTTCCCACTTTGTGTTTTTCTGTGTTCTGATTGATTCGTCAGCTCATATTCATCTTTTTAAATTTGAAATCCTGCAGATTTGTCAATCCTCGAGTCCATGAAGAACTTGAAAAAGTATTTTCCTGTTTCTATTTTCATCTTTCTTTCTTTAGCTCTTCATGTTGCTTTAGCTGCTGATTACATACCCAGTGAGCAAATCCTTCTAAATTGTGGAGAATCCTCCATCCTTAATGATACTGATGGCCGGAGTTGGACTCCGGATATCGGGTCAAAGTTTTTGTTATCAACTAAGGATTCCACAACTTCCAAAGCTGCAACTCAGGACCCTGCCGTCTCTCCAATTCCATTCATGACCGCTAGGGTTTTCCACTCTAACTTTACTTATAGTTTCCCAGTAGTAGCCGGCCGTAAATTTGTGAGACTTTATTTCTATTCGAATTCATACAATGGGCTTAATGTAACCAATGCTCTCTTTTCTGTCACTACTGGGTCGTATACTCTTCTTAAGAACTTCAGTGTTGGTCAAACGACGGAAGCTTTGAATTATGCTTATGTTATTAAGGAGTATGCAGTCAATGTAGATGGTGAAACTTTGAACATAACTTTCAGTCCAATGACTGTTTCAAATGCTTATGCGTTTGTGAATGGGATTGAGGTGATGTCCATGCCTGATATTTATAGTTCTACTGATGGAACGGTGATGATAGTTGGTCAATCTGCTCCTCTCTATATTGATAATACTACTGCTCTGGAGAATGTCTACCGCTTAAATGTTGGTGGGAAAGATATCTCGCCATCAGGGGATACAGGTCTGTTTAGGTCTTGGTATAATGACCAGCCGTACGTTTTTGGAGCAGCCTGGGGGGTGCCCATGGCAGCTGAGCCAAATATGACAATTAAGTACCCTAATGACATGCCTTCATATGTTGCACCTTTAGATGTCTACTCCACGGCTAGATCTATGGGGCCAAATTCTCAAGTCAACCAAAATTACAATTTGTCCTGGATTTTCAGTGTTGATTCAGGTTTCAATTACCTGGTGAGGCTTCATTTCTGTGAGGTTCTTTCAACTATATCCAAATTGAATCAGAGAGTGTTTAACATTTACCTCTATAATCAAACTGCTTTTTCCGGGGCTGATGTAATTGCCTGGGCAAAGAGTAATGGGGTACCAACGTATCAGGACTATGGGGTTCTTGTTCAAGGTAATGGTCCACAGAAGGATCTACAGCTTGATCTGCATCCAGATGTGGCTGAAAAGCCCATGTACTACGATGCAATCTTAAATGGAATCGAGATTTTCAAAGTAAGCAATGCGGATGGTAATCTTGCAGGGCCAAATCCTATCCCTGGTCCAAAACAGAATCTAGTTGATCCATCTTTGGCTCTATCATTGGGTCACTCTGGCAATTCAAAGAAGAAAGCAATCATTGGTGGGGGTGTCGGTGGAGGAATTGCTCTAGCCCTTGCCATTGGTCTCTGTCTTGTTGTTGCAAATCGTCGTCGCAGACGTGGGAAGGACCCTAGTACAAGTGATGGGCCCTCAGGTTGGCTTCCTCTTTCACTATATGGAAATTCACATTCTGCTGGTTCAGCCAAGACAAACACTACAGGAAGTTATGCATCTTCCCTTCCTTCAAACCTTTGCCGCCACTTTTCATTTGCCGAGATCAAAGCTGCCACTAACAACTTTGATGAAGCTCTACTTCTTGGGGTTGGAGGTTTTGGCAAAGTGTACCGCGGAGAAATTGATGGCGGAACAACTAAAGTTGCAATCAAGCGTGGGAACCCACTCTCCGAGCAAGGTGTGCATGAGTTCCAGACTGAGATTGAAATGCTCTCGAAGCTTCGACACCGTCACCTTGTTTCATTGATAGGATACTGTGAAGAGAACTGTGAAATGATCCTTGTGTATGATTACATGGCTCATGGAACACTGAGGGAGCATCTTTACAAAACCCAAAAGCCACCTCTGCCATGGAAGCAAAGGCTTGAGATATGCATTGGTGCTGCTCGCGGTTTGCACTATCTCCACACTGGTGCCAAGCACACTATTATTCACCGAGATGTTAAGACTACCAATATTCTTTTGGATGAGAAATGGGTGGCAAAGGTTTCTGATTTTGGGTTGTCAAAAACTGGCCCTACATTGGATCACACTCATGTCAGCACTGTTGTGAAGGGTAGCTTCGGCTATTTGGATCCTGAGTACTTCAGGCGTCAGCAACTAACAGAGAAGTCTGATGTTTACTCTTTTGGTGTTGTTCTCTTTGAAATCATTTGTGCTCGACCAGCCTTAAACCCAACATTGCCAAAGGAGCAAGTGAGCTTAGCCGAGTGGGCAGCTCATTGCCACAAGAAAGGCATTCTTGATCAGATTCTCGACCCTCATCTCAAGGGAAAGATTGCACCGGAATGTTTCAAAAAGTTTGCTGAGACTGCAATGAAGTGTGTTTCCGATCAAGGCATTGACAGGCCGGCAATGGGCGATGTGCTGTGGAACCTAGAATTCGCGTTGCAGCTACAAGAGAGTGCAGAAGAAAGCGGCAAGGGTCTTGGCGGAATAGAAATTGAAGGAGCATTTGACGTGGCCTGTAAAGGCAAGAAAGATACCGATGCAATTCCAGGTTTCAACGGAAATGTGACAGATTCCAGGAGCAGTGGAATGAGTATGAGCATAGGTGGTCGCAGTTTAGCCAGTGAAGACTCGGATGGCTTGACACCAAGTGCTGTATTCTCACAAATCATGAACCCAAAAGGGCGTTAATCCCACTCCCCACTGTCATTGCCAGAATCCAGTAATGCTTCTGATATTACTGGATTTGCATATCAAGTTTCCTTATTCATTTATTTACCAATAGTCGTTTTCTTTTTTCCTCATATGATATGTTTTCTACCATGTCACAATTTGTATCTAAGATTGAATCAAAGGGTGTAAAAGTAATTTGCTTGGCTTCGATATCCCCCAAATGAGAACATCTATTTTCATCATTTATATTTACCAGTGTAATAATTAACTGTCATTCATATACTGATGTTTTCACAAGGTGAGCAGAACGATTGTGTATACCATATCATGCATGGTTCACACATATGAATGAAGTGGCCTGTTGTGACAGAAGGAACAAACAATCGGCCAAGTTCTTGGTCTGGATGACTGAAAAGCACAACCTACAAGTAATGAGAAATCAAATCAGTTTGTGAATTGTGATTTTGCCATAAAATCTGCTGTATTACATGTAAATGGGGTCCTGATTGGTTGTAGTCATGGGAAATTCATATTTGCAAGCAAGACAAGGATAATTCCCAGTATTCTTTCTTTCTTTTCCTTCTTTCCATTTTAATAACAAAAACAAATGGGTAGGAAAAGGATGTTTGGATGGGCTGGCAAAGCGTGGGCAGGAGTTAGTGGGAATAATAGCTGTCCAAGTCTTTATACGCGGTTGTTTTGTTTTTCTTGAATAATTTGGCTTGTTGATTCAGAGATGTACGGATGAGAGATAGCCATATTAAATTTGGTGGAGCGGGGTGACCACAGGAATTCTAAAAAAGAGGCAGCGCCACATGTAATCCTAACGTTGATAGGGAAAGAACCCAAAAAAAAAATAAAAACAGAAAGAAAGAGATAGAGAGGAAGAACAGGACATGGCATCCACTATGCCAATTTTCATTAGTGGGTGAAGCAACAAGAAAGAAAGAGTCAACACAACAGCCTGCCTGCAACAAAGCCAAAAATACAATGAATAATATTGTGGAGTGGGTGGAAGCTTTGTGGACTCAAGGCGTTTCTTTACAAGACAACATAGAGTCACTACCATAAAAGATAGGAGCCAGTGTATGCGAGTCCCAAACATATACTCTAACCTACCCTAGCCTACCCTTGACAACCGTGAGATTTACAAATCAATGCATGTTTTAAAGCATGCTTTAAGACTGTTAAAAAAACCTTAACAAGTATAACGGTAAATTAATGATCACTAATGTTTATTGAGATCCCTTACTTTTACAAGTAACATAAAACACCCAAAGATTTTATTTCTTTGTGCTCACAGTGAAACTCATAAAGACCAAAACGGACTAACAGTAATGACTTACAAAAAAATAATTCTCAAATTTTCTAATACATTGTTTGCCCAAAAACAGGGATGAATCACGTCTGAACCCCAGTTCATGCAAGCAGCCATTTCTACATAAATAATGCATTAGCAATATACAAACAAAACAAAACAAAATTTCAGAGTTAAGCAAATCTAACTACTAACACCAAAAAAAGATTTAAAAAAAAAAAAAAAGAGGATTGGAATGACCCTTGTACTAATCATTTTTGAAACTGGGCAGCTGAGTCTACAGCAGCAGCTATCTTCCTCTGTAGCTCTGGCTTGTTTGCACCAACAAGCTTGTCAATTTGCTGCCCATCTTTCAGGAAGAAGAAAGTAGGAGTTGCTTTGATATCCCATGAAGTGCTGAACTCCTGAAGCACACAAAAGCATTTACAAATTTTATCAGCCTAACTTCAGTATATTCCGTCATACAGACCCCAAAACATCAATGAAATGAATGATTTCTATCTGCCAAATATTCTTCAGAAAAATTGTCATGCCAGCGTAGTCCCATTGACATCAGAAGTGATGGAAACTTCTATGATATCCATATGTAAAGGCATAGATTCTAAGATCAAACATTATGATTTCTCTGTCATGTTTTTCTTCAAAATTTAAAGAACAATGCATTACTTACAACTAATTCATCGACATCAACCAACAGGAACATTAAAGAAGAGTATTTCTCAGATAGCTCGGAGTACAATGGCGCAATCATTCTACAAGGACCACACCATGTTGCACTGAAGTTTGCGACCACCTGCTCAATCATACATAGAAAAGAAATTCATAAGATAGATCAAATTAAACTTCATCGACCAGTCTTGAGTAAACCCATATATTTAATCACAATAGCTGCACAATAGGATTTTTTCTGAACAAGAGAATCAAAGGTCTTGCAAATATCTTTGGACAGCAAGAAGCGGTCAATCCAGGGAAAGAAAACATTAAGGTAAAAGTAGTGGTGAGGGAACAATGCTCTCAAATTTGTTTCCATAAATCCATAAATTGCCTTATTAAAAAGTAATTTATGGAAAGCATACATTATATTTGGTTTCAATTTGTTTGGAGATGATATTTCTTGGGTCATTCTAAGCTTCATAGTTTGATGTTGTGTATTTTCTAATGAAATTTGTCTAGAATGACATTTGTAAATTTAAACAATTAGGCGGCCATGACTTGGTAATTCTTTTGTCTATCAAATGTGAAACCTTCAGCAATGGCTCCAACCTCAAATCCAGAGCCTTTGTGCTTCATTTGAGATTTACAAAGGCTGGACCTTTTTGGTGGACCCTCAATATAGTATAGGATTTGTCCAACTCACCAAAACATAAATCAGTTCAGTCAAAACACATCAAAGCCAACCATTAAGAAATGATAATCAAACTCCTAGATATCATTTACCATTGCTCTCATTCTGTCCTGAACAGAAAGTGAATGTTAACTTACAATCTTTCCATCTCTACTTGCTTCTGAAAGCTTTTGTTCCCAAGCCTCTTTGGTTGTAATAAGACTCACATTTCCACGAGCAAACTCAACATGCTGATCAGATTCATCATCACCATGATGCTACAAATATCATGAACATTGATGAGTTAAGAATGAAAACCCACAAATCACATAAATTATATATAGTAAAACATCAAAAACATCATAAGAAAATTATACTCTTAGGCTCTGTTTAAAGTACTTGCATTTATTGTCATGGTTCATATCTTTCACATATTTTCAACACTCTTAAGACTAAACCAGAAGAAAAACAGAATTTCACATGTGCAGAAGTAGAAAATTCTACAAACACCTGGCTAAAGTACTTACCTTGGACACACAAAGCCCCATGTCAATGTTAGAAAGCTGAAGTTCTAAACGCTAACAATGGTAACACACTGGTACACCTGAAATCGAAGACCATCCATATTACAAAAACAAAAACACAGATAAAACCCACTCTAAACAATTAATTATCCAACTGTTCAATTTTTTTTTTTTTTAAAAATACAATCAATGCAATCAAATCTTTTTCCAATAAGTAATTAATTTTAGAACCAACAATAAATATCAAAACAAAATAGAACAAAATAGGCATCAACGCTGACAGAAGATTTTATGCAAGTTTAGAAATATAATTTAATACATCTACCAATGCCAGCATGCCAATTCAGATTATTTATGAATTTATTACTTAATAAATGAATCATTCAATCAAGCCATCAAATCTTCAGCTCATTCCCATAAAAAATATATAACGATTATTTGTTCCCATTCAAACAATTCCTAATAATAATAATAATAATAATAATAATCCGTCTCCCAACCTTAATGAAAACAAAACAATTCAACGAAATCGAAATCGAAACGAAATTTAAATTCATTACCTGTTGAATTAAACGAGATTGTCGATAAGAGGAGCAGATCAATTCGATAACAAAAAAGAAATAGAAATTCAGAATAGAAAGATTCAAAACCCTAATCACACAACAAAACGCCTACGTTCAGGACATATATACAGGTGAGAAATATCTATCCGTCTACGATTACCACTAGCGTTTCGTAATTAACAAATAAAAAGACGACGACGCGAATATTCACAGACACCTAACAACGTGAACATCGTTTCTTTCGTGTGAATTTATGTTTCTTTCTAGGTTGTTTGTTTCGGGTCTGGATTAAAGTTTTGGAAATTACGAAATAACCTCCCGGCTTCGATTGAGGGAAATGATAAATTCAGTCTCTCTATTTGCAAAATTAACAAATAGGTCCATAAATTTATTTCTTGTTTGATTGTTCCAATTTTTTGCCTAACCATCCACCTTATAAAAATTAACATAATTATAAAATATTTTAAAAAATTAATAATTTTTATGTAGTTATTATAAAAAAATATTATAAATATTTTAAAATTTATTTCGTGTATTTTTTTTATTGAATGTTCATACTGTATTCTGAATTAAAATGAATAATTTTTTCTTGCCTAAACTTTAACAGAAGGAATAATTAAATTTTTACGACCAACAGCAACATTTTCTAAATTATATATCTTATTTTTTATTAAAAAAATTACTTAATAAATAACTAGTGGTTTATTTGTTATGTTTTGAAATTATTGGGATAAGTTTGATAATTAACTTTAATGACCATTGCTTAACCCACATACACAAATACCCCTTCATACTTGGCTTCATGTGGTTATATGTCCCTGAGTGCCAGGGACGTTTTGGTAAAGTTAAATGCCTCTGTATATGGTTAGCAACGGACATGGCGGCGGACATTGGGCAGAGAATTATTTCGTTCGGTCCGATGTGGAAGGGTCGGGGAAAAAGTAAAGTTTCAAAAGCACCCCTATATTATAGCAAAATAACGATAATACTCTTTTGCCTTGAGATTTCGTGGATCATTCATGGATGTGATGTGGACCGTGGACCTTTCTCTTGTGACAGAAATTATCATTAGGATAATCAAAGGCGTCAAAGATGCTTGACTCAGGATACAACGGGGGGATGCGCGGCTAGCTGGTACCAAGCAGGTCAAGTCTGAGGGCTGATTATGGAATTAGGCACGCTCGTCCCACGGCAATCATGCGAAAAGTTAGTATTCCAGCTGAAAGTTTCAACGTGTCATCTGTCTTTAAAACAGTTTTCTGTTGTTGTCAAACAATAAAGACCCAAGACCACGACTTCTAGTCATACACAATTCACATATGAACATTACGAAAACAAATAACCAAAGCATTAAGTATTCATTTCTCTTTTTGTTGTTAGTAAATTTTTATTTAACATCAAAAAGAAATTAACCAAAAAAGAGAGAGAGAAGAAGAATTAAGTATTCAAGGTAAAAACCAGGTTTAAGTAGTTTTTAGGACTATAACTGCATTGAGTGAAAGGAGTTTCAAACGAGAATCATTCAAGATAACACTAAACATCGTGCCCTTATAACTCCTCCCTACACATAGTTCCTCCCCGGTACCAACATGCCGCCATCCCAAACCAACATTTAAGAAACAAGACAATATAAAACATATTTCATATAAATGGGTTCCATTTCTGAAATATCCTAATAACCCATCAACCCATGGCATACTTCTGCGTCCAGCTTCGTGCAGTCGCTTCATACTTGGCCCTGTCGGACTTGTACATGTGAGCAATCTCAGGCACAAGAGGGTCATCGGGATTTGGGTCGGTTAGCAATGAACAGATAGAGAGCAAGACCTGAAAAACATTCATAGTTAGGTATCCAAAAATCAATTACAATATTGGCATAAAATTAATGAAGTTGAAACAGTTTGCTTAGGTCCAAAGCAGGAGTTTCCACTAAATCCATCACCATCCAACCAAGTATTAGTCCCAGATTTCAACTTTGGCATGCAACTTATAAGAGTACTGAAATTTCCAACTGTAGCAAGCCAAACAAAAGCACAATGCATGCAACTTATAAGAGTACTGAAATTAACAAACTCTTGCATTGTGCAGGCTGAATTGGACCTCAGCAATAAGAGAAGAAAACTAACAAAATGCTTAAGAGATGAAGGGCATAATTTCTTAATGGAGTACACAGCTTCCCCACCTCCCCTTCATTGACTTGAAGATAGGATAAAGAGTGCATAAATTTGCTATCCCACTTTATTTCCACTATCCAAACGAGAGATTTGGGAGTTTAAATTGAAGAATCCCGGATCAAGCTTTACTTAGGTGTGCAGTATGCCACTACCAAGCCAAGATAAATAGATTCAAGACAAATACCATGATAAATACCAAGCTATTGAAATTAAGTTAAAAGGGAAGGAAATACAAACCTTTGAAATGGTAAGAGCTGGGCTCCACTGTTCTTTAAGGATATCAAGACAGATGCTTCCGTTGCTGTTGATGTTCGGATGGAAGACCTTAGTCCTAAAAGCAACCTAAAAAACAGACATAACATTTCTTTTAAGAAAAGTAACACAGTAAAGAATTGCCTTGATAAAGAAAATAAAATCAAACACATAATTTCCATACAGAGTAAAGTCACCTTTGGAGGCTTGAAAGGATAATCAGGAGGAAAATGAATAGTAACCAAGAATACACCTCCTGCATATGGACTATCAGAGGGGCCCATTATTGTTGCTTGCCAATGGAACATATCTTCAGCCACAGGACCTGTAACAAATTAGCAAGCATTGAACAACTATTAAAATTACATATTTAAAAGACATAAAGTGAATAAACAAACGAGAATATCTCTCAATATCAGCTCAATCTTTTAACACTAATCATAGGTAATCATAGGAACAAATCACAACAATGAAAACTGCCAACTAAGCAAAAGACTGCATGCAAATTTAGAAAAAGAATTGTGACTATGAGGAATCCAGTCTCCATTGAATGGATGAAAACAACGACCAGCATGAAATCAATTATCCAAAATACGAACGGGATGTCTATCACAATCGATCTTACTAAGATTCATCACCAACAACTCAACAGTAATACAAACAAAGGCAACCAGCAAATCTAGATTAAATAAATCATATCACCGAGTCCAGCAGCTCATCGATTTATGACATAAATGATCTAAAATGCGGCCGAAACAAAAAATTATACCTGCGCTGCAAGACGTAGGAGGATCTTTCTGCAAATCCTTCAGTTCCTTCAAAATACGCTTCGCAGCCATGATTTCTTCAACAGAACGAACTTAGAACCTGCAAAACTGTGCAAACATCCATATTCAACTACAACTTTTTTGAACGATCCAAGCTTTATAAGCAACCAATAACTTGATCTGTTTCACCGAAATCTACAATAAAACTATAATTACAAAAATTGAAAAAATAGAGGCGAAATTAACCTTGTGCGGCGGAGAATGCAACCTTAGGGTAATAGCGATGAGAAAGGGAAACGGCTTTCACGCAGATCTGAGGCCGGCCGCTTCCGCCTCTCTCCTCCTCTACAACCCCTTTCTTCTTCAACACAAAAGTCGCGGAGAAAAAAGACTCGGTTTTTGCTTAACTCGACTTATATACGTGGCAAAAATTACTTTTGAAAAAAAATTAATTATCGTTCTTATCCGTTTTCATTAATTAATTAATTAATTTATTTATTTATTGTCTTCTTATCTACTTCTTTGGATTTTGGACAAATTCTTTTCATTCAAAATTAAAGATTTACCATCGAATCAGGGACGCTCATCACGTGGCATCCCTTGGTCGTCGGTCCAAAAGTCAACTTATCCCTATATTTTTGAGTGGATCAATGATATTTTAGGATTTAATATATTTTAATTATTAAATAATTTGAAAATGGTATTTTAATCAGTGATTAAGCAAACCTACTTCTACTTTTGGATACCAGAGTGTTGTTAAAATACTCTCCTAATTTAATATTTTAAAATTATTTATTTAAAAAATATTATATAATTAAAAATTAATATATATTATTATTAAATGTAGGTAATTATCTCATTATTTTATATAAATAAAAATTTTTATTTATAAATTTATTATATATTTTGTGATTGTTGACCTAAAAGTGTGTATTTTAATATATTATTTAAAATAATAACATATGACTTAAAAATAGATTTGTCTATAGTACTTAAAGTTACCTTTGCATTCTATTTTTTAAGTTATTTATAGGTTATTTTAATTTTAAATATTATTTATTATATATTTTAATTTTTATATTACATATTTTAAATATTTTAATTTTTTTATTTCAAATTTTATAAAAATTATTTCACGTTTCATAATTAAAAATATTTTGAAATGCAATGGTACCTTCAAGTATCATAGATAATTCTCTTAAAAATTATAATATTAGCATTATTAATAAATATAAAATTATTAAAAAAAAAGGATTGTCATGAAGTGTAAAACACTAAAGAAATGTAATATTTAGTGAATTTGAAGTTAATAACATGTAATTATCGAGATAAAAAAATAGAATATGATGATAATAAAATAGATTTTATAATTTTCATTAAAAAAATAAAAATATAATATTTTGATAAATGAAATAAAATTTAGAATTTTTTTAAAAATATTTAATAGATAATTAAAAGTATTTAATAAACAAAAATAATTAATAAAATTAAAAGTATTTAATATGCAAAAATAATTATTTTATATTGTTGAAAGAATAATCGAGTAATTAAAAATAGTTGAGTAATTGATAAAAATTTCACTTAATTTTTTCCTGCAAATGCAAGTTGCCACGTGTCTCGTCGTCTGAGACAATTAAAAGTTCGCAAATTGAGTAGGCCCATGGGGCTCCTCGTCAATCCGAAACTCAAAACAATCGGACAGAAACCGAAATTTCCGATTTTCGGTTTGTAAAATTTCTGGTTTGTTTTGTCGTTTAGTCGGTTGGTTAGTTAATTACCGCAGAAAACGCTGATTAACAACAGTCTTTTCAAAGTGTAATCTCAGTTAACGCGCCGTTACCAAACTGCTGTCGTTTTTGGAAATTTCCATTCGATTCATGTGTTTGTCTCTAGGGTTAGGGTTTCGAATTGCGCGGATTTAGATCTTACATTATCGCGAAGTTTGTAAATTTATTTTCATGCGAATCGAATGATTCGATTGAAAGATTTGCTTTTGTCTTGTGTTGGCAGGTGAAGATATCGAATTAGATATTGTGATTTGAGGTAAAGAAAATGGAGGATGAGAAGAAGAAGAAGAGAAACAAGAAAAAGAAGAACAAGCAGAACAAAACGACGGAAGAGGTTGCCTTTGGTGCGGATCAGAAGCACGGGACCGATGAACAGAATGATGAGATTCGCGGCCAAGCTTCTGAGAAAGCTGAGATTCAAAATGGTGAAGTGGATCCGGATAGACACCAAACCAATGGCACAGAAAGCGTAAGTTTGGCTACAATAATAATTTATACGGACAAGATTTGATTAAGCTGGTGCAATATATTCTTAATTGCTGCGTACGTTTCTGAATTGCATGTGGTGCAATGCACTTGTATGATGGAATATTAATTACAAACCTCATTGATAAAATGTTTTGTGTGATTGCGTTCTGCGGTGGAATATGTGTTCTGGGTGAAATTATTGATTGATATTGGATGAAGATGAGATGGCCAGTGTAAACTCGTTTTAAATGATGCGATTATTATGAATTTCAATCTAAGGATCTTCAATTTTCCTTACATTCTGATTTTCAATTTTCCTTGCATTCCGCTGCCTGATTATTGGATTTTCTTAATGAGTGACTACTAAGTTTGGCTCTCTTTTTGGGAAAAAATTTTTTGTGCAGACCATCTTAGCTGAGGCTGAGAGACAACACTTGATGCGAAGAGAGGTAATGGTTGTTTTGTCAACTCTTGTCTTTTCTTTCCGTTGTGAAGTGCACAAGTAACTCTTATCTCTCTCTCTCTCTCTCTCTCTCTCTCTCTCTCTCTCTCTCTGCTTCAATAGGCCATTCTGGAAGAGACAATCAAAAAATTACAAAATGAAAGAGAATCTCACATGCAGATAGAGGTAATGTAAACTGAATCTGGTTGTAGCAATAAGCAAGAATTCTCCTAAGTGGGGGAATATGTAGGCCATTCCTGTAAACAGTTGATATTTATCTGCACATGTATGTTTGGGCTTAGATGCTTCTTTGTCCTTGTTTTCAGAGTTATCGGTCATTATTTTGATACTTACCGTGAACCATTCTGACAGGCTACCTTGGAAGAGACAATCAAACAATTAAAAAATGAAAGCGATTCACAAAAAGAGAAAGCGGTATTTCAAGTTCAATCTAGCTGTGGAATTTATCTAGATCAGTCACTTTATTCCTTTTCCTTCCAATGAAGTTGCACACATAGTAACCCTATGTTTTTCCACAGGGTACCTTAGAAGAGACAATCAAACAATTACAAAATGAAAACGAACTACACATGCAAAAAGAGGTAAAAAGAGAGAAAAAAAATATGATTGGATTGGTATCTGCTATCTTTCAATTATTTTACAAAAATTTCCTTCATATAATTAACAATATTTATTTTATAGTCCTTTTTTCTTTTTTGTATGAAGCACATAACAGCTCACTGTGTTTTTACAGGCTACTCTAGAAGAGACAATTAAACAATTACAAAATGAACATGATTCACACATACAAAAAGAGGAAATAAAAGTCAATCTAATTATCATGAAAGGGAGGAAAATATTTTGAGAATTATTATTAAGAACATTGGATGTTCTCCATTTTATTTAGTCTTCCGTGCAGTTTGTACTTTTCTTAAGTGTGTTAGTAGGCTGACCTAAGTGGACAATATACAGGGTGGTTTGAAGTTGAATATTTTAAAATTACAGAACGAGAAAGATGTTTGGCTTCAAAAAGAGGTAATTTGGATTGGATGATCAGTTATATTGCAGTTTGTTTCTTTTTCTTATGCTTTTAACCTTAGAGAATTATATGTCATTGAGATCTGGCTCGCCTTAATGTCGGGAAGAGATCATATTATCATTTATCTTTCTATAACGGTTAGGCTTTTGATCAACATGCTGACTATGAGTTTGTGCACCAATCACTTATCACTTGAAGACTGGCACTATATTTTCTAGAAATTAAAATGAGTTTGTAAACTATACTTTGTTACATGCAGACTGAGTTGGAGAAGAAAATTAGTCAGTTACTGGAAGAAAGCTCCTCACTGAATGTGAAATTGGTAAAGTTTCTTACTTGATGACTTTTTAAGTAGACCCAAAGACAGTGTGTGTATGAATTTGTGCTATTCCTTCAAATTTTGGCTTGCAACATTAAAATAGCCGGCAAGTTTATTCACAGGCAGGCTTGGAGGAGAAAATAAAACTTCTAGAGGTAGACAAAGGTTCTTGGATTCGAAGTGAGGTAACAATAACTCTTCTGTAGTTTTCTGGTATTGGCATAGCTTTCACCCACCGTATTTTTTTTCTTTTTTCATCTCAGCTGATTGATGGCTTAGATATAGATTTTGTTCATATCCAAGGAGTAATTTGTAATTAATATAGCAATTTTATGAGCGACTTTAACACTATTGACCATGATTTTGGAATTGGAGATTTGTCTAAGTAATGTTAAGAGCAGTACGTGGTTCTCAAATTTTTAACTTGAAAGCAGTCATAAATTTTAAGCCCATGTTGAATGGCTTTTTGTTTTGGGTTTCTCTTAGTGCTTCATTCTGCTGTGTTAATGCATTGTTGCATCATTTAATTTGCAATTACTACAGATTTTTTTTCTTTTCCATCCACTAGTTGTATCTAGTAAATTCAAGCATGAAGGCATTTATTTTATGTTGCTAATTTTCAATATCTTTACTTTCACAGAGTATATCCAAAGAAACAATTGCTCGCCTGAATGTTGATATTACACGACTACAGATGCAGGTACACAGGATTCACAATTAGTTATTGTCGCTTGGTTTCCTATCTTAGAGCATGGAAATTACTTACTGTTGCTTGATCGAGTAGGATAAGACCATTCTTCCCCATATTTCTCTATTTGTTCTGATACGGAAATTAAAACAAAGCCTGGCAGGTGGTGGAGTTGGAAGAATCTCAGAATAATCTCATACAAATAAACCACCAACTGAAAGAAAATATATCTAATCTGGAGTTAAAGCACTCATCTGATGAAGTTAAGAAGGTTTGTCACTGAAATTTCCTGAGCTTTGGGGATTCTATTCATAAATACATGTTGCAAGTTTTATGCAAAGTTTGGCATTTTAAGTATCTTGTGGGACTTTGGCCATGTTTTTTGTAACTTGAGAACAGGATGATATTCAAGATTGAGAAACCTTGTGATAAATAGACTCTTTGAGTTCAGTGATGTCAAATTTTTCAGAAATTTTTCAGTGATGTCAAATATGGGTTTTGGATGAGATAGTGTATGTGTTTTGATTTTTAGTAGGGCAAGGGAATATTGTGATATCTTCGAAGAATTATAACTTGCTCTCTGTGATACAGCATTCTTCTGAACAGGAGAACTTCAATTCTCAGATTGAAGCAGCTTGTCAGCTGGTTGATAAATTGATCACAGAAAATGTAGAGCTTCTTGAGAAGGTACTTAAATGCATTTCTCACATACTGTTATATGACTGTTTTGCTAGTTCTTTCATTGATGTTGGTGGTTTTTGAGATAGAGACATGCACGTATACAAGTAGGTACTGTCATACAAGGAGTTGCAGGGGAAAATAGTTTTATCTTTATCTATGTACACAGTTATTTGTTGTCCTAGATGCTTCCATTAATCTAATTTTTATATGTTTTATGCATCTAGACAATTAAATTTGTCATGCGATGATTTCTGGGAGGGAATATCTTGTTTCTGATCATTTTCCTCCTTTCTTACCAATACTTGAACTTCATCATTTCCCAGGTGAACGAGTTGTCTGTTAAGCTTGACAAACAAAGTGCGGCAGATCCGCTATCTTCATCAATTCCAATGACTGCAACCATTGGAGATGCCCCAGCGTTGAACCATATGTTGGAGACCACCCAGGAAGTAGCAGCAATTAAAGAAGAGAGAAATGGAGATAGTCATGAGCATGCAGAGCCTGCTGCTTTAGCTATAAACACTTCAGAACCCGATGACTCAGAAGAAATTGTTCAAATTCCATTGGACGATAATGAAGTCCGGGATGTGGAATCGCAGCAGGTTGTTCTCGACAACGGAGAGGCTGGTGTGCCGCTGACAGATGCCCCTCTGATTGGTGCTCCTTTCCGATTTGTATCATTTGTCGCCAAATATGTTAGCGGAGCTGACTTGGTCAACAACAATTCTTGAAACTTTTTGACCTAGTTTGGTCACAAACTTATATTCTCTGCCATTCTTGTGCTTTCATAACCAGAGATTAAAAAGGAGCCCACATTGGGCTATTTACATTGTTTTATACTAGGAAATTACAAGCTACAAGGAAGATCGCCTTTGGATGCCCTAGTTTTCTCGTATTCATACTTAAATTTTGTACGTCTTTTACATAACAATGGGATGTACTTAGCCTGACGAGTGTTACAATTGGTTTTGATTACTGAAACTTTGTAATTAAAGGTCCATTTACATTACAACAGCTGTAACTTTACTGTCATGGTCATACAAGAAATCAAGTATACTTATTCTTAAAATACGTAGTTGTATCATTAGACGAAATGAAATGCTAGTTACAGTAAAACCATAAAAGAATCACACCAATTACTGGTCGAACATGTCAGAAGACCAACAGTATCGCTATTGATGGCCTCACCAGCTGCACCTCAGGTGATGGGTACGTTCATTCTTGAACTGGAAGAAAGAGGAATGTAATATATAAATTAAGAGCATGGCCTAAAATTTATGGGGTTTGAGCATTTGAATCCTTAGACTTGTCTTCCGACGATGGCCGGTTCTCTGAATCGGATGGCCGGATATCCTCGATCATCCTAATGACTTCTTCCATTGTAGGTCTCATGTCTGGCACTCTTGCTACACAGGACATTGCTATTTGAAGCATCTGCACCATCTCTTCTTCCATGTTCTTATATCTCATTAGCTCCGCGTCAAACACCTCGGAAGTCCATTCCTCGCGAACAACAGACTGAACCCACCGTGGAAGGTCAACCACATTTTCCTGCCCCGGTGCTTTGCCAGTCAGCATTTCTAGGAGGAGCACACCAAAACTGTAGACATCGGATTTTTGAGTTGGTTTCTTTGTTTCTATCACTTCAGGTGCTAGATAGGCTGCACTTCTGGATGGGACGGTCGGGAAACTCATTAGGGGAGTTAATGCAAAATCTGATATGCTTCCCTGAAGGTCTTGGGTGAGAAGGACATTTGTGGACTTGATGTTGCCATGGACGAATTTTCCCCCGGCTGCAGAATGAACGTGGGTGAGGCCTCTTGCAGCTCCGAGGGAAATCTTTACTCTAGATTCCCAGTCTAGTGGTGTTCGTCCAATTCCTCTGTTTCCTGTAGTCCATATCAATAAGTAGAAAATTACAGCAAAGAAAATGTCTTCATATAACTAACCACAAGTTTGAATTGAAAGCAAAACAAGAAGATGATTGGATAACTATTACCATGCAATAATGCGAAAAAGCTACCGGCTGCTATGAAGTCATAAACAAGGAGTTTCTCATCCTTGGAGTAGTAATAAGCACGAATAGGCACGACATTTGGGTGCTGACTGAGCCTTCCCACAATTTCCATCTGTTGCTCAAATTCTCTTTTCCCCATCACCACTTCTTTCAACCTCTTCACAACAACTGTTGTTCCCTCCTCTAGGATGGCTTTATAAGTTGTCCCATAACTTCCCTTTCCCAACACCTCAGCTGAAGCTCTCAGTAAGTCTTCCAGATCAAAACTATACGAACATCCTTCAAAGAAAACCAACTTGTTTTTCTCAGCCTCTTGCACTCCACTCCCGAAGTCTTGAGGTTTCTCACTCCTTCCGTCCTTCCCTTTTGTTGCAGCAGTACCTTCACTGTCCTTTTTCTTCAAGCAGCAAAAAGCTATTATGAGAATTAGTAGGAACAGAACAGCCGAACCCCCAACTGCAATGGCAATTATTGCCCCTGTACTTGGTATTTTGTTGGAACCCTCTCTTGGTTTTGGGAGAACTGTCGGTGGAGGGGGAAAGTTAGATGGGGATGGATTAGGAGCCGGAGAAATTGTGGAGCATTGGTTTAAAGGCAGTCCACATAACATTAAGTTCCCTTCGAAGGATGATGGAGGAAACTTCTGGAGGGAAGGTGGAACTGAACCGTTTAGATGGTTGTAGCTCAAATTCAAATGCTTAAGCCTTGGAGGATTGAAATTGGGAATGAATCCTGCAAGGGAATTGTTCTGGAGGCTTAAACCTATGAGATGGGTTAAATTCTGAATGGAAGTTGGAATATTTCCTGTGATGGAGTTGAAGGAAAGATCAACCCAGTCAAGCTGGGGTGAGAGGGAGGGAGGCATACTGCCTGAGAAGTTGTTATTTTGAAGATACAAGTAGTGGAGTGAAGGAAGGGACAGTACATCGGATGGAAGATCCCCACTGAGGTGGTTTGATCGAAGGCTGAGGATCGTGAGTGAGTCCAGATTCCCAAGCGTGTTGGCTGGGATTGGACCATACAGCCCGACACCAGGGAGACGGACAGCAACCACACGAGAACCATCCTTGTTGCAAGTGATGCCAATCCAAGTAGTACAAATAGAGGTAGAAGAGTTCCAGTTCAGTTTCCGGACATGAGGAACTCTGGCAGCAAAGTTAAGGAGGGCTCGTTTATCTGATTTCAGGTCAGCAAGCATTTGAGGAATGAGCCACAGAAAAGTTAATGCTACAAAAACACCGCGCAGCTTCATAGTGAAGTCAGTGACAATTCTCACAAGGTTCGAATTCCTCCAGTTTCCCTGGCAAAGTACAAAGGTTACAGAACATTAGTTAGTTCATTTTCCCATTCCCCATTCAGTATCCTTGACAGCAAACTAACCATACAGCCAAACTTTTAGACAGGAAGAGAGAGAGAGAGAGAGACATGGAAATTCTTGCTGTAGAGGAGTAATGTAATAATAATATGTTATTACCATTAAGATGTACATGAACTATCAGGAAAAAGCCAGGCAAACCGAATACTTTATGAGTTTGATTATCAGCATCGGATACCTCCTTAATTATTATGTTAATATCGAAGAAATGTGTTCAATAACAAAGTTGACATTTGTAGTGACACAGTTTTTTTAGCTTTGATCATCTCGAATTGCAGCCAGGAATATAGATCTGAAACTTCAGAGAAGTGCTCAAGGAAAAGTACATGGATTAATCAATTTGATCGAAAGTCAGGACACTACAGAGAAAGAGGCAAAAGAATAACCCTTTTCTAAAAGAGAAAAAGCACTGAATTATCCAATACAGAATCCTAAAAAGAATGATTTTTTTCAGCTTTGTTAGTTATTCTTCACCTTGCCAAAAGAACAGAGGCTTCAAATGGAATTATCAAGTAAACAAACAACAGAAATAATAAGAAAAAGATAAACCCTTGAAAAGGACTTCAAATGTTACTAGAAATTCATTGGCTGAATTTATTATTTTTTTTTAAAAAAATACAGAATAATTGCTTAAAAAGAAGAAGAAAGCAAGAAGGCAGTGACCTCAAATCTCTTCTTTTAAGAGAAACGACTTTCCATTTGGCCAGAAATTGCAGTAAGCAACCAATTTAGTTTGATAAAAATCCGTACCTTTAAGCAAATTCAGTCTCAGACATTGACAAAATGTTGTTTGAACCTGGATTGAGCAGGAAGCTTATCATTTTCTCGAGCTTCAAATGAACAAACCACTAGAATTGCACAATTTTCTTCCATTTTTCCTGAACTTTCCCAGCAACCAAACAAAGCATCTCACTTTTCTCCTCAAACAACAAAAAATCTCTCCCAAAAACACTCACATTCCTTCCACAATGATCTCTCAAAATCTCATAAGCATTTTTCCACAACCCCACCAAGCCAAAACCCAAATCATACCGAATAAAAACATTAACCCAAATAAAAAGAAAAAAAGAAAAAAAGAAGAAACAGAGAGACAGAAAGAGAAAAGTGTTTCATTTCATACATACCTCAGACCATTGTCCTGAAGAGGAGTAAAACCCTTCAAGTGCTGGGTCTGAATGTGAAGCTGGAAGACAGAAACATAATTTGTTTGTATATAAAGTTAAAATGTTAAAGCAAAAGCTGAAGCTGAAGCAGAAGCAACTGTAAATAATTTTTCTTTTTATGATTTTCTTCGGAGAGCTTTAATGGCAACTGCATTATCTTCAGAAATACGCACAAAAAAAAGAGAAAGAAAGGAAGTTGGAAAGTAGGTGTTGCAGATTCGAAGCAGATGAAGAAAAAGAGTTTCAACATTCAATTATTTAGATAAATCCTTGAAGAAAGCATCATCCTTAAGCCAACGCAGTAGTAGTAGTAGTAGCAAGAAAACACAGATCTATAGTACAGCTAGCTACCTAGTTGAAGATGCTGTTCAATACAAAGCTTCTTCCTGGTATTTGCTCATGCTGGAGTGGGTATTACCACTTTAATTATAATTAAATTAGAAAGCATTATCAAAATTAATGCAGCATTTTGAACTGTCAGGTGAAATTAAGGTTTAGCAGTTAACATCACATGAGGAGTCTTTTTCTGAACATCACAAACATCTTATGAAGTACTTACTAATTTATGCACCAACTCTGAGGCAAATTGCTGCTCAGTTCATCCCTATTCCATGACTTTTATGAAGATGAAAGTGCATTCATAATTTTGCAACTATTTTTACTTCTTTCAAATTTTCATTAATCATGTATAATACCAACTAAATTCTCTTAGAGTTTTTTCTCTCTTTAATGTTTAACAAAAAAATGACATATAGTATAATTAATAATAAACTGTTAAAATTATATATTAACAAAATTTATAATTTAATTTTATATTTAATGATATAAATTAAAAAAGTTAATATATAATTATTGATTGTATCACTTGTTAATATTTATTTAAATTAAAGAAAAAAATTAGAAAAAAATTTTAATTCGTATAATATATTCTTATGCAACAACATTATTTATTATAACATGAAATGTCAATATTACTTATTATAATGTAATTAATAACATCTTTTAAGATATTAATTTTTAATTTAACATTGTAACTATCTTTTTCAAATCTAAATACATAAGGGTTCACAAAGTGAATAATTGTTGGCATTCATTTGTTTCTATCAAAACTCCCAAAAAAAAAACCATAGGACAAGACATAAGAACATTTGAATGATAACGATAAATTGAAAACCGTCTTGGTAACTTAATTCCTCTGTATATCTCTCTATCTTGGGATTGGTAGAGAAGGTTTTTAGAAGGATCTTGCCTTGGATTTTTACTTCAATCTCAGAAAGGGAAAAGGATATATATATATTTGTAAAACGGTTGGTTTGGAACTTTGGATGCTGTGCTAGGGTGCAAAAACGACAAAGGCCAAATGTGGTGAAGGAGTGGTGCCCATTAACATGAAAGTGATGATGATAATGTAATGATGCCTTAGCCTTGTGTATGCCTGGATATTAGCCAGAGTCCTCATGTGATAAATATAGGAAACAATTTAAAGAATTAGTCTGGTCACTGCAAAAAATTGAAGTAACGTCCATTATGTGTGAGGGAGAGATTGTTCTTATAATTATGAAGGCTTTGATTGATGTTGAAGTTGAAATAATTTGATAATTATATGTATAATCAAACAATCATGCATTTGAATTATGATCAATCATACATATTTGTCAACTCCTTCCTTTCAATTATTTATTACTCACACCTTGTAATTGTAATTAGAATTAAGGAGAGTCACAGCCTTTACATCCAGCCACTGAATTAGGTGGGAAACCATTTAAACTAAGGAAAACACTTGTGGTCATTCTCCTCCTCCAACATGTAGCAAAGCTTGACCCATATGTCTATGTTCATGTTCATGAAAGCTTAGCTTAGCTTAAGCTTTTAGGGGATACATCATACAATGCCAATGTCATGGAAATCCAAAGTTAATAAATAGTTTTGACAGTAGCAAAGGGTGGTCCTAATTGCTAGAATGAAACCCACGAAAATTATAGGATACAAGGTGGAGGTGAGGTAGTTGAAATTGGTTACTAATATAAGACTAGTTAAATATCAAAATTCACGTGAGTTATTAAAGCTCCTTTGATTTTCAAACCAATAATAATAATAATAATACAGTAGGGTATGGTCCACTTAGATTTTGATATAGAAAGATACTTTCTTAGACTTTGGCATGGACAATACCTAGCCATTGCCCACCAAGAAGGCCTGCTCTTCAGCCTTTTATCCATCAAAGCAGCTGTCTGTCAAACAGATACGAGGCAGGCACGAGAGATTGGGTGGCCTGTGGACTCTGGTCAGTCAGTCAGACACAAGGGTTTGGGCAATCTCGATCACAGGTAAATGCTCTGCTAAATTACAGAATTTGCTATGTTGTTCTTTACTCTACGCTTTATAGTTAAAGCAGCAGCATGCAATGCAAATGATTAAAGACCAATCAACAATACATCCATCCATTTTTGCAGAAACACACAGCCTCTTCACTCACGTTTTTAGTCACAGAAGTTGACAGATTCCCACTCTTTCCGAGAACCAAATAATTGTAAGAGCATAAAACTTAATTTAAACCTCACAAAGAAATTCAAAAAAAGAAACTTATCAAAGAAAACCGTGTCACCCACTTCTCAGCTGTTATAACAGGCCGAAGGGTTCAGGCAGAGTCTCAAATCCATTATCAAAGATGAGTTCTTGATCTGACTTATCGTCAACACTATGCAGCCAGTTTGTGTTCTTCAAGTCCTCTTTCAGTAAGATTGTGTCATAGCGGGAGCTCTCGTAGACGTCAACTTCACTTAATTTTGCTGAGTATTGTCCATCATTTGCATCGTATCCATTTTCTGAAGCCCTGCTAATATTGTTTACTTTCTCTAAAATGACTCCATTTTGTGGGTTTCCGTTCATATGTACATATTCTAATGCTCGAGCAGAGTGGGTTCTGGAAGAGGCAGAACGAATGCTTTGAGGGAAGAGGGTGGTGCCTGAAAGTGGACGAATGCCCCCCGAACCATTTTTTATATCCTACATCAAATACAATTATATGGTCAGGATTATCTTGCATGGTAACTCTTCACTCTCCTAGCACACAGACGTTCTATCAGGATGACAACGAAAGATGCCGGAATCTCTTACTCCACAATAAACAGTAAAAGTAAATTACTTGATGCTATAACTGGCAAAATTTCACGCTCTAATCTAAGAAATTAATATACAACGAAATAATGGGGCAGAAAATACATACCATATGCCTGATGGCTACATCCAGTGATTTTTTGGAGATAGTCCTCCCAAATCCAGTGCTATCTGTGGCAGCAGTTGTGGACTTCACAGGTTTCCGCATTGACTGCTCTGAAATGTGCGAAATCTTTCTAGACTCAAGTACGTCAGCAGTATGCCCATTGGAATGTGAGCGACCCCTTCCAGGGGGCTCTGCTATTCTTCCCCTTGTGACTATAGGTGATGAATGTCTTCTTGGCATATTCACGGATGCCGTAGTTTCAGGGTTGCTCTTCATAGTGAGAGCAGCACCTGGCCGGGATCTGCCAGCAGACACTGGCCGGTCTGGCAAAGTTGTTCTAAGGTTTGGTGGTGTGTCAAGAGGAAAATCAGGAGGAACAACTGGTTGTTGTGAGGACCGGACTAGTGGGCTTGGAGAACTTGGTCGAGATGCTGGTCCCTGGCTGCGCCCATTTGACATAACACGCCCAGATGAAATTGAAGAACACAGGGCGGGTGATGTAGAAGTTATTGGATTCCGACGAGTGGGAGTAGACGGACGAGAACTTGATCGAGTGGCTGTGGAATTCAAGTTAGCGGGGATTTGTGGCCTGGAACTTGAAGTTGATGGCCTTGAGTTTTGGGATGGTCGAGTCCTGTCCACAGAAGAGCTGGTGAGAGATGGACGAGCTCTTGAAGGAGTTGAGGATCGCGATGCTGTTGGGCGGGCAGATGGTGTGGACGGTCTAGCTGAAGATGCAGAACGTGCAATTGGGGAGGCTGGTCTAGTGTAAGAGGAGACTGAAGCTGAGCTTGTATTGAGGATCGAAGAAGATCTGTTATAAGAATAGTTACTATATTGCGAAGCAGACATAGAAGAGCGAGTGACTGAACTGCTTCTAGCCGGTCTTGAGGAATGGTTGCTTTCTGATTGCGAAACTGAGAGCTGAGACAGAGACACCACTGAGAATTTAATTACTCCCATTCACAAACTTCAAAACTGATTCATTCTTAATTATTCCTTCTCTTCCCCTGACCAAAAGAAAGGGAAGGAGGAGTTTGAAAAAGAATGAAAGAACATACCCTCGAAGCCTTTGTTGTAGAAACTGATCTGGCCAAGGAAGTGCTTCTTCGAGCAAGTGGGTTCGGTTGAGATTCACTTCCATCCAATGATGGAAAGAGAGGAGTGCCAGGTGGTGTGAGAAGCCTAACATTCAACAGAAGGAGGGGAGGAGAGACAACATATATTAATCCAACACAGGCAACAAAATTCCAATGCTAAGTTCAATACTCAAATACATCTAATTTCTACATTCTAAAGCTTAAAAGTTCAATTGTTTAGCTGAATCCATACTCTATCCAAAGGGCAAATAAACATCTAACAGATTATCAGGCATCCGAAACGTGAGAATATATTCCACTTAACAACAAAAAGAACAAAACAAAACAAAAGAATAAAATGCATTAAATTTAACTAGCATCGACTGAAAGTGACATCAAGCCAAATTTATAATAAACTTATTCCTCAGGCAATCCAAAATTTTGGGCAAATTTATGAACGAACAGTAAAAATAAGAAGAAGATCTGAAATTGAATAATCAAATGAACAGGATTGTCGAGGAATACCAGTCGTAGTCGTGCTTTCCTCCGTCTGTAGGCGACAACAAATCATCGATACCACTCTTTGCCAATTTAGCTGATCCAACTGACAACCACCCCAATTTCACTGAAACTGATAATTTAATCGAATCCAGTCAAATATCTTCCTCCCAAAATGAACTCCCAAACGACATCGTTCTTTCACTTACATACTTTTTAATAAAAATATAAAAAGGAAAAGTCACGAATTAGAATTAAAATTACCATCCGAGGAATCGTCGGAGGATGCAACAGAGAGCGAGCGGCGAGTCTTGGAAAACAAGTCGAGCTGGTTTTCGTCGGAAGCATCCTTCGAGATACCGATCAAACTATGACCACGGCGATGCTGCAACTGCCCCGCTACCGGAATGTTCCTCCCGCCGGCCAACGATTCCCTCGTATTATTACTATTATTATAATACCTATTCATGATTAGTCGCTACTTGCGTCGCTTTTAGCCTATGATTTGGCCCACCATTTCTGCGTCAAAATGTACTTGTTTCTTCTTCTTCTTCTTCTCTCTCTGAAGAACTCTTCAGATGTTTGAGATCTGTCACCTCAGATTCAGGGTGTAGTATATGCAAAGGTAGCTCTTTTGTTTCTCTTTCTTTATATCCCCATTTTTAATTTTATGTTTCACGTCACATGATACGAATCAAAGAGATAGAGAAGAGGAGGAGAATCGGGCCATATTACAGTTCGCAGATCTAACTGAAGCCTTTTCATGTAATTAATGAACCGAATATTATCATCAGCATCCCTCATTTTTCATACTTCCTCAAAATCAAGACATTTTATCTTGAAATCATCAAACTACCCTTACCCCATAAGCATGAGAATTAGAATTAGGGGTGAACAAATTCAGTTTTGATTCAAAACTCAAATTAATTCAGAATAATCAGATAAAATTAATTTGAAATGATAATTATCGATTTAAATTTGTTAATTTTGTCGATTTAAATAAAGTTTAAATCGAATGAATTAAAATATATTAATTTTATTTGTATTAACCAAAACTGAAACTATAACCTTTTAAACTAGTTTGAATCGGTTTGGTTAGATTCAAAGTGTCTCCCTAATTAGAATACAAGAATAAAAGAGTATTTGGGACCTATTTGATAAACTAGAGAATACTATTAATTATTTAAGAAAAATGTAGAGTTTAGGGTTCTAGATGATAAAGCTCAATTAATAAACGGAAGGTAAACGTTCGGGAGCCACACGGACGGACGGCCTTCCCATTTATCCGTCTTATAATTGAGCGCCACGTGTCCTAACCTTAAAATACTAAAACATGGGATTTAATATTACCACGAAAATGGTACGTGTTATAACATTATCTGTAAATATTTAATTATTTTTAATAATATTATTAGCTTGTTATTGTTGTTGATATAATTTTTAAGCAATTATTAGTACTAACAATAATAATTATAATAGTAATTATAAATAGATGTTTCAACTCTCTCTCTCACACAAGCAAATGGTATGGTGAGTTTTCAGAGACATTTCAACCACCAATTATCATTAATCAATTATTAAGGAATTATCCACTGCATCCACAACTATGTTATCGTATAATAACACTGAGGAAATGGACGGTGGGCTAAAGATATCACGGACCATATGGAAAATGATGTATGGACCGACATAGTACTGTAACTATGAGCCCAATACCAAGAAGTTCAGGCATTAAACCATGTGATGTGGGGGTGGAAGCAACATTATTATTGGTGAGTTGATTCCGACAAGAGCTAGACTAGGCCCATCAATTGGATTGTGCAGATGTTTTTGACTTGACTTTCGTTTGTCATTTTGCTTGTTCCTTCACATGCCTTCTCTGGCACTCACAAATAAAGTAAAGCTCTGTTTTACAAGGAAATCCTCGTAAAGCCCCAAGGCTTGTTCCTCTTTGGAAGACCGAATTACCAATCTTTGCTCTTATGTTGCTCATTAAGGTGGTTTAATTGAGCAGTAGACAGGCTTTAATTATGATTATGATTATAGAAATGGAGTGTTTAATTAGTAGGAAGCACGTGGTGTGACAATTTTACACCTTACAACCATTTGGTTTCATCTTCTTCTAATAACCCTAGTTAACTAATTAATTACCATAACTTCCTTCCTTAAGTTAACAATTTGATCCTAATTGTTAACTCACTGTAGTCACAATTTGATCGTAATTATTAACCTCACCGTACTCATGGCTAGTTTCTTGCCATTTGATTTTGCATGTTTAAAGTTTCTTGAACCCATTCCATCTCTTAAATAACTAACAAATAAAAAACTCAAAATTAAATTGATAATAACTAATAGTGTTGATAATAGATCAAGAACCCTTTAGAGATTATTTAGTGTTGACAATGGATTGGGGATGACTTGGATATTATTATTCCTATTTTTGGTCTATTTTTATAAATAAAAATAAATTAAATCTCATTTTTCATCATATCAAATTTTGCAAACTCTAATTTTTTTTAAAAAAATTTAATTAAAATAATTTAACTCAAAAATATTTTAATTTAAAAATATTTTAATCCATAATAAGTAACGAAAACTTTGATTTTTGAAAAAATTTATCATATTTAAAAATAATTATATCTTTAATATTTTTGTTTAATTTATTTTTAACAAAAAAAAATTAAATTCTTAATATAAGATAAAGTAAAAAAAAAGGGTTAAATACACACTCATCCCTCATTTTTAACAAACATTTCCGTCGATTTCAAAACATACAACACATGGTAGTTTGCTTGCATGCTTTCCACACCATGACTTGTCAAAAGCCGCAAAGGGTTACGAGATTTCTTAACTTTACGGCGTCGTCGAGAAAACACGCGGTCGAGAAAACACGCGGTCAACTGTCCATTACTTGTACTCCTACTCGACGAAAGTAATTTTGTGGACTGAGTCAACGGCTTGAACAAGTGCTAGCTCCATATTGGTTTTATTGCCGCATGGGTTGATTGGTTAGACAAAACATTACCCCATTTTCCAGCTTTGGTGGGTTGGATAAGCAAAAAGTATAGTCGACAATCGAAGAATGACAAATCATCTCAATTGTCATTGCCGTTGCCATTTGGGATTTGGTTTCTTTTCCAATGGATGATTAAACCTCATCTTCCATCCCACCCACTAGTTCATTTTGTATGATGGACGAATTAGTCTCCCTCCATTCAGTTGACTTTCGACCTCCATATATGCATATTTGACCTTCACATGTATGATTACGTGTGATCCATATACAAGTTTAATGCATTAATATTGTATATTATTGATCACAATATGGATTGGATGCCCTTTTCTCATTCTTCCAATTGAATGCAATGAGAATCCTTCACTCAGCATTGGGTCAATCCTACCACCTTCCACGAATTCATCTCACCATTCTATTGGTGGATAAATTCAAACCCACTTTTATTTTAATTATTGCTATTGGGATATTAATTTACATAAAATTCACATTCTATAAGAGAAGACTATGGATTCATATATATGTGTGTACGCACATGCATAAAATAATTTCAAATGAATGTTCAATTCATATTGGCACAAATAGTGGTAGTGGTGATATATATACAATATGTTTGTTTCTTTAATATTAAACTTATATAATATCTATTATCAATGCCGCATTAAGATTCAATGATGATAAAGAATTTATTGGGTATTAAAGTAATTTTATTTTATTTTAAAAATAAAATTAAACAAATTATTTGAAAATATTAAATTTTAGTAAAATTAACTCAATTTTTTTTTAAATTTAATAATTAATACTTTCGTTTAATATTAATTATAATTTAAAAGTTAATACACTCTATTTTTTAAAATCAGATTAAACCAAACACATCAAAAGATCAACAACAAAAACCAATTCAATTGTGTTAAACCAAACCAAAGGCATCAAAAAGACTAAGAACAGAAACTAACTCAGTTGTGTTGTTGAAAATTGTCGTCAAATTTGGAGGAAGGCTAGCTAGCTATAACACAATGACGGCTGTATCTCCACTTTTGTGAAGTTGATGGCCTCTGACTCTATCTCCACTTTTGAACAAATTAACCCTAGCTCCCAAATTTGGAGGTGGCGGTTGATTAATTTGATCAACGTTTTCTCCCACACCTTAGTGGGCTCTTCCCACCTCTGCCATTTCAATACAATCAAAATTCACAATTTGGAAACCTGCTTTTGCTTTCTGACAACACCCGCACCATGACCACCACCACCTACTGCCGACGCTTTCAATTGCTACGTGAAGTCTTGTAGTAGTTTCTTTGTGTTTCCGATTTTAAGGTTTCTTCTTTTTCTCATCTCTTCATATATATACGTGCTTGCTCACTAGCTTTTCATGCTCACCCTCTGGTTTCTGCCCATCCAACTAGATCTCTCCACTCTCCAGTATATTTGGTTCAAATGCCTGCATTTTTGCACCCATAGAGATAGAATGTGTTAGTGTTTATCACCAAATTGTATAGGTAACTTTTCTCTCTTCTTTCTAATTTATTTTCATTTTCCTTTTGTGGGTTTATCCAAAAATGCATTGCCTCAATACGGCAAAAGCTGAAAACGAAGCAAATTGATATCGATATGTGAGTATTACATGACATTGTTGTTTTAGTGCACAATGTAGTTTTGGCCTCAAGGCCACAATACACAAGGCTGACTACCCCCACTTAAAACTTTCTATGCCTAGATGTAGGCTTGGAGCTTACTTTCTCACTATATTAAACTCTCTCCCTTCCAAGATCATGCATTCATGTGTTATGCTCAACAAACATGTATATCTTTCATTATCTTCTGAGTGCATTCTCTTTTCTTCCGAGAGTTCTTTGTATTTTTCTAATTGAGCATTTAATATTGCTTTTAAGGCTTAAGAAGGATGACTTCTCCTCAACATATAATGTGTTTGGTGACTTAGAAGCGATTCTACTCTTCCCCTACACAAGGACATCTCAAATTGTTTGAAAAATTAGGTTAGATATGCAAAAGAATTATACCCAATCATGTTATCGTGATTGATAAAATTCTTAATCATTTTGCAAGTGTCTTGATTTTGTCTATCCCATCAATGCATATTGTTGCTCAATCATTGATCAAAAATCACGTGGCAGACAACAATTGCTAATTCTGCAGTAAAATTTGACTCGATTCCCCTTTTCTCTTCACCTTTTTAGCTAAAATTTTCCACTAGAAACGTGAAATTGCCCCGACTTGAGCTATTCCTTGTCATCCCAAACTGACAAAACCTTTCCTCTCATTGCTCACGACTTCGTAGTGTCCTTCTTGCCTCCACAGTCAGCAATGATTCCATTATGAGACACCTTCCTTGCATCTCCTCTAATTGTGAAATGCTGGGCCATATTAAGCTAGCTATATCCTCGAAGCCCTCTCTGATTTGTCATTTTCGCAAGTGCTTTAGCTTTATGTAACTGTGCCACTTCTATAAATTCCATATGCATGACATATTGCTGGCATTTTAAACATATTTTTCTGTGGAAAACAATGGTTTGAAGTCTTCGATTAATCATTATCCTTTGATCCATCGAAGCTATATATAAAGAGTTGCGTTTCTTTAATCCTTTCTTATCTTACTGCACATCTTTTCTACAGAATTAACTCTTTTTTGCTTCGTTCCTTCTTCTACCTAGAAACAAGTACATATGATCTTCAAGGCAATGATGCAGCCTATAAAGGAGGTATTGTTGTTCTTATTCCTCGCAATTTTTTCAAAAGCAACCAGCATGAAATCACCCCACTCAAGGGCAAACGGTGTGCCGTCTGACAGTGCGAGCTATTGCCTGAGCTGGAGACTGGCGGTGGAGGCAAACAATGTTCGTGCATGGCGCACGGTCCCAACTCAATGTTTGCGCTACGTCGAGAATTACATGATCGGCGGACAATACGACAGAGATGTCGATTTGATTGCCGAGCAAATTTTAAGTTATGTGAAGGATATTGTTCTTTCTAGCGATGGCATGGATGCTTGGATTCTCGACGTCGATGACACCTGCATCTCCAACGTCTTCTACTATCGAGGAAGACGATATGGGTATTCTTATAATTGTTCATATAGTGAAATTTTCTACCGTAGTTTTCAGGAATTGTGATTTTTTTGTTCGTAAAAATTAATGATCGTATTGTGTTTGTGAAATAAAGGTGTGATCCGTATGACCCATCTGGGTTTAAGGCATGGGCATTGAAGGGAGGGTGTCCGGCGATTCCTGCCATGCTTAGATTGTATGGCAAATTGATTGACAGTGGACTTAAAGTAATCTTGCTTACGGGCAGAGATGATGAGACTTTTGGACAAGTTACTCGTGATAATTTGCATAATCAAGGATTCACTGGCTATGAGCGCCTGATTATGAGGTATAAATCAGTGTATTCATTTCATCCTATTACTAGTTAATTTCCAGCTTCAGTATTTTCTCGGAAAATTTCACTTTCAAAGAAAGTTGACTTTAAACAAGTTTTAATGGATAAACAAAGAGTGGCTTCCACCAAACTTCCACGTATTTGTATTCAACGGACTATTATTCCTTTCGGAGAAAGCACACTTACCTCTCCCTTCTATTTTGTCCATATAATCCAAGTAGACATCTATGATAGAATTTCTTTCTCTTTTGCTTGTCGCAGGACATCAGCTGACAAAGGAAAAAATGCGGTTGCTTTCAAGTCTGAAATTCGAAGGCAGTTAATGGAAGAAGGTTTTAGAATTTGGGGGAATGTGGGAGATCAGTGGAGTGATTTACAAGGAGATTGTATTGGCAACCGCACCTTTAAGCTTCCCAATCCCATGTACTTTGTCCCTTAAATTAATCATCAAAATCAACTCCAGGATCATCATTTTGTGTTTCTGAAAGGAATTTGGTCACAAGATGATATTCAACTTCGTTGCTCATGCCAACCATTAGATCATACATATGTTCAACAGCAAATGAAATGTTATTGTTACTTATTCAAGATTGTTGGTATTTGTAAACCAATTCCTTCGGGGGTTTACGGAATAAGAGTTAAAGAAACTTTCCATTTACCCGTTATTAGATCAGATGTCAGGGCGTGTTAATGTTATTATCCGTCGAAATTTCGAACCAAACAGACAAGAAAGAGTTTGAGGATGTCACGCGTTTATTAAGATCGTAAACTAACTTAAAAATATAAAATAAAAAAATAAAAATTGAATAACAAAATCGCTCTCAGTCAAAGTAAACAAGAAAATTAAGGGAAAAAAAAAAGATGAATGATGCAGATGTGTCGAGGCAGATTCCGCAGATAGCGAGGTTCATCCGCCAGGAAGCTGAGGAGAAAGCCGATTAGATTTCTGTTTCTGCCGAAGAGGTCATCATTAAATAATTAAGAAAGTTAAGCAATTTCCTGATTTTTCATTTTGGTTTTGTAATTTTCTGAAACTAAAGAGACATGCAACAGGAATTTAACATGGGGAAATTGCAGAATAGTTGAACCTGAGAATTAAAAAATCAGACAACAGTACGACAGAAAAGCAAAACAAGTCGAAGTTCGTAGGAAAATGTCAGTGTTTTTCTCAGAATAATATACAATCTTTTATAATTACTTTTCTATGAAATTTGGCAATTTGGGTGGGGCACTGAGTGCTCAATGCAGTCACCAGTTTCGGCACGATTTGGTGAACGCCATGAAAGACTCTGAAAGCAAGGAACTGCGGTGTGTTTCCTCGATCTTTTCACAGAAATTGTTGAGGGATGTTCATTAACGAGGGATCAATAACTTTTTTTTCATTTCTGCAAATTTGTAGAGTTTATTGAGGCTGCGGGAGCCAGCAGAGTTGCTGCGGGCCAGAGAGATGGATTTGAAGCTCGTTGATTCCGTTGTGGAAGATGCTAAACGGGAGTTTACTGAGAAAGCCAAAGTACAAGCTCCGGAAATCATCATTGATAATAGAGTACAGCTTCCACCACCTCCAAAGAGTGTATTCGACAACAAATTTTTACCATGTTGCTTGAAGCACTGTTTTGTATTTGAAAGAGAATCAAAATTAGAATCAAGGAAAAACAGAACTGTCGCAAACATATCCTTATCGCTTCCTTGTACTATTGTATTCTGTCAGATCAGAGAAAGGATTCTTGGTTAAGTGGGTGTATGACTGACAGGAATACAATGAGAGTTCAATTCTTCCAGAAGAAATGCTTTGTTATATAATCATTTAAAATCTATGAAATAAAGCTACCATGACCTCTTTGTGAGTTTAAATTTCTTCTAGTGCAGGTTAAAATTCAAACAATGAAGATCTTGGTGAAAGTTTCTGTTAATTGATCATGATTTCGGATAATCTGCACAATATTGGTAGACTTTCAATGTTCATGAAGCATGAACTCATACACATACATTTAGACTAATACGGCCACTTGAAATACGAACCATGACTCAAAATCTAGGCTAGGAAAACCTCCTACTCTGCCGGTTTTTCCTTTCTCTAGATTTTCAGCCAGTTGAAATGCAAACTATTACTGAAAATCTAGGCTAGGAAACAGAATACCTCCTACTCCTGCTGGTTTTTCCTTCTCTGAATTTTCGCCCTGATTTCTGACGTTTCCCTCTGGTTGGTCCACCAAATATTCCGATTCTTCCAATTCCTTTAGAAAGCGAAGTAAAGAAAGTTTTCCCATTTCCTGACTTATCCATTATGCCTTGTTTCATGAACATTTGCTCCTTCTCCAGCTCACTTAGCCTCACTCTCATGCGCGAAATCTCTAGTTTAAGTTCTCTATTTTCCCTCCTCAATGAAGCATAGTTATCACGAGGGGAAATGGCTGTACTTGGGATACCGCTGCTCATTCTTTGTGATAGGAATCCATCTCCTGAATTTCCCGGTAAGGCATTCTTCAAACGAATTTGCTCGAAGTAGAGGACTCTCACTGCCATCTGTACCGGAAGCCTATCGTTCTGTGTAGCATGGTTGGAGGCCTCTTGGGAGAGTTTTTGGCAGTCTATGAACTTGCAGAGCTTCTTACATTCATGTTCTGTTAACATCGGATGAGCCTGAGCATGAAGACGAAATATTGGTCAGAAATAAACAGAATGTGACAATAAATGATTTAAGCATAATCGCAAGGCAGAGGAGTTCACGAAACATTATTTGGGAGTCATTAATAGTTCTCACTGAAAATAGATGTTGAGAAAACATGCTTTCAACATAAAAATTACCTTCAAATATATATCAATAGCTCTATAAAGTCCATCATCAATGACACGAGCATAATCAGGCAATATCTCAATCATAGTAATGAATTTCTGCAAACTCAGGTAAGGATCGGGGGCAATTTCTGCCAGATATGAATCAATAAGCTGTCCTACTTTCAGCAAAGAACCATGGCCTGAATAACCAAGGCCTTCTGATTCATATCCACAATCTTCATTGTCTTCATCTTCAATCCGCTGCAGGAAATTTATAAGTATTCGGTGGACAGTATCAACATCGAATAATGAATCCCCAGTCTGCACAGATGGTATAAGCAGATCATCCAGCGAAACCATTTCCAACCGTAAAGCAATCCTCCTTTCAAGTTCAAGCTTGCAGGCAATACTTACATCCACCATAATTCCCATCCTTAACATCCCAAACAGAAAATTCAATGGAATGGCTGAACTTCTCTCACTTGGTAGGAGACTGACAAGGGTTTCCAATATTATCTTCTGATCATTTTCTGCCATAGTTGGGTCCGATTTCGTCCTTGCTGGATTCCAAATTTGACATTTTCCAATACCCTTTAACGATGCATGAGCATAATTTATTAGAGATGAAGTAATACTATCTGGACGAACACCTAATCTTCCCATTGCACATATAACTCTCTGATAGTGATCAATTCCTAGTACTGATAGATCCTCGATCCACCAATCGAGACAACTACTGTTTAGTTCAGTAGATTCGCCATCACAATCCAACCGGGACAAGCCTGACACTAGTTGCTCCTTGCAAGCATTCAAAGCAATAGCCTCAACGCATCTGTTCACAATCCCAACTTCTTCTGCTATAGGAGGTAACATCTCACAAGTAGAAAGAACTTCCACAGACTTTTCAAGGCTTTGTACTACTACTTCATTCAAATAAACTTCAGTTCTCGCGATGAGGTTTTCATCGCGGCAGTCTTCAGTCATTTCTAAGTATTCAGCAGCACAGCGCAGATGTGCAACGTTTGCCGTTGTGATCTCGAAGTTCATGCCATAGCAGAATTTCATTGCAAGCTCAAACGTCTGTGGTCCTCCTGGTATTTTATGGAGTTCCAATTTAGAACTGTTGGAATCCTTGGCATCTGCAACCATTTTCCTAATCTTTCCACTTCTCGACACCAGAGGAAACTTCAAATCGAAGACAAATAATTAGATTACTAATTATGAAACCAATGGATTGGAAACAAAATCAGATTTGTTTGACAAAGATCTTACCTTGTGAAGTAGAAAGGATTCTCCGTCAACAAAAATTGTAATGTCTCCTGCAACATCCGAGAATATACTGCATGCAGAAGGATCAAAATTATAAACATTCTCAAATTTATTGTTCAAGAAATCTCAAGCCCTAAGAAGTGGAACTATCAGCATATATACTTCATTTCGAATCCTGAAACTCTTCGTTTTAATTTCTCTAAAATCTGGATATTCTTGATCCAGCATGCAAACAACAATTCCAGACAGTTTGAATCAACAGTGGAAGAGTGTTAAGGAGAGAATTATCAGCTCCATATTTTCCTATTAAGCAAGTGAGAACAGAAAAATTAATAGAAGCCAAAATAAACACACTAAATCATAATTTTATCCATTAAAAAGTATGAATTATCTGGCAACTGAAGCACAGAACCCACGTTTAGCCAACAGGACAAGATAAACCAACTAAATTAACTTCAGCACAAGACAAAACCAAACCATATTCTAAGTCAAAAATGTCTGAAGAAAAGAAAGAGTACGAACTCTGAACTTTCCCAGATAGTTTATTAGTAAAGAGAGAATATGTGTGTGCATATGATGTAGTACCGAGTAGTGAAGGAGTTGCAGATTTTGGGAGCAGGGGATCGGCTGAAAGGGCTGTCGGAAGAAACCATAACTTCACTTTCAGACGGCTTCTTCCTCCTCCTCGTCCTCTTGTTCTTCTTAAGTGATAATCAGACGGTCAATAAACGGTCAAAGAAAACAATATCCACCATGTGAGAAAACAGAACAGTCTACAAGTTGCCTTTAATTTGCTTTTTTCTTGTTCTGTTCCTTTTAATTCCTTTGGGTTTGCTTTAAATAAAATATTCTCGTCTCTTAAAAAAAAAAAAAAGAAGAAGAAGAGGATAAAAAGGATTACAGTGAACCAGAACGAAACAGAGCTCACGCCATACTGAGAAAGAGAATAAAGAAAGAATAAAAAGAAGAGTTCAAAGTTTCGAAGTTGAAGCCATGAACGAACGTTATGGGAATAAGAAGGAATCAAACAGAAACAGAGTCGTGCATTAAGTAATTTGTTTGACTGCTTTATAAATTTGAGGACTTTTCAACGGCTCTGTTTTGCAATTACAAATGGGATTTTTGAGTTAATTAGTATTGATTAAGCTAAATTGACGATTAATTTTGGATTAAGAAGCAGAAAATATAGTTATTTTCTTCGCCGGTCGGTTGCTTTTGCATGGCAGAGTGGCTAATTCAGTAAATTCGGTGAAATCTGTGACTGTTTTTGCAGAAGAAAGAGAATGTGTTGGACGAAGGAAAGCCTAAGAACGTGGGAAAAGGATGCGACAGGATTGGGCACGGAACTCAATAAAGATGGAAATTGTTGCACAACAGACGACTGCATCTCCAAGAAATTCAATACTACACCGTTTTGGGTGGGAACTTCCCCTTACTTTTACACCAGTTGCGTGTGACACGTGTCATGATCTAGTTGGGAGTACAAAAGACGATAATTAGAAATAAAGAACATTAAGGGGCAAAAGTGAAAATACAACAAAGCGCTCAAGTTGCCGTCCATAATTAATAATAGTCGATAGCGGCAGGAACGAAGACAGAGGCGAGAGAGTATCTTACAACCAGAAAAGGGAAAAGGGAAAATGTTCAGCGCCAATGCTGTTGCTTCTCCTTCCCGGTGAGTTCTTACTGTATTTTTACTTGTTATTATTATTTATTAAATCCCTTAATTTATAATTTATTTTTATTTTCTGCTGTTATCTCTGTGAACGGCCGCCATGAACGTTGAGTTGCAAGTGAATTTACTAGATCAGTTGATTCATGTTTTGCAGATACCCAGTTGTTTCCTTTGATTGCCAATGTCAGTTATCCAATCAGTCTCTGTTTTTGGTCTCTCCAGATCATGGGCTTGCCAAAGGTACGCTCAAAATCTGTTCTTTCTGATTGTAATCAGGTTTTTTTATTTATTATTTGGGATAAGGAAATGAAGTGATGTCAATATATACAGAGAGTTACTGTAAACATAGTTGAAGTTTTTGTTGATTAGGGTGAGACTGAATGATAAAAAGTTTTGGGATATGGTGATTTTGAGCTTGGATTGTTGTCTTCTTCGTTTTCTTTTCTTTTCTTTTTTTTTTTTTTTAACTTCCCAGCAAACAGAAAGCTCAAGGTTTCCCGATTCAAGGCTAGGTTTTGGGAATCCATCAGATACGGGTAACATTATGTGTATATTGCTTTTGACTGTGCTATGACACATGTACGCATGCATGCATGAATGATTGCTAGTGCTCCTGCTCATAGATATGTGCATGTAAACACTACTCAGATTACCAAGTTTGGAAATTTTGTTATCTGACCTTCAAAGGTGGTGTTATATTTTGCAAAAACAAGTAATATTCCGGGGAACTAATGATCTTTTGGTGTTTTAGTATGTTCAATTTTAATTAGTTAGGTATGGCAATATTTCTTTGTTTCAGCCATTTTATTTACATAGTGGCATGATTCAATTTGTAGATTTTTCTGTACTAGACTGTCTTATGTTTTGGACCAATTTGTGGGATTGTGGGTAGGGTGATATCACATGCTTCAAAAGAAAATGGTATTGTGTACTTCTTGTGGAGAAATGCTGCATCTAAACATATGTTTATGACTGACAAACTATTAATTGCTATAGAGATAATATCTATTTAGAGTTTTTAAGAGTAAGATAGCAAGTTTCCATTTTGGTTATATAATTGCTTCATTAATTTGACTTTTTACCCTTCCGTTCATTTGGTTGCTGGGTTGCTACACAAGAGTTTGGTGGTGTATAACTAGTTCTCCTTCAGTTTTTCTTTCCACTTCTCTCAAATGGAGCATGAATTAACTGTGCCATCTTACCCTGGGCTTTGTCTGTCTTGTCATCTTATCCTTGTTGTAGGTTCTTGAAAAATAACACAACACAAGTCATTGAAGCACCTTCCACTCCTGAAGAGGAGGAAGAACCGATGCCTGAGGAGTTTGTTCTTGTTGAAAAGACTTTACCAGATGGAGAAATTGAGCAAATAATATTCTCGTCAGGTGGAGATGTTGATGTATATGATCTTCAAATGTTATGTGATAAGGTAAACAATGGTTGTCAGTACCTTTTTGCAAATGTTGGCACACATGTGTGCCTCAAGTTGTTCACTGTGTTTGAATGGTTTTTTTTTAAGTTCCACAATTGAATGTGATGTTCTGCTCAACTTCTGAAACCCAAATCATTAATATATATATATATATAATATTGAATGTTAACAGGTAGGCTGGCCTCGAAGGCCACTATCAAAACTAGCTGCAGCTCTGAAAAATAGCTACATGGTAGCCACGTTGCATTCTACAAGGAAATCACCAGGATCAGGTAATTATTAAGAATAGATAACTACTTTCTGTTTCACTCTAATTGGTATATTTAGCTATACACACACGTATATGAACCTCTAAAATTATTTGATGAACATCTTAGTGTACTTGGAGAAGTTATTTGACAGAGGGGAATGAACAAAGGAAGCTAATTGGCATGGCTCGTGCTACATCAGATCACACGTTCAATGCTACAATTTGGGATGTTCTTGTTGATCCTAGCTACCAGGTATGTTATGTTGCATGAATATGAACTAACATTCCTAGACAACAAAAGGTGGGAAAACATGCCCTGTATGGAACACAAGGTGGGAAAACATTCCTGGTGTGGGAATAAATATCATCTTTTCAGATGGAAATTGTGGCGAAAAACACACATTAAAGGCATACTGTGTGACATAGTGCATGTGATAGTTATGATGCACAGGTGGAGAAACTAAAGCTAGCAAATTAAGGTAACAAGCAGTATGGGCATGATTTTGTCTTTGGATGTCATATAGCAGGTCTTTGGCCTAGGCAGGGAACAAGAAGGAGCTGGCTGATAACGTGATGTGAAACTGCAATAACACTAAGCTAATTCTAATAGATGGTTCTTGAGTCCCCTTGAAAGAATTGTGTGAATGCTTCAAATTTCAGCATGGTTTGAGATATCAAAAAGTTTTGGATGATCTGTGAAAATGTAAGGTCACTATCAGAGTTCAGATCTTCTGTTGTTGGACAGAAATCAGAAAGTAGCATTTGTGTGATTAATGGATGAACTGTTGCTTTTGATTTTATGCTGACCACTATGTATCTTATTCTAAAACTGTTCCTTCCATTCAGGGCCAAGGTCTTGGCAAGGCCCTTATTGAAAAGCTTGTGAGAGCTCTGCTCCGAAAGGATATTGGGAATATATCACTCTTTGCCGATAGTCAAGGTATAACAATATCTAAACTTTAGAAGTTAAAGTTCATGACCTTGTAATCTCAACAGAAATTTTCACCTTGTTTTGTTATATTGTCATGCAGTTGTGGAATTCTATCGGAATTTAGGTTTTGAACCTGATCCAGAGGGTGTTAAGGGTATGTTTTGGCACCCGAGGTATTAATGATCACTTGCAACAAATTATGTCAGTCAGCTGGCAAGTTTGTATGAGAGTGGCAGAAAATGATCTTTACGTAAAAAATATGTGTTAATTATACAAATGTGAAATATATTCTTTTATTTGGGTGAAAATCAATGATATGTAAGCCATATGCCATGAGCTTGCAAAATCAATTGTTGCTAATTGGATTTCTTTACCTTGAGTTCAAAGATCAACTTATGCAATTGCAGGTTTGAGTTGTTGGATGAAATCCTGTTACAATCACAATGTTTAAATGAATTTCTGCGAAATCTTGTTGTATTAGAATGATAGTGAATAAACTGATATTCTTGTGGTTGAAGAATGTCATATTCCTCCTGGTGAAGCTGGTCAGTTTGACTTCTGCGTCTAAAATTGAGTTCTCACATATTCAAATTGGTGGTTGAGCTCCCAAAACTTGCTGAAGTTGAATGTGAAACTGAAAATTTTTAAAATTGACTGCTTAAATAAATTAACGAGGCATCCGTTTACTTGGGATTAATTTTATCTTAGTATCATAGATTAGTACTATGATAGAAATTCAGGGTACATGGCGATGCACCGGAAGAAACCTCCATGATCTCAAGAGTTTACACTGCCTCTCTCTGACTCATTTTCTGATTTTTCAGTTAGCGGCATCAAGAAAGTGAAACAGAGTAATGGGTAAATTTGGTTTTGAGATCTGGAAAATAATACACAAAATTGCAACATGATCTTTCACTCTCTGAATGGGTGGAATTTGTCATCTAAGTTTCATCATCGTAGTTCAGAGAACTTCAATACGATCTGAAAGTCAGCTTGATCAGCATTGATTGTATATTCTCAAGTGGACATATATTTGTATATCCTAATTTGAAAAGTACTTTTGTTATGTAGTTGTTCTGCCAAGCTCATTTGATCTCATCCCCAAACACAGAATTGTTGAAACTCTTCTACTCTGTTTTTGATCGGGTTGCGTAGTTACTAAAAACATTGACATAATGCGTGCTGAAATGGCATTGGCCAATGTTGTTCAAGTTGGAAATTAATATTCTGTATCCTGAAGACTTCCACTACCAAATTATTAATGAGAAAATACAAAAGCCAAATGTCAGGTTATCAACTCTCCCCTATTAACATATAACATTTAACAGGCCTTTTCATCTGATCAGTTTTGATTAAAACTAAAATTAATTTAAAATGATTTAGTTTAGCGATTATCTTAACATGAACATCAAATGTTCTGCAGAAAAATTATTTCCTTGCTTGAACGACAAAGTCCAAGGCTAAGGTTTCTGTGATCAATCTACAAATTCGAGATAATCCCAACTTGGACAGTGCCATTAACCAAATCCTTTTACTTTGTTTAAAGTTAAATAATATACTGATTTAATCTTCCTTATGCCATGCATAAAAAAGTCGTTCATCGTCAATTTACTCAATCAATTTTGTCTCTTTCTTTGTTTCAGGTCACCTGTTTTTGGTTGGTACCAACCTTGTTAACTGAAATTCTCTAATTCTAGTGTCATTTTATGCATTTCATTGAATGTTTTGTAGATGGCATGGCTGAGAGTTTTTATACTTGAGATCATTCTTGCATTTTGGTCAGGTTGCTTTCTGCCACTTGCTTCTGGGGAGAATGCTACTCACCCATTGGAAGGTTCAGTACATGTATATACACTCCTATATAGTTGATGCTTGTTCATCCTTGATCATTTTGAAAAGTAAATTTGTCTTCAACTGTATTACAGTCGATGCTTTGAAAGGAATCCGCCGTAAACTCAAAGATACTGGGAAGAATCTCAATGACTGGAAAAAGACAGATCCATGTAACTCAAATTGGACAGGAGGAATCTGCACCACAAATCCAGATGATGACTATCTCCATGTCCAAGAATTGTAAGTTAACCTTTACCTTATTGCCTCTCTTCATTTCTTGCATAGTAACAATGTCTTCTATAACTAAATCACATACTGCATTGCTTTCTGAATTTGATCAAACACATCAATGGAGTATTTTAGATTGATGTACTTTTCATTTCACTACAATTCGGACGATTGTTAAACACGCAACTCTCTGGAAAGTTAGCTCCTGAACTTGGGCAAGTCCCTTCTGACTATATTGAGTATCTTGTTGGGCATTGAATCTTCAAACATTTTAAGGAACTGAACCGTATTTATTTTTTCTCTTTATTTTTTTTTTTCTGCCAGGGATTTTATGTGGAACAATTCAAGTGGTAGCATACCAAAAGAGATAGGCAATCTGATTTCTTTGAAGCTCCTGTAAGTTTGAATTGTACGACAAATTTTTTCTACTTGAGGCTGCTAGCAATTATGTTTAATTTGTATGTTCAAGACAAATTTTTTTCTACTTGAGGCTGCTAACAATTATCAGGTTTTCATGACTTCCAGTCTTGGCCTGGATCATTATCAGCTAGTCATCGAATCATTTGCATGGCAAAAAGGTCCTAGGCTAAGGATTTACCTAAATTTCTTCCCTCAGTATAGCAATGGTACTACTAATATGTTCAATAAGACAGATACAACGGATTAGAGATGTAATTGCTACATTTTCTCTTCCTTCGAGTAATATCTTTGGCCCATATGAGCTGCTAAATTTTCACTCTCCTTGGACCTTGTGCAACCGGTATGTCTCTAAACTGCATTCAATTCTTGTCAGGATAAACTATAATGCCAGCTACTATTTCAGTAAATGTCTTAACTTGCACAGCCCTATGCAGTATTTTTTATCTGTATTGTTGCAGTCAAGCTTGATCCTCTAAAATCGGGTATGAGCAAAAGTGCTCTAATTGGAATCGTGTTAGGATCCATTGCCAGCCTACTTGCAATATTATTAACAGTTGTGGCTCTTTTCTACAAAAGGAAGAGAAAGAACACAAATGAAGTTTCAAAACGACAGCCAAGTTCGTTCTTTTATACTTGCCATGATCTCCTAGGCTACCTTCTATTCTTATATATGTTTGGGAGATTAATTTTTGTTTTCTCTTAACAGTTCCTAAAATTCCAATGAAAACTGAAAGTGTCAAGGGATTCAATTTCATAGAGCCTGAAGAAGCAACCAGTGGTTTTAGTGCCACAACTCTAGTTGGTCAAGGAGGCCATGGGAAAGTTTACAGAGGCATTTTAGCTAATGGGACAGTCGTGGCAATCAAACGAGCACAGCAAGGATCCTTGCAGTGTCAGAGAGAGTTCTTAACGGAAACTGAACTTTTGTCCCCTTTTGCATCATCATAATCTGGTTTCATTGGTTGGATATTGTGATGAAGAAGGAGAATGGCTAAACTAGTAAATTTGTTGAAAATACCAAATATATGGGATTTTGCAATTTCAAAAAGGGCCTAAATGTTTTAATTAGGATATTAGCTGAATTGTTATATATTTTGTCCTATTCCATATTGCTAACATGTGAGTTTAAGTTACATGACAATATCTACTCAGTAGTTGTTGGGCTTAAACTGTTACATTTTGTACTTAATGAAGCTTTATTGATCAATTTCTACTCCAAGGTGAACATTTTAATTCAAGGTCTAGTCTTTTTGGTGTCCTGCAGATGCTAGTTTATGAGTTTATGCCAAATGGTTCCCTTCGAGATCTCCTCTCTGGTGAACTAATGAATGGCTCATCATTCTAAATATTAACGTTGTCTCCTCTATAAAATAATCAATTTCGCTTCCTGTATCATGCTGTGAATTTCACATTTTTTATGATGTTTATACATCACAGCTAGATTCAGAAGTACTATGAGTTTTGCCATGACATTGCATATTGCATTGGGTTCAGCAAAGGGCATTCTATGCTTCATACTGAAGCTGATCCACCAATAATCCACCGGGATATCAAGGCCAACAACATACTGTTGGACTCCAAATTCACTTTTTGTGCAACTTCATTGTAGCAGCGAAATCCTGCTTCTTGCTTCATTTTTTTGTACCATTCAGTGTGAGATTGTGGTGGACTATCTTCAACTTTGTTATACCTGCAGGGCTACGTCGATCCAGAATACTTTTTGACTCACCAGTTGACAGAAAACAGTGACGTTTACAGCATTAGAGTTGTATTTCTAGAGCTGTTGACAGGAATGCAACCTATCTCTCACGGTAGAAACATTGTTCACGAGTACTTGATTCTTTTCTTCTAATTTCGGGTGTTTACCTGAAACTTTGTAATTGAAAAAAAGTAGAAACATTTTTGTGCAACTTCTTCACAAAACCAAAATGCTGTTTTCATGTTTTTTGCAACAGGTAAATGCAGCATGTCAATCTGGGACGATGTTCACCATCATAGACAGAAGCATGGGTCCGTACTCCACTGAATGCCTCAAGAGGTTCCTAGCATTGGCCCTCAAATGTTGTGAAGATAAGACTGAGGCTCGACCATCAATGTTAGAAGTAGTGAGAGAGATGGAGAACATATCTTCATTGCTTCCGGAATCTTACACCATTCCAACAGAATCAGACATTTCTGCCTCAGGATCGTCAGGAATCGTCTCATCTTCTCTCTATTCTACAAGAAACTTTTCTGTCTGCTCATTTGCCAGAAGTCGGAAGTGACCTTGTTAGCGGAGTCCTCCCCAACATCGAACCTCGCTAATTACCTACAACTTCTTTATGAAGCCAAATTCCCTACATTATCATTTTTATATCATGCTTTAGAAACAAATTAGAGTGAACTCTGATTCCATGTGAGCAGTGTGCTCTGTGTACGTGCATTACTCTTTGTATAGAGAAGTCATATGCAATTCTAATTCATAAATTTTATGCTGATTTCAGATTTCCAGAGAAAATATGAAGCACTGATATCATCAAACAATGAGTTTTTGGGAGGAGAATCACTTCATTTTATCACCTTTTTCCATTTTAGTTTCTTAGAATTATCTTCTTCCTCATCTGTTGCAACCTCTGCTCGTACATCTTTAATATCCCTTGATATAGACAAAATCACTTATTGTTAGGAACCATTTTCAGCAGATTTCAGGGATCTGACTCCATAAATGACGATTCAGGCTTTCTTCTAAACGGCAGCTTGACTTCATAAAGAACTTAAGGACAAAGTATACGACGACATGTAAGCAAGCCTACACACAAGAAAGTTGCCAATTCATATCCAATTAGCTACAAAATTATCCGTAGAAGGCACTTCACCCAACAACCCTCTCTTTCATTTTCATGGAGTAGACATTTTCTTGTCTTTTCTTCCACGCGGCAGAAAACTACGACTGGTGAATTGTGTGATCGTCATGATCATAGAAAAGCAATCTCTTAGGCATGATTTTGAATAGTTGACAATTGCTTCCACGTTGGCAAAAGGTTGTACTTTTTGTTTCTGTTGTCGTCGGATATAGAGATGACTGCAAGAATTTTCCATTTTATGCTTTTGTTTTAATGTTTGATTTGTTTTGCAAGAAAGGGTAAACAAAAGTCCATTCGCAGACATGAAAATTCAGAACTAGACAAAGCAATAGTTGTTTTATTATTTTTGACATATTTTAATAAAGGAAAACTTAAAAAAAAGAGGTTAATCATATCTTATTCTCTCTCTTTTGCTGGCTAAAACGGATGAACGAACCATGACGACAATGACATCTGAGGTTCTGTTTTCTCACATTTAACAAAAGTATACGGTTGCATACATGACAGCTGCAATGTATCTGAACACACAATTTATTTTGGTTTGCTTCAGCTTTCCACCAACGCAGTACCCCATTGACCCGGATTTCACATCAAGCAAAACACTGTCGTCTCTTACCTTTCCCAAGCAAGGTATTTCTGCTGTAGGGTTGAAGAGAAGGATTTGATTTGATTTGATTGAATTTGAAATGAAGACGATTTTATTTTGGGTGTTTTTGATTCATTTTTAGCATGAATTATCTCAGTTTTGCATCTTCTGCTTTTTCGTTCCCAATAATTACGCAAGAGGAAAGTCAACTAAAGTAGCAAAATAGTTTTTAAAGACTGAGAGTTGTTGAGTCGATTGTGCCTTTTTACCTTTTCAGCCTGCTTATTACGACTAAACGGGAGAGAATATTAGGCGTAAGATTGTGAGGATTGTGCATGCTTGTTTTTGTGTGGAAAATATAAAGCCCGTTAGATTGTTGACAATTTGCAATTATTCCAATTTACTTGCACGTTTTTGTAGGGTATTCCAATGTTGGGATGGAGAGTTTGTGGATTAGTTTACGCTGTGTCATGGTGTTACTTGGTGCTTCTCGCAGTTGCTCAGATTACAGATCCCCAAGAAGGTGATTTTATTTCAAGCTTAAGTTTTAAACTTCTTAATTACTTTGCCCAGCTAATTTGTTGCCACAAAAATAGGGACTTCTATTTTAGTACTATATCAAAATGCATAAACTTCAGATTATTAGATGAAGATGTCAGACCTGAACAAGTCTGTAAATCGGATGCATAACTTGTACTGTTTTATTTGCTGATCTAATTCCTCTAGATACTTTTATTAAATGATTAGTGTTCATTTGTAGTAACTGCATTGCGAGCAGTCAAGAGCAATTTAATCGATTCTATAAATCATCTCGGAAATTGGAACAAGAGAGATCCTTGCATGTCAAATTGGACAGGAGTTTTATGTTTTGATACAGTTGGATCTGATGGTTACTTGCATGTTCGAGAGATGTAAGTTCTTTTGTTTCTTTATTTCCTGATGTTAATGTATGCCCATTATTGCCAACATCGTATTGTGCAAAACTTTCCCTTTGAATATAAATCTCTCTGCAATGCTTCTTAGCGTTCATCTTTCCTACTTTTGATGCAGCCAGCTGCTGAATATGAATCTCTCTGGAAATTTAGCACCTGAGCTTGGCAAGTTATCTCAGCTTCAAATATTGTGAGACTTGAAACTTCCTGAGTTCTTTAGAAAAAATAGTCTTGAAATTTCCCATAATCTGACATCTTTTTCTTTCATTGTCCTTGGAAGAGATTTCATGTGGAATGATCTGACAGGATCCATACCGAAGGAGATAGGAAATATTTCATCCTTAAAACTGTTGTAAGTTTGGATTGATTTTTGAATCATTGATTATTCTTCTTCTTCTTCCTTTTCTTTTTTGTGGACTAGTTTCTCATCCATAGACCCAAAAGTTTCTGCAGCCTTGTGCAGTTTTTGTACTCCAGGAGAAGGACTCCATGCTTATTCTTACCATATGTATCTATTTGCATGCACAGGCTCTTGAATGGAAATAAATTATCAGGTTCTTTACCTGATGAACTTGGCTACCTTTCTAACTTGAAAAGGTTCCAAATAGACCAGAATAATATCTCTGGTGCAATACCAAAATCATTTGCTAATTTGAGCACAGTGAGACACCTGTAAGTGGATTACCAATCCTAATGTTACTTCAATTACAGGGGAGTTATGTTAGATTATCCAATTATATAGCTGACTGTTGCAGGCACTTCAACAACAACTCAATTAGTGGTCAAATTCCATTTGAGCTTTCCAAATTGTCCAATCTTCTTCACTTGTGAGTTCACACAGATTTTGCTTATGTTGTTTAGAGGATTGTTTATACTGAGAGCAGTTGAGTGGTATAATGGTGTGTAATTGTTGAAACAAATTCTTGCAGGCTTGTGGATAACAATAACTTGTCTAGAAATCTTCCCCCAGAATTGTCAGTGTTGCCAAACTTGCGTATTCTGTATGTTCTTTCTGCTTTGAATTTTGGTTTTCACTAAATCTTATTTGTTGCTATCCATCTGCTTGATCCATTGTGCATCTTGAGTGAAATTTGTTTTACTGCCATTTTATTTTTTATTTTATTTCTCCATGCAGTCAACTCGATAACAATAACTTCAATGGTTCTGAAATTCCAGCCACTTATGGAAACTTTTCCAGATTAGTAAAATTGTACGTATTATTTGACACTTTTTGTATACAGCCTTACATTCTTCAGCGAGAAGTTATGCTTCCTTTTGGGCCTCAGAATCTAAGTGATTTAACTTTAAAGTGCTTTATTTTTCTCTGAAATTCGGCAGAAGTCTTAGGAATTGCAACTTGCAGGGAGCTATTCCTGATCTTAGCAGCATTCCAAACCTTTCCTTTTTGTAAGTTTTGAGTATTGTTCAAATTATTGGACATATTTTTAATATTTGCTTCCCACAGGTCATATTAATTTATTTTATGGCATGTAAGTGATGCACTTATTTCCATTCTGTCATGGCTGCAATATCTAACTTGTAATTTATTGTATTGGGTTCATATGGCAGGGATCTTAGTCGGAATCATCTAACTGGAACCATACCTTCAAATAAGCTTTCTGATAATATTACAACTATGTAAGTAATGGCATTAATTTTTTTAAATATTTCTTTCCTTGTTTTAGTCATTGCATCTTTCAGTGAACAAAATGTTTAATGTGATGGTAATCTCACAATCACTGTTTGTACAAAATACATGAAAATGTGCTCATTGTAAGATATTCTTGTTGATTGCAGCAATCTTTCAGACAACCAACTTAATGGATCCATTCCAGGAAGTTTCTCCAATCTTCCTTCTCTTCAGAGATTGTAAGTATCTATTAGCTTCTCATCATTCCTTCTGTCTCCTAATTTGTAATAGTATTTAGAGAGTATTTTGTAATGCTATTCCGGTTATCATTGTTTCCAATTATTATCTATTTCAGGTCACTTGAGAACAATTCTTTGACTGGTTCGATCCCTTCTACCATCTGGCAGAAGATGTCCTTCAGTGCAAGTGCTAGACTTATACTGTAAGATCCAAAAGAAGAAAACTTGTCTTATTATTCATGGTCACGATTTATTGATTGCCTGCAGATTTTCAGCAGCAGAACATAACTTTTTGTCAATCATTTCTCCTTTTGTGCACAACTAAAATGCAGTGATTTGAGGAACAATTCATTCTCAAGCATTGTCGGAGATCTAACTCTTCCAGAAAATGTCACCCTAAGGTATGCTGTTTTTCCTTTTTCAATTATTCTGGTCATCATGAACTTGGAAGTACAGTAATATCGGAATACTATGTATTGTCCATTATTTTATCATTCATTTCTTATCATCTTGGCAGTTTGTTTTTAGGCTTGGGGGCAATCCTGTCTGCACGAATGCAAACACACCAAACGTAGGCAGATTCTGTCAATCTGGAGCTGGAGAGGACGCCCTGCTGGCAAACTTGACAAATTCAACGATAGGCTGTCCTATTCAAGCTTGTCCGGTGGATAATTTCTATGAATATGTTCCAGCATCCCCTGAACCGTGCTTCTGTGCAGCACCTCTGAGAATTGGATATCGGCTGAAGAGTCCTAGTTTCTCTTATTTCCCTCCGTATGTTTTCCCATTTGAGGAATACCTGACTAATTCTCTTGACTTGGAACTCTATCAACTGTCAATTGATTCAGTTGCTTGGGAGAAGGGACCTCGTTTGAGGATGTATTTGAAGCTGTTTCCTACATTGAATCACTCAAACACGTTTAATGCAAGTGAGGTTCAACAAATTAGAGGCAGGTTTACAACCTGGAATTTTCCGGGTACTGACTTATTTGGACCATACGAGCTTCTAAACTTCACGCTCCTTGGGCCTTATTCCAAAAGTATGAGTCCCTGCATTAGATTGATATTTAATTATTCATGAAACTTGGTTTTATGTATGCTGTCTGTTAAGTAATCTTCTTCTATTATTTCTTGCTTGCTGTAGTGGATTTCAAGACCCAAAAGACAGGAATTAGTGTGGGCATTTTAGCAGCCATCGTGTTAGGGGCTATTGTCTGTGCTGTGGCCATAACTGCAATTGTAACCCTTCTGATAACACGAAGACATGCTAGATATCAACATTCATTGTCAAGAAAACGCTTGTGTGAGTTCTTGAATAATTATATTAATGATTCATTTACCTAAATTCTTCTATCTAACCATCTCTTTATGTTTTGCAGCCACAAAGATCTCTATGAAAATTGATGGTGTGAAAGGCTTCAAGTTTAGAGAATTGGCATTGGCAACTGATAATTTCAGCAGCTCAACCCAAGTTGGTCAAGGGGGTTATGGGAAAGTTTATAAAGGCATATTATCCAACAATACAATTGTTGCCATAAAGCGGGCAGAAGAAGGATCTTTGCAGGGCCAAAAAGAATTCTTGACCGAGATTAAATTACTGTCCAGGTTACATCACCGGAACCTGGTTTCACTGTTAGGATACTGTGATGAAGAAGGGGAGCAAGTATGTTCATGCAATTCTCAAATTGTGAATGTCACTAATGTCATCTTAGGGGTTTTCTCTTGCAAGATATATGATTTGTGAATATTTTTTCCCAAGATAGAATTTGGTTTATAGAAAAGTGGTTCAATCAGAGATAAAAACTATCTGCTTATTCTATTTTTGGTACTTCTGCAGATGCTGGTATATGAATTCATTCCTAATGGCACCTTGAGGCATTGGCTTTCTGGTATGATCATTTTCACTTGATTGCTTTACTTTTCACTTGTAACTTAATTTTCTTGGCTCAAGAATTGATAGTGAATATTATATGCAGTTAAAGGTGGAGAAAAACTGAACTTCAGTACGAGGGTATGCATTGCATTGGATTCAGCTAAGGGAATCTTATACCTCCATACCGAAGCAAACCCACCTGTATTCCACAGAGATATCAAAGCCAGCAATATACTTCTAGATTCCAAGCTTAATGCAAAAGTTGCTGATTTTGGACTGTCACGGCTTGCTCCAGTCCTGGATGATGAAGGAATTATGCCAACTCATGTTTCCACAATTGTTAAGGGCACACCAGTAAGTTGCAACTGTTCGTTACATGTTCAGGTATCGCAGAGATTATGTGAAGATTTCTGTCCTACGATAACTTCCATTTTTAATGATTATATTTGCAGGGTTACCTCGATCCGGAATACTTTTTGACTCATAAGTTGACGGATAAAAGTGATGTTTATAGCCTTGGAGTCGTACTTCTGGAACTCTTGACGGGTATGCAACCAATATCACATGGCAAAAATATTGTCCGAGAGGTACTTTCTTATGCAAAAATGTTTTCTTGAATCTCTCTCTTATTTTCTCAGCGACCAAACACCTTGATTTGGCTAAGAAAACATTTGTTATTATATGCAGGTGAATGTGGCTCGTGAATCGGGCATGATATTCTCAATCATTGACAATAGAATGGGATCTTACCCATCTGAATGTGTCGAAAGATTTGTTGCTTTGGCCTTAAGTTGTTGCCTTGACAAGCCAGAACATCGGCCATCTATGTTAGATGTTGTCAGGGAGCTGGAAAACATACTCAAAATGTTGCCAGAAAGTGAAGCCGTGCTGTCTGAATCTACTTCCATGTTTTCTGGCCAGTCAGCATCAACTTCTTCATCTTTCATAACAAGAGGATATATGTCTTCCAACGTTTCAGGTAGTGATCTTGTCAGTGGTGTTATTCCCACGGTCAGACCTCGTTGACACCAAGAAAATGTTTATTTTTCTGAGAAAAGAAAATAGGTTGAGAACTGCGAGGAATGCAATATGGAATTGTGTCTTTCTGTAACATATTATCCTGTAAATGAAGCCGAGAGACAATTTGTGTACCTTCATTAGAGATTTGCGACCTTATTTTTGCAAGGCAATCATTCAGAAAAGGGCAGATGAATTTGCTATTCAAACGGTTAAAGATTTGTGGGATCTGTAGTCGATTGAACACTACAAGAAGCACAATCTGAAATACTTGAGCCTCTGAAGGAACAAAATCCATGGCAACTACAGACACAGTTTAGCAAAAATTCCAAGCAGTATCATGTAAATTTCATTATTAAAATTAAAAAAAAAAGGGCAAAATCGTTGATATTTTGAAGAAGTTGGTTATCATGTAAATGGCAAAGTTGGGATTTTCTTTTTTGTCCTTTTCTGAACGCAACAACGTGATAATTTGTCGACTAGTTTGTTAATTTCATGACAATCATCATTCGGGATTAGAATTATGGGACAGAGGGGGTTTCAATGAAAATAGCAAAATTGTTTTTTTTTTTAATTTTAAAAATTTCTTCTCCATTCTTTTTGTCACGTAGGAATTGACAAAAGTGTTATATTCATTAACTTTAGAACACTGTTCAGTCTTGGTTGTCTGAAAACCGCTTTGTTGACGTCATATCCTGGTTTCTTTTTAACCCTCTTCCCCTGTAATCGCAGAAAACGGTGTGGCGTTGCTGGTTTTAGGAATATTAATGGAAAACAGCGTGCCATCGTAATAATATTTAAATTAAAAATCTAAAATTACTGATAATTGGTCAATCGTTAGTGACAATTCACTTGCCTTTGCTGTTTCTCTTTCACTATTATCTTATCGGGGACGGGTACGGTTTATTCCTTTGGAACCTACTCTTGTCCCTCATTTTCATTTGCAGGTTAGTGTCAACTATTAATCAGGGTTGTTTGTTCTGTTTGGTAAGTTGATTCTTTTTTCGATTATTATTTCTTATTGTAAATTTGGGAAATGGGTATTGAATCTAATTTCAATTTCATTAGATGTACTCGGCTGGGTTGTGTCTCACTCTTGATTGATTCTTTTAATTCCTTATCTGAGCCCGCTGAAATGCAAAAAGTTCGCTCATTTCTTTTTCTGGTTGATTGTCAATGGCGTTTCGGCTTTAAATAACGCTCAGTTTCATTAATTAAGTTGATTTTGAATGTGGGTTCTGGCTGATTTCCGGTGGATTAATAATAGTTTTGGCAACATATTTTGATGAGTTGTATTGATTTTCTGGTAATTGGTTTCAAAAAGCCGGTTATGTTTCCTTTAGATCATGTACGTGTATTACTATCTTGAAATTATACTTTGGTATGATTGATGTTGTTGATACAAGCTCTTTGCTTATTTTTGGATTGCGGCAGATGTTGATGAAGCCATATTTTCAATGCCAGGTACTTGACTTCTGCACCAAAATTGGCTTATCAAGACATCCTTTTCAGAAGTCGTCCGAAATTAGCGTGATAGGTTCTGCTTAAATAAGTGAGGAATTTCTCGGTGATGAATAAGCAAAAACTGATGCTATTCAGATTCAAACTGGTTCTTTTAATTTTGGTTTTCTCCATAGTGTTGTATGGATGTGTCACGGCAGAAAATGAAACTTCGCAGAGGATAATAGCTGCTCCTCACAAAAATGTAGGAAGAGATGTTATAGATGGATCTGGGATTGAGAATGCTATAGGTTTTGATGACACCAATAGTGTGCTGGGTGAGATGAAGGGCAGTCACAACAGAGTATCAGTGTCTACGGTAGCGTTGTTTACATTGGCAATGGCTGCCGCCACAGGTTTAGGTGCAGTCCCATTCTTCTTTGTCGAGCTTGATCCTCAATGGGCTGGTATATGCAATGGAATGGCTGCTGGTGTGATGCTGGCTGCAAGCTTTGATCTCATACAGGAAGGGCAGGACCATGGTGCTAGCAATTGGGTTGTGATTGGAATCTTAGCTGGTGGCATATTCATTTTATGCTGTAAAAAGGTGATGGCCCTGGTCTTGCATTTTTCTATCAAGTTTTGTCACTTTCATTGTAACTCAGATTTGCTGCATCTCAGATTTGTCACTTATTGTTACCAACTCGCAGCTAAAACAGACGCAATATCTGTTTATACATGTCAAATTAGATCTAAACTTTGATTTGTAGTGGCTTTACATATTAATTTAATGTTTTGTTTTAAATTCATATGCCTTTTTTTTCAGTAACGTTGTCATATGTACTAATATCTCTAAGATCATTCATCATGGGTTTCAGTTTCTTGAACAATATGGGGAAGTAAGCATGCTGGACATAAAAGGTGCGGATGCAGCTAAAGTTGTTCTTGTCATTGGAATAATGACTCTTCACTCATTTGGAGAGGGATCTGGTGTTGGAGTTTCCTTTGCCAGCTCAAAAGGCTTTTCTCAAGGCCTTCTGGTGACGTTGGCTATAGCCGTGCACAATATACCCGAGGGCTTGGCTGTGAGTATGGTGCTTGCTTCTAGGGGTGTATCTCCGCAAAATGCAATGTTATGGAGTATAATTACATCCTTGCCTCAGGTACTGCATTATGCTTTGTGATTTATTGTGCTTTGGGAGTATTGCATGCTGTAACACAAAATGAATCAAAGAAGTTACGGAGTCACTACATATTTATTTAATAGAGTATGAAGTTGCAGACTGTTTTATGCAGCCTATTGTAGCAGTTCCTTCATTCATATGTGCTGATGCCTTCGATAAGTTCTTGCCTTTCTGTACCGGCTTTGCTGCTGGATGCATGATCTGGATGGTTGTTGCTGAAGTACTCCCTGATGCATTCAAGGTAACTTGTCTCACAGGATGTATGCATGAATATTTTAAATTCAAATTTGTTAACTTTATTTCCTGGACAAGGGATGTGATGCTTGTTTTCCTGGCATTTTTCATTACAGGAAGCCTCTCCTTCTCCAGTGGCATCAGCAGCTACACTTTCTGTAGCATTTATGGAAGCTCTTAGCACGTTGTTCCAGAATATCACCCATGATTACAAGTGAGTTGTTTGGGAATTTCAGCCATTTGATGGACTTTGATTTTGATTGTATATCCTTTCTTCACTTGATTAAATCTCTGTTTTTTCTATTTTGCAGTTCACAGGATGCTTCGGGCTTTTTTGTTTCATTGCTTTTTGGCCTGGGGCCATTGCTAGGTGGCATTGTTCTTGTTGCCTTTGCTCTTTCTTTCCGTCTTCAGCATGCCTTTCTCATGGGTGCAGCCTCAGGCATTGCCTTTGTCCTTGGTGGCTGGCGACCACTACAGCTACTTTTGTCTTCAAAGATGGGATTGATCCCCCTTGTGTTTCTGCTTGCTGTAGGGGCTGCATTTGTCCATGTATTGAGCTTCAGTGTATTGAAGCTTGCAGGTCAAAAAAAAACTTCATGTAACTTGCCTTCCGTAAACAATTTTCCACTGAGTGTTCTTACCCTTAAGTCATTTTTATCATGTGGAGTGGTGGCTCTCCATGCTTTGGCCGAGGGGCTTGCACTAGGAGTTGCTGCACCAAAAGCTTATGGACTAGGTCAGCACATGGTCCTTCCCGTTTCCCTACATGGGCTCCCTCGTGGTGCAACTGTTGCGAGCTGCATATATGGGGCTACTGACAGCTGGCCTGCATCGCTTGCTGCAGCAGCTTTGATTGGATTCATGGGACCAATATCTGCAATTGGTGCCATTCTTGCAGGAATTGACTACAGTGGTCTAGACCATGTCATGGTTTTTGCATGTGGGGGATTACTTCCAAGCTTTGCAACAATGATAAAGAGAGCGGCAAGTTTAGACATGAGGAAAAGTAGTTGTGGGCTTGTAGTAGGAGTTGCATTTGCGACTCTCTGTTTAACATGCACCAAATTGGTTTGCTTGCACACCCCTTATTGCAATTCTGCTCCAGAGGCTGTCAGATAAGACATTGGTCCTGCTATCTCTCATTAGTGAATGAAATCATTGAAATGCCGCTGTGGAATGGATGCAAGATCAGAGGCCATTCAATTGGCGCATTGGGTAGAGCATACACATAAGATTTGTAAAGGAAAGTTCATATTAGGAGGAAGTTAACCTGTGGTCATTTTATATAAGCATGCATTTGGATTTCAAGTAAGAGATGCAGACAGCTATTTACATTGAGATTATAGAAATCCCGTGAAAAAGCTTCCTTCCAGAATCTCATTTGGTTGCGAAGATTAGTTTAATTTTGCCTTCTGTAGTTCCTGTTATCACTCGCCATCCAACCACAATTACCGCAAATGGCCAGTCTATGATCTTAATCAGGCACTAACGCAGCTGTAAGCTTTACAGTTTGTCCCTGTATCCAGACATTCCGACACCCTGGTCGATCATGTTTTTGTCTGCAATAGAATGCAAAGGCTAACGTACCATACCCTCTTGAAACTTTTTCTGATTTTTTGAGAAATCACATTCAGCAACCCAGATATACATTACACATCTAATGGTTGCAAACACAAACTTTAACGGAACCAATCAACATGATCATTGATGTCAACCTCAAAACAGCTACAGCTACTACGCGGATAGAAATTAGAAATCTAGACAGACTGTCATCTTAGATTTTATTGCAACCATATTAATCATACATCCAAGTTATCAACAGCCCGAGAATATGATAGACATCAAACATTGCATTGCGTTGCTTTCAAGATGATTGATTACCCCCCAAGCCTGTGTCACCATCATCCAACAACTTTTGCTTCTCTGCTGGCGATCCAGCTTCCACTGCAACTAGCTTCTCCGCGCTAATGCTTTGTGATCCGGTCAGCCTGGCCAACATAACAAACGACATTCCTCCGACAACATTATTCAAGCATCTCAGAACCACCACTGAACTCTTGAACACGAATTCAGGAACCGATTTCTCCAACAAAAACTCAAATCCGTTCAATGTCTGGTATCTGAAATTGCTGCTGATTCCCATTTGAAGTGCCCAAGTAAGAGCATTCAAAACAGTTGGCGGAGGTTTGTTGGGCGTCTCGAAATCGGGATCCATCTTCTTTCTCAACTTGATCAAGCCATTAGATAGGGCAGTTCCTACAAGACCAGCAGCAAAACCAACCAAAGCAAACACAATTCCTTTGAACACAAAAGTACCAAACCTACTAGCGATATTGTAAGGACCGGGTTCAAACATGTTACTGGTAGGACAACTTGCAAAGATTCCAGGCAAACTCTTGGTCGAAGCTGAGCCCATTGTTGGAGCTAACAAATACATAAGAGTGAAATTCACGATCGATCCAACAACAAGAGTGGAGAAAACGAAATCCAACTCATTGAGACCAAAATTAGGACGACAAGCCATGTCACCAATAACACAAGCAGTAACACCAACTAATTGTTCCATCAAAACCTTAAAAGGAAATTGCGGATCTGCAGCAACTCTTGATTTCCATCCGCTTAACACAAGTCCCCAAATACCAACATCATCTTTTCCACTGCCAGGATCACTCCCATCTCCGCTCCATCCTCCGTTCCCGCCACCGCCGCCACCCCCCTTTCCATGTCCGGTTCCACTGTTCCCATCGCCTCCGGCTCTGGCAACTTCGAGTTTCGGACTCGAAACATTGCCATGAAAAATGCGGAGAGAGTGATTTTGCGGAAATGAAACGAGAAAAGTAGGGAATTTGTAAGAAAGATTGGAGATTTGACGGATCTCAGTTCCACTGAAACTTGGAATATGCGGCGGCTGAGGCCGGGTTGATGACATCATCGTCGGATAACGGAGTCGAGCCACCGTCGCCATCTTTTTACAACTACCTAAAAATCGAATACACATAATGATCAAATTATTTATTTTATCTAAAAACCGATAAAAAAAATAATCGATATTTCAACAGAAAAATGAAGAAGACGAAATGGGTAGTGTTAAAATATACCTGAATCGGGGAAGAATAGATCAGGTGTGCGATTAACAAAGACGTGTTGACGGAGAAGACAATGGCGGCCGACGCATTCCACTCACACACACTTTGTCGCTGCACTGATGGGAGCCATTTAGTAATCACGTGTAACTCAATATAAAATGATATTAATGGAAAATGAGAAGCCACTGTTATTTAAAAAAAAAAGAACGGCACAGCATTTCCGATCTTAGCTCGGTTGGCGGCATGGAGGTCAAAAAGATTCCGAATTTTCTTTTTGGAGAATGCTCATCCCTAGAATTTATGAAAATAACAAGCAGTCCACAACTTTAGCAAAATATAACAAATAGGTCCAATGCTTTGGCAGAATATTCATCCCAAATTTAGACTATGATGCCTTTGCAGGTTGTACACAGCTTTAGCACTTTATGCTGAAAAAATTTATAAACTTTATGCGGCAAAAAATTATCAAACTTTTACCCTGATACCTTTTCCGTTTAAGTTACAAAGAATCACATCAATCTTTATAATTTACTATTTGTTTCAAGTTTAGGACCAGTGTTATATTATTTCTTAAAAGTATTCGTAACATGGCATATCCTAGCACATGCCAATTTTCTTAAAGTAGTTGCAAAAAGATTTCACTGACTTTTTTTCTTGATTTAATTTTGACTTTGATGTACTGTCTCACCTAAACTTTATTATGTAAATATAAACATCCCAAGTGCACTATTTCTGAAATGAACCATGGATTTTACTGTGATTGTAATTACAACACATGATAATTGTAATCAACATATTTCATGACTTGAGAGTATGCATCTTGAATCTAGCACATCACAATCACAATCAGAGTCACAGCCTTTGATGCCTCCGAACAAACTCCTGAAGCTGATGCATTAAGTGACATGCTATGAATCAATATGACTGATGATCACACAACTCTCTTTTTATATATGCTCAAACAAATAATTGAAATGCTTTCCAATCATAATCGGAATTCAGCTCAAATCCTAGACTCTGTATTTATGAAATGTTGTAGCCATAACCTGTATGTTTGTTTCTCAGTTGAGAAATATTTAATTATCAAAATAAATGAATGAATAAACAAGGTAAAGCCGCCTCATAGGATTCCATAAGAACACTTGTAGCACATGACATGAGCAGACAAGAAAAGAACTACCCCACATTTGAATGGAATCTGCAGTCACACAACAGAACAATGCCAAGTAGAACTTGGAATCTCTGACCTACCAAAATTAATTTTTTTTCTAAAAAGTATACAACTGGAGCCCAAAAACAAAAAGAATTGAAATATTCATATACTTGCAGCAAGGACCCTGCCAATCTGCATACAATCGATATGATTGAGATTGTAAAATGGGAATAATACAGACCCAACTTACATGATTCTTAATCTCAACGCTTAATATATATGTAACATATTGACATAACAAAACTACAAAACTCAATTTGTTGAACCAACGACCTAGCACATGGACATTTAACATATATTAAATGCTTATATATTCCACACTCCTCAAAGTTACTAACACAAGAATAAATCCAATGAATGTATTAAGTTTACAGGAAAATCTGACCTCAACAAACCTAAAAACTCAAGAACCAACTATATAATTCTTTTTGAATGTCTTTCATTTTTTGTTTTTCTTCTTGTTCCAAAAAACAAAACCCAAATATAGGTAAAACCCACCAGAGATCTCACCAGCAATAACTGTTAGCCTAATCTTTTGTAGCTGTGCTGAATTGAGATGTATCAGACGGTATACTCAGCCAAGAAATTCTGGAGCAGGGTAAGAACCATTTCAGAAATGGGATGGATATGAACTGTTGTCAGCGTCCTGTTTTTGCACGTTTCATTCCACTTGAATTGAACGGAGAGACACTGCCACTTGGCCCAGGGCTATCTTCTCTGAAATTTGAATTTAGCATTGCTAGTTCACGCAACTGCTGCCTCTTAATAAAATCCTGCGACTCATCCTGCAAAACAAAACTTTTATTTTCAGACCATGACAAGACATTTTATCAAGGTAGACATTCAGTCTGCTTATCATTATTTGAGTAAACTGGATATGACTTGTAGAATATTGAACACAGCTTGCCAATGCCACTAATAAATTAGTGTGGCATCTATTTCAGCAGTACGGATTGGGGGTAAGCAGATGAATATATGGTATCTTCCTGGTGAATGCTTGCTTTCCAAAAGCCAAGATAGTCTCTAGTCTCTCATCACTTCTTCTAAGACGGAGATCATGCTACACACTTCTTTAAATAGTAGTGACAACAAAATTCAATTTAAGCACCTAACCTCAAGAAACCACAGCTTTGAATGACTTTCATTCTCTTCAAAGTTGCTCCCAGACACACGTGTCATAAGATTTATCAAGTGGAAGAGCACACTTCCTTGCTATACAACCACTTGAATGCCTAATTTAATTCCTTTCTTCCTCTTCAGACAGTGTTTTGTGCAGTGAAAAATAGGTTTTATGGTGAGCAAGTGATAGAGACAAATATTTCTGGGCAATAATAATACAACTATAAAATTACACAAAACTTCGAAACAAAAATTGAAATGAGCTAGCTGGATTACATACCACAGGTTTCAGCAATTCTTCTATAATCTCCTGTGCTTGTCTCAACCTTATATCAACAATATTGGCAGGTAAATCAGCCTCAATTAAGATGTGGAGTGGATCATTGAGGTGCTCATAACCTGGTCTTCCCCTTAGCTTCTCTTCCTTGAGAGGAGAAAGAAATGAAACAATTGAATACAGAAATTAGAATATATCAATGTCAAAGAATTCGAAACAAATTGTTTGGCAATTAGCTGCATTTAACATCAATGGAATTTTACAAATTCTATTAGTAATAGACCAAGACAGAAATCTACAGGTGTGCTTACCTTGTCTGGATCTTTTATTGACCCTTTCCCTCTAATGTAAACCCGACATCCAGTAGTAGCTTCTACCCGTTTCAGTGAATTGCCTCTTGGGCCAAGAAGTCGTCCAACAAAATTGAACTAACAAACAAAAGTAAACCACAGAGTTCAGGTATTATTGCCAACTGAAAAAGTTAAGTTCATTAAAGAGAATTTTTCAGTATAATAAACTGAACAAATTTGACATCATAAAATAGCTTTTTGCGTATAAAGCTTACATTCGGGTAAGTATCCACAGGAATTTCCAAACGCAAAATTCTCTTCACTGTATATGAACTAGGGCTTGCAGGTGCACTTTGCCAATCCATTGTCATTCCAGGAGGTCCACTTAATCTCTGTTATGTAAGATGTGGATTAACTATCTCAGTATAAAGTAGTAACTGGAGCATTAACGATCAGTATTTACAATTTAGATAACCAACCAATCAGCAAAGGACAAGTGAAGTACAAACAGACAAGCACATCATAAGACAAAGTAACCTGGAACTACCATTCTTGCATGGGTTCACTAACTTCATTTTTCAAGAATATCAGGATAAAAGACCAGACAATTTTAACAGAACCATAAACACTCAAAAGTAAACTCTTTGATGGCACAACACAAAAGAAATAAACAGAACCACATGTATCTGTTTCCCATCAGATCTAATGTCACTAATCTATCAAAACAACCTGTATAAATCACGTAATAAAGGGAACAAGCATGAGAAAAGGAATCAATTTAAAGACATAAAGTGCAACACATGTTATTACAGGACCTCAACCCATCGGTTTAAGCTTTTAACCAAGTGATAACTTAACACACATTTTGAAATAATCAAAATCTAAACGGGTCATTGGGGTCATATATTTGATAATACACCAAATTCTTGTCACAGATTTCCAGTAGGAGTTGTTCTCAAGAATATTCATTTTGGTATATCTTATCAACCTCAACAGGATTTGTAGATTGTCTTTGTATGATAAACCTAGTGCACACCAGATTCACATTAGAAACTTGAAACCTTAACGTGAACAGAAACATTTTATCTAGAATTTCAAGTGAGACACCAAGGAATGCCACAAGTTTTGAAAGTTTCTGCTGGGTAGCTCCATTAAACATGGAGCATAGAAAAGAGAGAAAAAGTATTCCATTGCAAGAAACAAGAAATTAAAAATAAAGGAAAATTACAAAGAAATTGGCATCCTATATTAAAAATACCGGAAGGACTACCTCCTGAGGTAAGCCATTCCAACCACCTAACCCTGTGCAAGCAACATTTGACATAAGATTTGAAGAAGCCATGGGACTAGGGCTTCTATGCCGCAGTCTATCAAAGTCGCCAAATCCTTGATTGGGCATCATTCCAGAAACACGAAATATCTCTGCATGTAAAAGATATTTTATATAAGAACATGATATGGAATCGCTATAAGTATACAAAAAGGCACAAGAAAGATGCTGTGAAGAAAGGTAGACATCTCCAGCAAGGAGGCTGAGAAAACATTATCTTCAGCTTTGTATCAGAAATTTGTGGCAATAATACACCTTTAACGTTGATGTGGTCATAGACCTGCTATAGTTTCTTCAAACTAACTCTGGTCAGTTGATTTATACTGAACTCTATGCTGCACTGAGATTTCAACTGCAAAAAGTATGATTTTTCACATTGCCACTGGGGCAAGTACGAAGTCTATGGGCTTTCTACAAATCATGTCTTGGTGCCAATCGCTAGTTTTGTACTTAGAAAAAGCAGATACATCAAATGTAACAATTAAAATTTATAACTTCAATAATTTCTCAATGTACTGAACGTCAAGCTACATTCAGCCAACTAATTATAACAATCATTGAAAAGATGCAATTGCCCACAATAGATACAAGTACTCAGGCAGCATCCTGAACACAATGAAACAACAACATGAGCTAATAATTAAGTGTTACTACGTGATCAAGCCGAAACCATAACACAATCATACAGTCAAATAAAATAGATGCATATTTGATACAATTTTTTTTTTAAGAGCAGTTAAAACAAGTGGTTAGGTTCAAGCAAACAAGAACGATCTGAACAATCCAAAAAAAGCACACTTGCCGAGCCAGTAATGTAGATGTGAAGACCAAAACATACAGAAAAGCAAAAAATCCCATCAAAAGCCAGGAAAACCTAGATCCAAAACTCAAAGAGATAGAAGTAACCTTGAGTTAACAGTCGGCTGCATATCGGAAGCACCTGGATGAAAGGTCCTAGCTTTTGATGCTCTGCTACGAGCTCTGACAAGTATTGACTGCAAACAAAAAAGCAAACCCACATAGATCAAAAACAACTGTGAATTTTCTAGAAACAAAACAAACAGATTAAGACCAAGGAAAATTCAACAACTTGAACTAAACTGAGAGTTCATCCAATCTCCCCCAAATGTTTAAAGCAAACATAACAAATAGTACCCTTCTGAGGTTGAGGGTATACCTGTCAATATCTGGGGTGCTTCTAATTTGTGGAGAAGCAGCTCTTGCAGGCGAGAAGTTGGGATTATACAAACCTGACATGGCCTTTGTATTTGCTTTGCTTTGCTTTTTAAGAGAATTTAGAACAAACAAAAAATGGGATTCTTAAAAAAAGGAAAAGGGTTCTAGTTTGTGGTGGATGCAGCATGAAAAGCTGAAGAAACACAGCACCATCAATAAAAGAGCTGTTCGTAATTAGAGAACTAAAATCACCAAATTATTATATATAAAAGAAAAAAAAAAAAAAAGGGTTTTGTGTCGACAGACAACAGCCAGCCAACCTTCCATGTGAAATTTGCAGAGGGGAAAGCAAATCTTTAATTATAGTATGATTATTATTATTATTATTATTTTCTATTTTCACCTCTGTTTTTTGTCGTCAGTGGAAGCGGAAACGAAGTTGGCTGTTTAAGGCAGCAAAAATTTTTCACAGAGTGCAATTAAGGGAAGCCGAGATTTACTGCTATAGTTTCGACAGACAGAGAGAGAGGATCTATCATAAGTGTATGTACAACGTATGCACAGTGATGAAGCTTCTGAAGGAGATGCAGACACGTGTTAAGCATGCTGATAATCAAGGTAGTAGTGATCAGGAGAATGAAACCGGCCCCACTATTCCCATAGATGGATTGGCAGATGATAATGATGTTTGCCAGCGCAGTATTCGCTGGACTGTGAGAGTATCCTACACTTTACTACTACTACGTCGTTTTATGCTCCCATTAAAATTTAGCTTCGTATAATAATTTCTGAATCCCTAAACTTTATTTTTTCATACATAATATCATATTTTATCCATTTATATCAAATAGATCCACAATCCCAAAGGGGTAGTTAAATATCTAATAAGAAGTCTCGGTCGGCATTCCAAAAAACAAGCGTTGCACTGTTTATATTTAATATTGCAAGGGCCATTAGGTTATTTAATTAAGGAAGGGTTAGGAATTTATTTATCATAAATAGATGAATTATGTATTTATTTGTAAAAATGAATAAAATTAGGGACTGTTATGTTATTACTCCAATTTCCCATTTTACCTTTCCCACGCTATTTGACCACCTTTTGACCAAAGTTTGTTATGATTTTCAATATGAAAAATTAATATATTCAATTAATTTCGAAGAAAATTAGTATAGGCTCTTTTATATTACTACAGTTGGGCCAACCAGTGGCAGGCCCATTTACAAATTGGGCTTTCTGTGGATTGAAGCCCAGCGAGAGCAACCGATGAACATAGTAAAAGGGGAAAGAAACAGTAAGGAAGAAATCGTTGGTGTTTTCGTCGTCGTCGGCCAGTGGAAGAAGAAGAAGGTAAGAAAGAAGAGATGTCGTGGTTATTGGTCGAAGGATTCCTGCCGTTGGGAATCATAGCAGGAATGCTTGTTATTGCTGGAAATGCTCAGTATCACATCCACAAAGCCGCCCACGGACGTGTATGTATCTCTCTTTAAATTCGATTTTGTTCTGGTTAGATCCGAATAATTTTTCATTTACTTTCTCGAAGTTTTCTTTTTTATACTTGGATGTGTCGATTTCAGCCGAAGCACATCGGTAACGATATGTGGGACGTGGCTATGGAGAGAAGGGACAAGAAGCTTATCGAACAGCTCTCCGCCGCTTCCTCGAATTAGATGTGGTACTTTTTTATCTTGATTCAACTTCTGATTCTGCATTTGGGGATTAGTTTTATGAGATTTGATCATATTTTTTTTCAAATTTTTTTTTATTTTGTTTGTTAACTTCCAATTTCAAGGTCGTAGCTTTAAAGTTCTCGCGTGAAAATTGATTTTTGATTGGTTAAGATTTTGAAAGCATGCTACTTGAACTTAATTTTTTTTGCTGGTTATGTACAATTTTGATCATTATCTTTCTAGGTTGTTGCATTGGGATTCTCCATTGATCTCTGCTAACAAATTGAAGCTTGCCTTTATAAAACTTGAGTGTCTGCAGTATTGATTAACAAAGAAGATTACCTTAGAACCACGAAATTTTGAAACTATGAGGTTTTGGGTTCTTGTCAGAAGTGGTTTATGAGTTTTGTCCATAATAAACTTTGATGATGGTAGGAGTGGCCCGTGAGTATTTGGAAAAGTTTCAAGTTACACGTACAGTGATGAGGAACGCAATGATTGGGACAAACTTAAAAGATATGTAAATCGACTTTTCTGGCCTCAGAATGGGTGAGATAGTTACACAAGTTATACTATTAGAAGTATGGAAGTTGCTAAGTTTTTTTAAAAGAAATGAGTCATGGACGGTGGTGATGCATAGTGTAATAAAGAAAGATGGAGGGTGATATCTTGAAGAACAAATTTGATATTGCCTGGTAGTTGTAATACAGGAGAAAAGGTTTTTTGATTTCCTACATGAAAATGTTAGTTGGTTCAGCATGTCACTGCATTGATGGTGTTCTTAGACTAATTAACCCTTTTTTGCATGTCTTTTTATTTTCCTTGTTCAAGAAAATCTCATACCTCCCTCTCTTTCTTTCACAGAGACACACATGCATATGCCTGTAATCACATGCACACAATAGATTGATCTTGCAACTTCTCTCATCATTATATTCTTTCTTTGAAATTCTCGTTCAATCGTACTGTATTAGCACCACCTGCAGAATCACCAACTTCAAGTTATTAGTACTTACATTAAGCCTCAATAAGGAGGAAAATGTGTTTTTGTAGGATTTGGATTTTTGTCTTGTCATCTCTGAACCCTTTAGAGAAAAGAATCCCCTTGTATCAAAGTTTTTAGTTTTAATAAGTTTTCTATTCTACTTATTTTAGTCGAGTGCAGTAGGTTGATTGACTTGTTTATATTTTTTATTAGGATACTGTGTTTTGCAAGCCATTTAAATCAAGGCTAAGATAATATAAGTAATGTTTCAAGAATTTCCAATCACCATTAGGAAATTAGCAACGGGTAGCCATATTTCTCTCAATCATTATTCAGCGTTTCTGTATTTTCCTCAATGGAGAAAGCTTGAGAAATTTTATCAAGTCAGTCTTTATTTGGCACTTATTGCAGTAGCTGGCATAAATTTTGATAGAGCCTGTTTGTTCTGGCAAATAGAAAAAGAAAAGGTTACTTCTGTAGCAGCGATGTTGGGGTTTTTATGGCATGGCCTATGGGGTATCAGTGCCCATCATCCGGCATTTTTATGAAAACCATTGCCTCTTTTGAGTCTATTTTGATACAATCCGATAATTCATTTGTTGCAGTAGCTGCCCCAGTAGTTTTTGTTTTATTAAGGGAAAAGAGATACAGAAACAGAATTTCATGGAGATTAGGAACAGTAGGACATGAGTTGAGTACATGGTTTAGGCAAAGGAGGGAAAAAGCAATACCCTTGGTGACCGAGTAAACTGTAATGTTGATGGCACCAGAAGAGAGTTTTAATGTCTTGCATCTTTTATTGGTTAAAAGCCTGTCAATTTTGAAGGGTTTAAATGTCTACTCAAAGCATATGTAAAAAGTTGATAACTGCAAAAGGCTAATTTGTTGAATAAACCCAAAATTGTTAGAAGAAGAAAGGTCACTTCTCCATAAATTAGTGTTTGCTGCAGAGATCAGGTTCTATCAAAACTAATTGAACTGATGTTAAAATAGCATTTTCAAGATCTTTGAGGCCTGCTCAACAATTAATTTTTTCTATGCTTGTTTATATACAATTTGAATGTGCTCTTCCTTTTTTATAAATGTTATATGACCAACAATAACTGAAAAAGGACATCATGTTGCTATATCCTGCAAAAGACCAAGATTTTTCACAATTGTAATATGAGAAACCTGGTGCAAATATAAGGATTAGGACTATCAAATATTTAAGGTTCTACAACTTTAATGGAGGTTTCTTTATTCACAGTTCTTGATAACTATGAACTTGTGAGTGGGGGTGGGTGTGGGGGTGGTTGGTGTGGGGGTTTTGATTATATGCATATCCAATCATGGGTTTCAGCAAAGGCTCCAAGCTTTTCTTTAGTGTGTGTACCTTTAAAGATATAAGACTTTCCCACTAAGTTTTGCCCACTTTTAGAAGTTTACCTGCTTCTTCCTTCTTCCTTCTTCGTCTTCGTTTTCTCCTTTCTCTCCTTTATCTGCTGGGTCAATCTGTGCTCTGTTTGGTGTGTGTGATATTAGGACCATGAAACTTATGATCTTTTGTTAATACAGGAAGCTTTGCGAGCGGACTTGCAAAAGGTCAAATAAAGTTCCCATCCGATATTTCCTGCTTTTGTAATGAAGACTCAAGAGCAGATGCAAATCTGCATATCTATTTACCTGCATAAGCTTTTAACTGTTTTAAGGGGGGAAAAAAAAAAAAAAAAGAAGAAGCATGTTGTCCTACAGTGAATTTGCTTTCTAATGTCGGCATTATGAAATTGGTTTGTTAGAACTTTGTTGGCTTTGACCTTTGAGATTATTGCGACCTATTATTGCTTCTTGTTGAGGCACAAATAATTGAAAGTGACTTTAGCAATAGAATGGTTGTGAGATGAATTGAGAAGTTTACTATCTGAAACTGAAAGTGAAGGTTTGGACATACATGGAGGAGATGACTTACTATTCAGTTGTATGTATGGTGCAAATTCCAAGTTGAATGGACCACTTCCTGTGCATTGTAGAATTTTGCTTTGTTATTGAAAAAGATTAGGCAAAGGGCCCTTATTCCCAATCAATCATTTAATAGCATAAACTTGGTAAAAATGTAACATTTCAAAGCAACCCATGGGACCAAAAACTAAAATTATTTAATGCGAGCGAAGTTGCAGGTCGATTCTTAAAGCATGTGAAACCAACCAGGGCATTTTGTCATTAAAGACAAAAGGTGTATGGTATAAGATTGCAGCGCAGGAAAGAAGCCGATGTAGAAGATGCCTTGTACTGTTGGCAAGCGAGGAAGAAGGCTAATTATCACATCAGCAATATGATATCATCACCATTCCATTGGCTGCAAATTTTGTAATTTCATTAAACAATAGTCGTCTTCTTTATGAATTACAATCATGGATTCAACTCCGAAGTCCTCCTAGATTCCGTCGCACCTAGACTACCACCAACATTATTAATTCTCAAAGGAATAAATTGAAAATTTAAGGTTTGTTTCCAATTGAGTGGTTGTGCTTTTAAAACCATAATTTAACTTACAGCAGAGAACAGCAATTCCATTAGTTGTAAATGGGATGGCATACCATACATGCGCTGCATTGTTCTTACAAATATAATTAGGTTTGAAGGTGGGACAGAGTATTTTAGTTTTGTCTTCGTTCAATTCATTATTGGCTTTTTGGGCAGCTAAAGCTAGTCCATAATAATAACACAGATCATTTACAGAACGTGGCCCCCAAAACCCAAAGTAATCTCAAATTTAAAGAGTTGGCCTTGCTCCGCTCCTCCTACCTCCCCTTTTGAAAATCCAAGCAAGCCATTAGCAGATACAAGAAGCTGTCCTCGTTGAAGAACCAAGTAAATGGACAGACAGGTATCCGTTTAATATTATTAAATATTATTCAACTGACTAAGACCACAATCTTTGAATAATCTCATTTGTGCTCCTGTTGGCTCCATTATTATTTTGTTACTGTTTGTGTATACAGGATGATGTGATGCATAATCTATTGTTTAATCAATTTAATTTTTTTATTTTTAATAAATAAAGCTGCTTTATTTTGTTTTTCCCTCCCTTCCTTCAATAATTCTGAGGTAATGGTGGCCAAGGCAACCACAGCACTAATATTTAAGCAAATAAATAATAACAAATGATCCCCATCTTGGATGCTCTGGAGATTTATGTTGTAGCAAAAGAAAAGTTTCTCCTGCCATATCAAGTTGACTTCAGAAGAAGGACAAAAAATGGACATTGAAGAAAATCATTGACTCACTGCAATCTGCACATATATTTGGACGTAGGAGTAAACGAATTCATCGTGAAGCCGTCGGCTATAGTTTTTAAGAAACAGGAAGGAAGCATAAAATCTTTTATTACTTGTCAATGGGGCAACTAAATTCATGACAGAATAGGATCACTATCGGGGTTTTACAGGCGGGCGCAAACAAATGAATCATAAAACTATGGAAGGATTTGTGAGTGATAACAAGATTTACATAAAAATCCTATATTACCATCCTCACTACAACCAAGAGCCTACCAAGACCAGACAAAGAAAAACAACACCACCAAAAAACGGTGCGATCAGAAGAATTTTCTTAGTACATGAATGGACTTGAATAAGAATATGCTTGTGCTTGTGGAATGACAAGGGAAGTGGCTCAACGAGCAGCGGAAGCTGATAGCTATATGCATTGTACGAACAGATTGCAAACGGTGGGAGTTAAGGGACGTACTCACTTTCAAGTACTGGTTGTGTTCGTGTCACCATCGCAGCCGGTGCTTTTGTATCTCTGACCGTTGTCATTTGCAGTGCTTCTCCCACGTCTGCTGCCTTTTGCATCTGTTGCATTTTCTTTGTCTGCTTGTATTTATGTACCCATAATACCAGAAATGACAACAATGCCAACAATGCTAATCCACCCAACACAGACCCGACAATTATCCAGACTCTCGAATTATTTTTCTTTCCTTTACCACTTGGCCTTGTGCCAGTTGGGGGTGCTAAAGGGGAGACCGGTGGTGGACTGGGGGCAATAGACTCTACAACGATAGAAAAATGCCCCTGTTGGGCAGTTAAACATGTGTTGCCCGATATCACATTGCTGAAATTTGGAAAACCATGTAAATCGAACCAAACACACTTGGGAACAGACCCGTCTGGAACCGGCATCACATCTTGGAATATTATAGACATGGGATTACCCGAAGCTCTAATATCCAATTCTGGCAAATTTCTAGCTGATAAGTTTGAAGCATCGTAAGCAAGAAGACCCAACACCGGAGCCAAGTAAGTATATGTGGATAATGGATAAAATGTATTAGACCAATTGCCCAAATTTTGGTACACCAAAACAAGCCTTTCCACATAAGGGCGCTCGGTAACTCCTTCTGGAATAAGAAATTCTTTGTACATGTTCACGCCTCGCCTTCTTAAGCTGCCACTTCTGAGCCTCATTGCTGCAATCTTAATCCCAGTCAAATTAGAAGGAACGAACCCATCATAGAGAATGCCGGTCCGGGGACGAACAAAAGCTCTGTAAGCATAGTCTTGGAGAAGAGCATCAAGGGCACGAGCAGAGCTAGATTGAGACATAACATCCGGCAAGAAGAAGAACCATAGCAGAGAAACAAGCATCGGGAGACTTCCAAGAAGTCCCATCGATGCTTCCAATCCTCCAACTTGCCAATCAAATTAACCTAGTAATACCCCAGAAAAAATACCACAAAGACAAAACCAAAAAATTCCTACACACCACTTAACACCTCAGATCCAGAACAATTAACGGCGGAAATGTAGAGAGAGAATGCCGTAAATCCCTTGAAAGAAGCTTCAAGATAACTACTCTGGCATTAGAAAATCAATAGTTGGTGTCACGTCGCCAGTGATAACGTTTACTGTATTAAAAAAAAATGTTCTCTCACGAAAATGTATAAAGCAGCTTTGAAGGCTTCAAACCGTTGCAGCTCCTTTCTCTTTTGGAATCCTTGTAAAAGAAGCCTTAAGTACTCAAAATGGAATCTTTACAGCAACATTTTAAATTTCTCCAAGAAATTAAAGCCAGGATTCTCCAGCATTTCTCCATAACACCGAAATTAAGGATATAATCACAGAATTAAATAGCAAGTAAAAAACAAAGCGCCCTCAATTGAGCTGCCAATCCAGCATTATTATTATTATTACAGTTGCTAAAATGGGATCGAGCAACGAGATTACTACCTGGTATTCTCGTGCCTACGTGTGCACCCACAAAATCAAATATTGACAGAGACATACGCCACAACGACTCACATGAATCCACCCCCATAAAACCCTAGAATCTTGAGATAAATCATGACTTACTGTGAGACAAGATCACGGACTCAAAGTAAACAATGCAAACAGCAGGTGAGCGTGAAAAATCAAAGCTTTCTCAACCGGCTCTTGAATTGAAGCAGCAGCATTCCGATTAAAAGCCCAGCACCCAAATAAACCTGGCTGACCCGCACAGCAATTGATGGGTTTTGGATCCAGAGCTGTACGGGCTGACACAAGTAAATGTGAAAACTTCTTATTTTGGTTTTAACCAAAAAATCGAGAGAAATGAAGTAAACACAGGAATGGGAAATGGAGAAAAAAAGGGAGGGAGAGGAGATAAGCTTAGCTTAGCTTAGCTGTGAGTAGTAGATGGTGGAGAGAGAAGGAGAGTGAAAAGAGAAGAAGACAGAAGAAAGAAAGCGAGAGAGAAAAGAGAAGAATTGAGAAAATGGCTTTTGCCAACTATATAAATGTTGCTTCACGCTTGACAGTATCCTAATAATACCTTCACTACTCTTGTTTTACAGCTGCTGCGCCATTACTGTAAAAACCACCCACATGCTTTCTTCCTTTCTCTGCCATTTTTGCCCCTGCCATCTTCTTCCTAAATACTAATCTAACCCTCCTATTTTTAATTTTTTGATAGATTATTTACAAGCATTTGATTTTAATATTCTAACAATTTTTTGCACGGCCATAAATTAACGTCTATTAATATAAATTTATGAATTTAAGTTGAGATAAAATAATATACTAATTAATAATTATTTATTTAAAAATTTTGACATATAAACTCGTTTATAGTAAGATTAATTATTTAAATAATTATAATATATTTAATTTATTTATAATTTAATAAATTAATTTTTCTATTTTTTTAAAAAAATTAGTTATATTTATTATATTTTAAAAATATTTAATAATAATTAAAGTAAAATTAATTAATATTTTAATATATATTAATTAAATATTATAAAAATATATTATAATATTTAAAAATATATATTAAATGAGTGATATAATTACAATTTATTTAACTGTTTAATAATTATATTATATTATAATTAATAATTATTGACATAATTAGCAAATAAATTGAGTTTGAGTTAATTCTAATTAATATGAGATAATTTGATTTGTCACACTTAATTTTATTTATATTTTTATTTATTATTTATATTTTAAATAAATGTAAATGAAAACCTCACAAATATAAACATAAATAAAATTCTAACCTAATTTCTTTAGATATTATTCAAGAAAAGTTTATCCATAAATTTCGGAAGTAAAATTTGAATTTTAAAATTTTTACGTCACTCTATAAATATTTACTAAATTTAATTATATTTAATAAAAATAATATTTTAATAAATTTATTTACTTAAAAATTTAAGTTATATTAATTTATATAAATAATTTATATGTATAATATTATATTTTTTTATAAAAAAAATAATATCAAAAAGTAGGAGGTAAAAAAAATAATTAACACATGGCATTATTAAACATGAACCATCATTCTCTCTAAAATCCTTAGCAGTCGACATTCTCGTTTGCCGACGAGTTAGTAACAACAAAATACTAAAGGCGGTTGATCTTTCCAAATCAATGAAAGAGAGTACATTGTCCTCATAGTAAATAATAAATTAAATATTATGCCAAAAAAAGGGGGGCAGCCGGGCAGAGGAGACGAGACGGCGGGGCAGGCGGATAAAAAAACATTCTCGGAAATATTTAGCATACAAGGAATTAATAATCTTCTTTATATGGCCACGTATGTGTTGGTCCGCACTTGCTAACTTACGCTTCCCTATGCACGTGCCCTTCACGTGACCCCCTCCTCGCGAGTACGATAATTTCATTACTTTAATTAAACTCGGACGCATTAAAAATAAATGTGGACGGAGTTTGAATGGTCAAAAATGTGAAGCACAACTATATTGACCAAATTGACCCCTTCTGAGAGAGTGGAGCCGGTTGTATAAATGCTAAAATACGCGTTTTTATAATCCTGGCGCAGAATAGAAGTTTCTAGTCAACCCATCCATCCATTTTGGTTCTTACCAACCAAAGCTCGTGATGAAGCGTCGTCGTCTTGCTACCGTCATTTTTGCGCATGTGAATTCTAGTCACCAGAATCTATTTGGGCCGTACCGAACGGGGAAGATAATGGGCTTAGTAGAAATCCAATTGATTTGTATTGGGCCTCAGAGTCGGCCCATTTAGAAGGTAGGGTAGGGACGACAAATAAATGTGTTTTCGGTGCGTAATATAATGTAAGGTGGTGACATGCTCAAAGTGAGTGGGTCCCATTTGGATTCAACAAAGTTGGTATTATTTTGTCATTTCCTCTCTTCCTTCTCTCTCTTCCTCGCGCTCTCCCCCCGTAGAGCGAGAAAGGAAACGAAGAAAAGAGGGAGGAAAAAAGAACAACGACGACGAAGAAACCATTTAACAAAGAAAAAACGTTTCTCTTCATTACTTTGCTTACTGTTTAACGTCTTCAACTTCGATCGGGTAAATTTTCTGATGGCGGAATGCTCCAATTTTACGGCAACAGCTGACGGACGTTAGAATCTATTCCGGTCAATTCGTGGCGATCGTTTGGTTGACTTTTCCTTTCTCTTGTTTCTTGAATTAGGGTTAGTGTATTTTATCGAATGCGATTTCTGCTTCTCTGAAAATCCAACGTTCCTCCACGGAGTTTCGCTTTCGAAGGTATTGTGACGATTGATCTTGTCCGTTTTTTCCATGGATAATTTTTGTATTCTGCGTTTGCTTGTTTTGCAAGTTAATTTGTCCTTTATGTAATCAATGCGTTTGTCTTTGTTGTTCTTTCTGTTGTTTGTTTTTTGATTTTGAGATCTTTACAGTGATTGATTGTTAAGTTGTTATATGAGTTAAATGAATGGCTAGGGTTAGGGCATCAAGAGAAATGGAAGCGTCCGGAGCAAATCCTGACGAGTATAGAGGTTCTTCTCGAACAAGTAGCAATTCACGAAGATACGGAATGCTTTCGGCTTCGAATATAATTCAGGCGCCTATATCGACGTTATTAGAGTACTCGGGACTTTTAAGAACGAGGGCAAGTCATCAGGAATCAGAATCTTTGATAAATTCTACTGTTTCTGCTCATCTTAACAATCATAGCCGGCTTGATGATTCCACTATAAACAATATCAATAATGGCGAGGTTGCCATTAGTATAATTGGGGCGGGGGAGCAAGAACACGAGAGGGGAGGCTCTGGAGGATTGGTGGTTGGGCAGGTGAGGGAAGTGAGTGGTCAGAGTGAGGTGGCATCTATGGCATTGGCAGCTGATAATCAAGGAGGAGATGGTAGGAATGATCATGGAGTGGCTGCCGGAGAAGGGGTTTCACAGTCTTCTAATGGAAACAGTGATACAGAAGCTGGGGATGGGGCTGCGGTTAATGGCAGGGACTCGTCTTATCAGAGATATGATATTCAGCAGGCTGCTAGGTGGATTGAGCAGGTCCTTCCATTTTCTTTGCTTCTTTTGGTCGTCTTCATTCGACAGCATTTACAAGGTATTCTTCTCATCTGTTGTTTTCAATTGTTCATTATCTATGCTTTGGTGATGCCACAGTTGACAAATGAGTACTGGTTAGTATCTTACCAAAATTATTGTGCTTGCATACTTTCTTATATTTTTATTTCTCGAGGTTGGTTCATATCAGAGGATCAGATAGGTATTAAGGAAGCTATTGATTATTTATTTTTTATGTTAAAGATTTTTGGCTGAAATGGCACTTGTCAGAGATTTATTTTGTTTTTCAATCTTTTTGAGTCTTAGCATGTTTTGAGTTTCATTTTCAGCTATTATTATTTCTTAGATTGTGGTGTTTGCCTTTCTATGAGCATTGACAGGTTTCTTTGTTACAATTTGGATTGCTGCTGTCATGTTCAAGTCAAATGACATTCTGCGGAAACAAACAGCTTTGAAGGTGCTGTAATTACTGTTTCTTTATTCTATTCTGCTTGATTAGAAGATAGAAGTGAGAACAGCTTTCTTCATTTTTTTTACTGTTACTAAAATTACCTTGAAAAGGAAAATAACGTCGACCTATTCTTAGTTTTGAAAGGATATTAAACCCATGCTGAAACAAGAAATATTGATCAAAGCAAGTTTTTGGTGGCTGCAGGGAGAAAGGAAGGTCTCTGTTCTGATTGGTATCTGTATTGCGTTCGTGCTTCATGTGGTCGGTGTTTACTGGTGGTACAGGAATGATGATCTTTTATACCCATTGGCCATGCTTCCTCCCAAATCCATACCACCTTTCTGGCATGCTATTTTCATCATCATTGTGAATGGTATGTTCTTATCTGTTAGTTATTGCTTTGGCTGTTTTTGTACTTTGTCATGGTGAAGTATTCTTTTTAGTTTTTGGCCTTTTTATTTTCATTTTTAAAAGTAAAAAATGTTGAAAGCAATTGTTTTCCAAATGTTTTTAGAACCAGGCACAAAATGCAGCTTGCGTCATCTACTAAATATGTATTTCCTTAATAATTATATAAACTCCATTTTCTTTGAGCCATGTATGCTGAATATGCTGGGATTATTGTTATTTATTTTACTTTCTCAAATTAAGAGAGTATGAGCTTCTCTCAGATACTTTGGTCCGGCAGACAGCAATGGTGTTCAAGTGTTTTCTGTTAATATATTACAAGAACAGCAGAGGCCGAAATTATCGTAAGCAGGTTGGTAACTTGTGGTACAGCATTTCGAAAATCTGTGTTCATTTTTGGTTTTGTTGGGAAGCTTCTTAAACTTGCTTCTTCTTCTTTTTTCTTTGTTATTTTAATTATATTACTTGTCACTGCCCTTTCCCTTGTCTCTGGGAAATGGAGTATCAGTTTGGTTTTTCATTTTCATATACCTTTTGTGTCCTCTACTGACTTCTGAAGTTCTTATTGTATAGGGTCAACTCCTAACTTTGGTCGAGTATTTGATGCTGCTGTACCGTGCATTATTGCCTACGCCAGTATGGTATCGTTTCTTCTTGAACAAAGAATATGGGAGCCTCTTCTCATCACTGATGACAGGGCTGTACTTAACTTTCAAGCTCACATCTGTAGTTGAGAAGGTAAGAGGGTGGCTTAGTGTTTCACTTCATCTATCTTCTATCTCTTTTCTTTTTCCCTTGTTAGTTGTTAGCTCTTATATGAATAGCAATTTTCAGGTGCAATCCTTTTTTGCTGCCTTGAAGGCATTGTCGCGCAAAGAGGTGCATTATGGGGCTTATGCAACAACTGAGCAGGTAGTATTGATTTTGCTTTCTGCCTTTAGACTGGAGCTGGATGAATAACCTGAATTTGTTGTCTATCTATATTGATGTAAGCAATTTTATTCAATATGAATAAAATAAAAAGGGAAATGCCAAAAAAATTCAAATCTTTAGAGAATCGGTCTCAAGCAGAAAACAGAAGCTTGTTTGTCTGTGTGGTCATATCTTGTTAAATGTAGCAGCAGATTGCCTTGCAAATGGTTTATTCGCGTCATTTTGCACAACATGCTACTCAAAAAGCATGGGTGATTTCTTTATAACCATATTTTCGGAGAATGCCTTTTTTGTTTTAGATGTTTTTTGATTTTAGAAGACTTCATATCTGATAAACTTTACTTGAGATGATAGGCTATGTTATGTTGCATGATGAAGTTTTTGCCAAAATGTTATATTTAAGCATACGTATATTATTCCCCATTGTCTGCTACCTTTATGATACCTTGGTGTTTCAGATTCTGAAGGATTCTTGGTTTCATCAAGTAGTGGTTAATCTCTACTTGAAATGGATAGTTGTCCATGTATTTTAAGCTGCGTGTGATCTAATGCAGGTGAATGCAGCTGGAGATCTGTGTGCTATATGCCAGGAGAAGATGCATGCTCCTATTCTACTTCGTTGTAAACACATATTCTGCGAAGACTGTGTCTCTGAGTGGTAAGTTTATGATTGCTTACTGTTTTCATTTTCGTAATTGCTGTGGCTTCTCTCTCTTTTCTTCAACTCTGCATTCACAAGCTCTATTTTGTGGTAATCATGTTGCCAACAATCATATATTTACTTGCTGTAGGGGATGGCTGATTTTTATTTTTTTTTGGCCAGGTTTGAAAGGGAGAGGACGTGTCCCTTGTGCAGGGCTTTGGTGAAGCCTGCAGATCTGAGATCATTTGGTGACGGATCAACCAGTTTGTTTTTCCAGATGTTCTGATCTCATTACTGTAAAAACTGGAAGTTTTTGTTGCTTTGAAGATCTAAATATTTATTCAAAGCTGCCTTCTCCTGATTATGTTCTACACGGGTAAATTTGGTTGTCATCTTGTCTATACCTTGTTCATGGATTACCAAGAAAAATCAAATAGGCCAAATGATGGATGGAATTGAATTGGCTTTCTGTTAGTACGTTGTGTTGAAGAATGTCAACGATGATGGGAAGATGTTGAATGTAATGTAATGCTTGGTTAAGTTACAGGAATTCTTTTTTCGTATCTATTTTTACCCTTCATATAAGACTAACAATATACGTCATCGTCCATTTGCTATAAATGAAAGCTTCCTCCACCCTTTCTTTTATAGTGTAGTTTTCTTTATTTAGTTATTCATATTACTGCCTTTTTGATGCGAGTTATTTTATACTTTCAAGGTGATTAGATAAAAAATTTAACCTCCAAATTAAACTGAAATTTGAAATTGAAGAGAGCACCAATTCTATAATCAAAATTCATAACTCTGCAACTACATAAGAAAAAAGAGGTGGAATTCCAACATTTTATTTAGTAACAAATCCGAAAATTGCCCACACACGGTTACATGCACAAAAGGAACAAAAGCGAGCCAAAAATTATAAAAAAAAAAAAAAAGAAAGAAAAAAAGAAGCTCTCCCTCACTCCTTCCTTGCAGACAAAGACAGGAAGGAAAAGAATGATAAAAAATATGGAACCAATGTTACAAAAATAATCCTTTTCAATAAACAGTAGTAGTAATGTAACTAAAATTAAGCAGGACATTCCGAGGTTATTTTTGCATCTTTTTCTTCTGGTATCTCAGTATTGGAACTTGGTGGGACATCATTTTCCGGAACGTTCTCTGTTTCTTCCAATGGGGAGAGGATGGTAAATATTTCCTCTGTCACCAACGGCCTAGTAGAAGATGGATTCTCTGATAGTGATGGCGGGGATATAGGCGAGGGTGGTGAAACAGAGAGTATCTTGGAGACAGGGTAAACTTCTGTCACTTCTTCATTGCCCTCATCTAAATACACAACATCTTGCGTTGTAAGTTGGTGGTATTCAACAATCTCCCTTAGAAAACGATTCTCACGTGCATATATTGAATTCTCATGGGCCAACCGAGCCTTCTCAGCCAAAAGAGTTTCCAGCTGAAGACGAATCTGCAATCACAAAATATGCAGATCATAAACAATTACTAATGAATAATCACATTTCATTCTGCCTTCCAGTGATCTAGACAATCTTATAATATGTGGTTAGTCACACTTGCAAACATTGTACTCAAACGAGAGCAACAGAAACAAAATTGTTTAGCCTGGCTTAAGTGGGTTTTCTTTCTTTTTTTTTTTTCGCACAATGGAAAAAATATGTTTACCAAATCATCATCAGCAGGGTTTTGTCCCTTCTCACGACTCTCACGAAGGAGTTTATTCTCATCTTCCAGCTGAGTACATCTTTCTTTTGCAAATGCCAGATCTGCTTTGACAGTTTTTAGCTCCCGAAGAAGAAGTTTTGCTTTGGCAGCTGTCGCCATTGCAACCTGCAACACAAAACCAAGTCCCACATGCCTTTTACTGAATAGGAGATATAAGAAACTTGGCTCATAATAATTGTGTTTCTCATAATGCTAGTGATACAAAATGAGCAATAAGGATGAGATGAATAACCAGATTTAAACTTCTCATTTTTTTTATAGCTTTTCTCTAAATGCAATAGCTCAGATTACACATTATCTTAACAAACCAGAGTCAGTAAAAATAAATGGTTAAGTCAGATGTGTGCATTCAAGACTTTTGGTGAATATTTGAGATGAAGACAAACCGAGGTATTTGCCTCCTGCTTGCTAGCTGTAAACAACTTGAGGAAGTTTGACACTTTTGGTTTTCTTTTTTTTTTTTTTATATCCAAATTAAGACAATCAATAATTCTACTTGCACCAACTGTTTATACACAATAACACAGTTGCCACCTTACGTCGCGAGATGCCTTGAGTTGCGTTTCATGGTAAGTTTGACTCTGCGGTTGTGTCAGAGGTTGCCATGAGCTATTTGCACCGGGGGCTTGATTTTGTTCTTCAGTGCTGCCTCCTTTTCGCCGAATTTGAAGTTTAATATCCGCAGTTTTGCTTTCCACCATTGTCCGACCTTCCTGGAAAAACCACAAAACATGAAAACTATCTGCAGTTTTGTTCTACATAATTAAGAGCAACTTGATTACTTGGAACATCATCAATCGTTATTTGCTCTCCTTTGTGTCAGCTACCAAGGAATGGCTACAGATAAGAACTCAAAGAGCACAACGTTACAGCCAAATATAATCCAAGACATCTCACCTCAAAAGCTTTTTCGAAAGTATCCCCAATTTGATTAAGGGAAGATGTAATTTTATCCAAGCCCCTCCGCAGTGTAGGATTGTCCAAATTTCTGATACTCTCAGATGAATTAAATGGTTGTTGCTGCAATTTGGGAAAACGCAAATTAAGCAAATTGTTACAAATATAATTTAGGTTCTTTAAGTGTTATAGTTAATTTAAGTTAAATCACCTGGCCAACTGCTGAGGTATCGGTCATCTGCCATCTAGACCTCGCCGGCGGATCAGGTTGTTGGGTTAAATCCTCCTCCTCAAGAATTGCTTTGGCTTTCCGAGCTAGAACACCCCAAAACCCTTTATTTTCATTTCTTGTTGATGCATGCTCATAGGCAGTGAAGCCCTGAATTTTCAGGCATCACGTCGATATTAAAACTCAAAAACAATCTCAACCAAAGAATGTGGAGGCATTAAAATGGGACAAGAAGTACAAACAAAACTCCGTTAAATTTTGCAGAAGTTATAAAGAACTACCCAATAGTCACCCAAATTTCTAGAAGACATCTTCACAATGTCATTATCCAATTGTTCATTCTTTTTAAAATTTTACGGCAACAATTGATCCTCTTTCTTGAAACCAAGGTAATTCAAGAAAGAAAAAAGGGAAACAACTGTATTGTACCTGATTATACAAATCAAAAGAATGGATCATAATGATCAGAATTAACATAAGCCAATTGGGTATTTGATCAAATCAATAGATTCAGAATTGTTTTCCTTGAGCGATACAAAAAGATGCGTAAAATGTCAAAACAAAGGAGGAAAAAAAAAGAACCTTGGATCGTTCATGGTCAGAGGAAAAAGCAGCAGAGTCACCACCATAAGCAGAAGAGAGAGATGATTCACGATGAGCAGCGGAGGCACGGATCGCCTGAGCCGCAAGAGATTGTGATGCAGAAGATGATGCAGAAAACGAATGCGAAGGTGTAAACGTTGAAATTGAAGATTTTTCATTGCTGCTGCTGTTGTTGTTATTGTTATCTGGAGGATGATAAATCTCTTCTTTAAAGGTTGACGCTCTCGTTATTCCTTGCCTTCTTCTGTAAGCCATTTTCCGTTAAGATGCTGTTTACCCGCAACCTGTCACCGGCAACCGCTTGCACCTTCCAAACCCACCAACAACCGCAAGCCAACACCAAACCAGATGACAAAATTTACCAGAAATGGAAGATCTCTCTTTCTACGTCCAACGAACTCTTCCCCGTTATTTTATGTACCTTAAAACTACCTTGAGAGAGGTAAAAACAGAAAAACAATAAAATATATACATACATATATATATATATATATATCTCTACAATAATGCAAATTTGACATTTGTAACCGGTTTTTAATTCCTTCTCAACCGTTTGATTTCATCTTCCATTTTTCTTTTATTTATTATTCCAATCGTACAGTTTGCAGCTCTTCCCCTTCATCATGGCCCCCTCTACTACGTAATTTCATATCTTATTATTTATTCATTGTCAGAGTCAGAGAATGGTACTGTATATGCAGCTATACCATTAGCCCCATACTGTAATTATTTTAAAATAATTATTTAAATAGAAAATATATGACACGACATGACATGGGTTTTTCAACTGCTTAAAGACGGGTTTGGTCCCAGCTCCCAACTTTCCTCACCCGTGTTCTTTTCCTCGGGGAGAGAGATCCGACAACTCAATTACGTTGGAATTGCCCTTCAATTCATATGTATATGGTTTCTATAAGCTTTATAAAGATAATCAGAAACATGCTATTAAGCAAGCAGAGAAAAGCCCATAGGGGGCTTCTTTTAAGATCAATTATCTATTTTCTTTTTCTATAAAATTTTTATGTTCTACGTAAATTTCTTACAGCTGAAGAACCAAATCAGTATGCTTAGGATCCAATGAGGATTCCTGATGATATCAGGTTTCTGGTAACTCATTTTGTCCAGAAAGGAACTTCCGGTGCCTGGATATTGCGGAGGTTTTTATCTGATCAAGTCGTGTTTTGAGATGAGGTAGGTTAAAAGTGAACTGGGAAGCAAGGGGCAAAGGTTGGCTTGCCCCAAAGACATCACCGGTGACTTCATGTCTTTGGCCTCGTGCAGTGATGGCTTGATCAGAACCTCCACAACATTTCGATGAACCCAGATTGGTCATCGAGCCCTTACTTTGAGGAGTTTACATGCTTGTCGTTTGCAGAGGCCATGAAAATGATGAAATGTGATTATTCTCAAGCTGAATTTTAGCATATCTGACAGGGAATACTCCGAGGTTGAATTCAATGACTGAGCTCAATTATCCAACTTGTTCTTGTCTGATACCATCATTGCTGACAAGCTGCCTTTGTCGTTTAACCCAGCAATTGAGAACAATTCTCCGGTCACTACAGTGGAGGACATAATCACATTGTTTCCGCTCTCATGAACCTTGTCACCACTGGTGCAAATGTCCTCATTGAAGGTAAAGGGGATTTTCTTCTCATTGTTGGGCGTTGCTCCTACAGAAGCAGGATGGATATCCATTCCGGCACCGGTATAAGCTTTCCCTCCTTTAGCATTGTCACACAAGGCTTTCCTATCACTGCTGTTTTGAGGTATAATTTGATGCTCTCCAATAAATTCTGAGACCTGATAGAACCAAAAGTATTATCCAGAAGATTATGAAATTATGGCGACTGAAACCAATATTTTGAGCTTGAAGTCTGAAAATTGGAAGCCTCGGTTGACCACCCATGTAACTTCTGTCTGGCAATCATCTGAACAGCTGGTCCTAAATCTCTAACAAACAACATCAAACTTTCCCTATAACCGATATCCTGTTGATTCACCTACATAAAATGGAAAACAAATTGTCAGTTCCATATCTAGAAATCAAAAATTATGAAATACCAGGAGATTAATGCCTTACGTATTAGTCAATAATCAGAAAAGTCATGTGAGGGTTTCAATAGGCGGGCCAACCAATTGAAAAACATTGGTTAACCCTGTTTAATGTATTCAATGCAACTCCACTAAGATCGTGGACCTTAGAGACCAGCTGTTTAACGTTTAGAGCACTGAAAAATCAAAACTATTCATCTAACAATCCAGACCAAAAGGTCAAGATGATATCCATTGTACCAATGGAGTATGTCTCGTTGAAATAGAAAGGTATTATTGCATATGTGTGTGCAACAGATTAAACAAGAGGAATTGTGTGATACCCTACCAAAGAAAAAAGAAACAGAATTGTATAATTACAGGAGTTTCACCGAGTACTCACTGAAAGAAAGGTCCAAGAGCTTTCATGATGGAGCAACCCGCTGAAAGCAGGGTCCAAGAGATAAGCAAGCTCCAAAAGGTAACAACATAAAACTCAAAAGAACAATGTTGACCATTCAGTGCCTTCTTCATATAAAAAGAGGCAATCAGTTGGTTCATTAATAAATGTTGTTATGTTAGGATCGAAACATCTGGCACAGTTTCAAAAAATAAGTGCAATTTTTGTGCAGCACGCTTGATCCCACAAGATGTTCAGGCACATCTATTACATGATTATTGGTTAGTATGTCACGCCCAAATCATCAGCCTTATGTGAGTCCATGCACATGATATTTCATTAAATTTGAGAATTACTTTGAACACAAAGATTTTAACTTATATACACCATGTTGAAGTGTGACAAAGTGAAAAACACTCACAGGCTTCAGAGTAGCTGAATGATTGTAAATTGGTGAAACAATTGAATCATTGTCATTGCGAAATGATGACCAAGGAATGTATGTACTATGTTGATCTGCTTCTGGAAAACTAGTTCTTCTACCAAATCTTGGCACAGTTAGAGAAGAACTGTCATTCAGGAGTTCAAAAAAAAAAATCTAGACCACTAAAAAGCAGCAGCTAAGGTAAAAAGGAAATTTGTTCAAATAAGTTCTACAGACACAATGAGAAATTTATGCCAAAAGCTTTCAAACAAAGACACATGAGTTTTTGACACTTGATGAGAAGAAATAATCTCTAAAATCTCATAGAAGTTTGAAAAGTTTTAAGTATGTGATTAAGAATCTGTACAGATAAATTGACCAAAAAATGGAAAAGGAAATGAAAGAAAGAAATAGGTCATCCAGTAGCATGTCAGATTGGCCTTCAAAAATACCAAAGAAATTTTAACTGAGAAAGTTCACTGGAATTAAGTTTTTACCAGACAGCATTTCATTTTCTCTGGCACAAAGAGGAGATGCAGCACTAGAGCATTCAGGGTTTCCTTGAACACTTCTCCTGAGAATTGTTGCCCCACCAAATGAATATGGCACTGTGTCTGATGATACATTAACAGTCATGCTATTGGTTCTGAAGTTTGCAGCAGGCTTTGGACTTGAGCTATTAATTGGTCCCTTAGCTTCATTTAGAGGCCTTCTACTGGTTCTTCATCTGGTCTCTGAGAATTCCAATTCAAAATTGTGTGGGTTGGTTTCAAGAGCATGAAAAACCTTTTTACTTAGTTCATGCATCATACGAGCCTGTAAAAACCAAAGTTGCAAAAAGTTGATAGAGAAGATTTGGAGGTTCATTGTAAACTTGCACAAAATTGCTTTCAGACTTTGACAGAGATCTGATAGTCATACCTGCCTGAAATAAATGGTACCTGAGGAATTGAAATGCATTGCATTTTCAGATATCAAAAATATGTCATGCTGCATAGACAGTTCAGCAAATAATCCGGCACATAACACATCAGTAATTTTTACATTCTGAACCGGAAACAGATAATTAATTCTTGAGAAAAGATTAAACCTCAAATTGTTCAAGACTTGTATACATCCCTTCATGAAGTTTAGCTCTTATGGTGCCAAATTCATAGGCTCTTTGATGATTTCATAATAATCTTCTACCTAATGATGGCCAACAACTCATCATATAGCGCACAAGAAAGAGAAACAAACATCCATGATTTTACATAATGAACTAACAGCCAATTGCATGCCTCTTCAAGGTCAACTGGCTCAGCAAATATTTCCTGGGTGTCTTTCCTAATATGAAGAGGAAAACACATGTAAAGTAAACAAAGATATACAAAAGTTTCTACCAAGGAATTTAGAATGTAAATATTTTGATGCACCATAACTTTCTCCTAACATTCAAACAAATCAACATGACGACCTATTTTCCAAGAAATTCGAGTAATATTGTTATTTGAAAGAATTCCCACCTTTGTAGTACATCAAGGATAAGCTCAAGCATACGTTTTTCTGGCATCCATGGGGCAGATGGCACACTCGATGGTTGATCTGTTAAAAAATCATAAATGTGTCAAGAATTATGTGTGTGTGTGTGTGTGTGTGTGTGTGTGTGTCTACATATTCACAACTTGAATCGGCTGTCAACATTAATAAGAGAAATCAGGCAAGGTACCTTGATGGTTGTCATCACGCACCACAAGCAATTTATCTGATACAAGAAAATATAGTTATCAGGTCAACAAAAAAGAACTGTAAAAGTGGGTAGCTTACAATAACACTTGTAATGATACAAAGTCACACCACTATTACTTGGCTCATGCTCATGATTTCGCTCGTCACCATCCTCCACATCATTTGTATCAGGATCTTGAGACTATAATTTACACAACATAATGAAGCCTTCATACTATTTACATGGTAATATATTCCCTTGACTAAAGACCAGAAACACCCCAAATTTGTCATGACAATCTTCAAGAACTACCGACTATAACCCTCAAGTAAGAAGATTCATAATGCTAATTATGTTGGATGAATTAGGAGAATGCCTGACCGACTATAATCCTCAATTAAGAAGATTCATAATGCTAATTATGTTCGCTGAATTAGGCTAATGCCTGGCTAGTCATTGAATGCAGTACAATCTTAATTCAGCATAATGGCAATGATTCTAATGAAGTAAACACAAGTCCTAATCCCTGGAATTTAGAGAAAAATTAGCAGGCTTCTTGTCGCATAATACATTTCCCCATACAAGGTGCCGCAGAAATTCAGAGCAAAACAGTAGTACCAAAATAAACCAAGAACAAGAAACAACTTTAGATCAGAAGACCTAGAAGGGCTTTGGGTCAGCATCTCAAAAGAAAAAACAAATGCAAAAAGGACGATAAAATTCATTTTTCAGATAAGTGAAAGATACTTTATTAAAAAAAAAGAATAAAAGAAAGAAAAAAAAAAACCAAGAGAAAAACGAGAGTGAGTGAGTGAATCATGGCCCGGCAAACTAGAGTAACTTTTCGGTTGGCCGACAGTTGTTTTGTCCGCATTTGCTTAATTGACTGAAATCCCCAAATACTAAAATATCAAAAATGGTGAGAAATTAAAACCCATTAAAACCCCCAACCCCTGGATGAAAGTACAACACAATACAAGCAACTAACACTGTATAACACACATGGCCATTTACGCAAACAGCTGTAATAGTCAAATAAAAAAAAAAGGCAAACCAAACCTGTTGAGTAATGGGTGAAACACAAATAGTAGCAGCAGCAACATCTTGAAGGGGTCTGAGTTTTCTCTTTTTCCAGGTCCTAGTGCGGGATGCTGGTCCATTTACACGATCAGCAGCATTATCACCAATTTCCACGCGCTCCTGCATTACCTGAACCTCGCACACAGCATTCAAACCATATATTCGTGGACTTCTTCTCCTATTTCCTTCTTTCCACGTCGATATTAGTACTTTTCTTCTACACACATGCATACATTTCATCACATTACACATCATTACAAAACCGCGCCACAAAAGAAAAAAAAAAAAAAAAAAGAAGGCCACTTCGTTCAGAAATTATCACAAACAAATAGCAAACACATGCGTTTTGCCCACCTGGAAGCCAATCTTGAAAACTTATACGAAAAAGAAATCAGAAATGTGGGAGCTCATCACTCATCAGGTGTTGATTAGCTTTAAATAAAAAGAAAAAAATTTGAAAATGAGGGAATGTAGAATTTAGAAATGCATTAACAAGTACAGCTAGCAATTCATTTGCTTTTAAATTTCTGCAGTGATATGAGAATTGCAAACAAGGAAACTACATTAAACCCTTGAAAAGATTGTTCTTGCTTTGCTTCCTGTGCTTCCTATTTTACTTAAAAAATCATAGCTATTTCAGTGATCAATGGAAATTAAGAAAAAATAAATAAAAATAATTTCGAAAGTAAATTGAAGAGTCTGGCATTTAAAATGAGGGAGAACTTTTATGTACATTTCAACTTCTTGGAATCACAGTTGGACAGACGTGGTGTAATGAATCCCATTACTGTTTGGATTCATGACGCGCTATTGAAGAGCGTGGATTATTATACTTTTGTTAATGGGCCAGGCCTTCTTGGCCCAGTTATTCTGGAAATCAAAAAAGCAAATATGGGCCCAGTTATTGTACATCCTTGAGGGTCATTGGATGCGCTCCCACCCACCTACATGACATGACACAGTGAGTCTGCATTTTCATTTTCGTTTTGTACAAAGAGAAATAATAATAAATAATAAAGTAAAAGAACAAAGACTTAGTCCAGTCCAATATCCTATCCTCTCTCGTTCTTCTCCAGCTTAGAATTACTATACATACATTTTCAATCTTGTTTTTCTTTGTTTTTTCTATTCTCATTCTTCTTCATGCCCATTTCAATACTCAGGATCTGAAGATCGGACCATGTTTTTCCCCATTTTGTTTTTCTGGTAATTGTTCTGACCTTAGTATCTATGATTTATTTATGTTGTGATTGTCAGTAATCTGGGATTGTTTGCTTTTATTGCTCTTTCTTTTTTTTTTTAATCATTATCGATTTTTGCTTTTATGGGTATGCATGTACGAGTTCAGATTCTATACCGTAAGGTATGGAATTATCGCATTTTTTAATGCTTTTTCCAATTGAGATTCATGGGTGATAACAGTTTGGACAAAGTTTGGTATTTTTGATGAAAAAATTGCGCTTTTTTTTTTTTGTTATATGTTTCTGGCTGTTACAAATTCTTGTGGTTCTCTTGTGTCATATTAACTGCTTCATCAATTCCTTTTAGGTTTTGGCAATTAGAATTAGGCAGTTCTCACCAAGTTAGGTATATTATGGAGGTAATTCATTTTTCGAGAATGGTTTGTCGGAATTAGAGAATTTGGATTGGTTTTATTATATCTGTCACGAATTTGTGTGACATTTTATTCATGTTGCTCTGAGTTTCCTGCACTATTTATTAATAGCTCTGTAAAGGTTTTTAAAGGAGAAGTCTTCAATATTTTCTCAATGGATGCTCTATTGAGTAGGAAAATTGGCAGAAGCTAGTGGATTTTAACTTGCATTGTGAGGGAAAATATTTCATTTTTTATCTGTCTTATGAAGAATACAAGGAGCAGTTAAAATTTTAGGTCATGTACTTTTTATAGTAGGAATGAACTGCGGTGCCACTGAAGGTCCATCTGATCACAATGCACTCATCTATTGTTCTTATTTGAGCATAGTTTTGCAAGTGAAGTTTCAGATATAGTAATGAAAGTTTCAAAAGTATTTACTGAGGTCAAAAGCTTTTATTTCTATAAGTATAGTGTTTTCCTATGTGAGCAAATACTCGAATAGCCTCCTTGCATGACATTACTTGTTTCCCAGGAAGTTCTTGTTCCAGAAAATCTGGAATTTGAGATCTTCTACACCAAAATAATTCTTTTTAAATGAAGTTGCTGGTGCTTGGATTGAGTTTCAAGGTCAGCCTAATCAATTATGCTTTTCTCCAGGGTTGATAATTCCTTGCATAAAGCTTTAGTTTCATGCCTGATTTCAATTACGCCATTGAAAATTGCTGGTGTTTGTTTCGAATTCATATTTGCATGGATGGCTTATGCATGTCATTAGTAACAGTTTGCCTGTTCTTGTATTGTATGAGTGTTGTTGACCTAAAGAAACCAACACATCATATATATATTACCAGTATGCAATACCTAATTTTTTTAGCCTGATATTATTGTGGTTATTCTTTTTGTCTGTGAGTCAACCAACCTTGGGGTGTAGATTATGAAATAACTTCATTACAACGCTGTCAACTTGGCCTTTTGTGTCTTAATGTTTGTTGTATCATTTGCTGCTTTTTGGTCTGCACTGTGTTTATCTTTTATTGATCTGATTTTATGTATTTTGGTTAGATGGATGCAGACTCACAAAGAACTTCTCAGGATGTGCCTTTTTCTACTCCCCATGGCCTTATGGATGGTGATTTGGTACTCGACCACTCAACTCAGCTGGCATCCTGTGCACTGTGCAGAAGAATCCTTTCGCCTGAAAATGAGTCAGTTGATGACCCTGAAACTTTTAGATTGTGCGGGGACTGTAAATTTTTATTTCTTGAAGATGTCGGAACACCGACACAAGACTCTCATCAGAGGCCGCCTCCTAGAGGAAGAAGGGCAAGATATAGCAGTAGCGAGTCTATTGAAAATCTTTTCTCCCGCCATTTCTCACATATGATTAGTTTGGCAAGAGAAAACCAATCCCTTATCTCTGGGCATGAGGATCAATCATTTGATGGTGATGCTGCTGCAAGGTTATTTCAGCGTTCTAGCTCCCGTACAACCCCAAGTGATTCAAGAAGATGGCGGCGGATTATCTCTGATGCTGAAAGTGATGGTCTGGATTCTCTTTATGGGGAGAGTGAATCGAATGTCAGTTTCAGCCGCTATAGAGTTTTTCATGGTGAGAGTGATGCCATTTCTTTTAGTGCTTATGGAGGTGACTCTGATGCATCTGTGGATGGACATAGTTTCCTGGATACAGAAATGTTTATTCAACCGGAAGATGGAAGCATTTTTGATAGTGACACTGATATTGATCCAATGCATGCTGGTGTTAATCAGCAATGGAACTCAGATGATCCTGAAGAAGAAGAGGAGGAGGATGAAGATGAGGATGGTGAATGGGAAGAAGCTGATGGGGAGGAAGACACAGTTGAATCTACAGGTGTAAGACCTCAACTTAGCAACTATTTTTCTAGTCCCAGTGAAAGCAATGTCCCTGTTAATAGGCGTTGGATGTTTCAGTCTCGTGAAGTTGATGGTATGTTTCGTTGGAGAACTAGGGAAGTTAGACGTAGGGTAACGCGCAATATTTTTCCCAACTTGGAGGAATCAGAGTTACCGCCATTAGTTGGGAATCCCGGGGATTATCTTGATGCCAGAGGCTTTGAAGAATTGCTCGAGCATCTGGCTGAGACTGACAATTCAAGGAGAGGAGCACCTCCCGCAGCTGTTTCTTTTGTAAATAGTCTACCTCGCGTGACCATTAACAAGGAACACCAAAAACAAGATGATTTAGCCTGTGCAATCTGCAAAGATTTTTTACCCACCGGCACTGAAGTAATCCAACTTCCATGCCTTCACTTATATCACCAATCCTGCATCTTCCCATGGTTGAGTGCACGAAATTCATGCCCGCTTTGTCGTTATGAGCTTCCAACTGATGACAAAGAGTATGAAGAAGGGAAGCGAAACATAGACAGTAGGATGGAGGTTCATGGAATCCAGCAGCATGATGCAAGTGAGGACAGTTCCTCTGATGCGTCAGACGAAGCTGAATATGTTGAAGCTCGTGAATTTGCTCATACAGTGAGCAACTCTGTTAGGGAGAATGGAAGAGGAAGATGGTTTCTTCTCGCGGCCGCCCCAATTGTCAGTCTTGTAGGTATAGTTCTTGTGTTGTGGTTAGGCAATCCTCTGACCGCCAGAAGAGGATCAGTAAATCAGCATCAAATGAGCATTCCTGGGTCCGCTCCTCCAAACAGAAGGGAGAACAGAAGCAGAAGATGGTGGTCTTTCTTTTAAAACTGTTTCAGGAATGTTGGTGGTAGCCAATGAAGTTAGGCTGTGACTTTGATTGATTTCTGTTCATATATGTAATTTGGTCTTTTCAATCCCAAAGATTCAGATGCATTTGCTTGTTTAACTTGTTAATAAGAGGTGTTTTCTATTGTTGATGTTATTATCATTATTATTTTGTATCTTTTTGGGTTATAATTAAATGAATGTTCTAACTGTTACGTTTGATATTATCTATCAATTACAAGAGTGTATAATTGAATATAAAACAAAAAAGAATCAAGAGAAATAGGGAGACCAAATGCCTTCTCTTCGCCGCTCTTATAAATAAAGATGTAACTGAATGTGCTGCAATACGGGCGACGTATACTGCCACCTCTTCCAATTAATCAACTAAACTACCAACATTAACTAACAGGGAATATAAACTAGGGAAGGTTGGGAAATGCATCAAAATTTGATGCAGTTTTAAAAGAGTAAGTTGAGATAGAGAACAACCCATCCAGCCATTGATAAAACAGCAAATATATGAACCCAGAATAGCACCGCTGCTGCCTCCCTTCCACAACCTCTTAAATTCGCAACAGCACCTGCATGCCAAGAACAAATTATTGAGCAAATCAGTGCTGCTCATTGCATATTTCAGCTCAAAAGATCAAATCTTGAAACCTATAATTTGTTCCACTTAAAAGCAGAAGATTGTGCCTTTTCTTCAAATTTGATCTTCTGACCAAGGGATACATCTAGAAATATCAGCAGAAATGAGAATTTGGTATTTACCTGAGAGAATTGATGTGGGCATTGAATGCTGAAGCAATAGAACAAATTTGAACATCTTATCTCCAGCAGGGAGGAAGCCAAGCTTATCAGCTAAAGTGACAATGCCAAGTCCTGCAGGAGGCACTAAAACCAACCTCCCGAAAATAATAGCAGCAGTTGTTCGAAAACCAAGTTTTGAACTTCCTGGTCCTGAAAGCATAACAAAGAATAGTTGCACATCACATAAGTATGACATTAATCTAGTATTGGAATTTAGGACTCTCAGACCGAGTGGACTTTTCAAGACTCCTTATTTATGGGCACGATCAAAGACCAGCTACGCAGTAGATAAAGATGATGGTCAGGAACATAACTTACCATCAACAAGGTTGCCTCCTAACGCTAACAAAATGCACGGGATCATGGCCTCCCTGATATTCATAAACATAGTGAGTAATCATCAAATGCAAATGAAGTTTATAAACGAAGCAAACTTGCAAGGTACTGCTACATGCAGGATAAAAAGAATAGACAAATAAGGAAAAAAAAAATTTCAAGTTGGAGATTTGAAGAGACAGATATTAGAGAGAGCAAATAGAGAGTGTGATAAAAAAGAACAAGAAACATCATACAGAGGGGTGATATAATGAAAGACAAGATCATTCATTCATTTATCTTCTCTGCCAAAAGAAATACATTCAAGGTGTATATGTGTGTGTCTGTATGGGTTTGAAGATAAAACTGATCTATCTATTAAACTAATCTCAATAGACAATTCAAATCCGATTCAAATAATTATCCAAATCATCATCAAATCAACATCAGTAACCTTTTATTTCTCAAGTATTCTCAAAATTGATTCTTGATTCTGCATCAACACTCTTTTTAAATTTCTTAATCTTTCAACTTTTGATAGTACTAACACGTCAAATTGCTGCAATGGACAAGGATTGCAAGCAAATGCTCGAGATATAACAATTCAGTAGCAAATAGACTGAAACAGCAAACGTGTGTCTACAGAGGCAGCTACAAGAAACAAAAAGCATTTCTTTGTATAACATGCAAATAAGCATACCCGAGAATAATACAGCTGTCAGTAAAGAAGAAAAGTGGAGCATCAGGTGTAAATATCAACTTCTTAAGAAATGGTACTACACCAATTACCATAGCAAGGATCTGCAGGAAATAAGAGCATAGCAATTAACAAAATGGGGTGAAAAAACCATAATTTCTTCAAAATAAAAAAATGCTCCTTGCAGGAAATAAGAGCATAGTCATTAACAAAATGAGGTGAAAAAACCATAATTTCTTCAAAAAAAAAAAAAATTGCAGTTACCAAGTAAAACTAATTCATATGGTCATACTAGGAACCTCGACAGATCATTCAATGAATAATGAAACTCAATAGAGAACCTTTAAAAGCAAGGGGTTAGCTAAAAAGGTGTTATTTATCATCACTAAACATATGAGGAGAAACTTACAGAAGCAACGATAGGGGGTTGAAGGATTTGCTTCAGCTTCAATTTATCACAAATGAAAACAAGAATCTCTGCTATCTGCATCAAGAAGCATAACAAGTAACTAAACCAGTCGTTGATCATAGAGGAAATGATATCAATAAGAAAGCATAAAAATTGACTGGAGAAAGAAAAAATATAATAAATTCAGCAAAAGTTTCCCAGAGGGAAAATCTAAATCTATAAATTGTAGCTGTTATATTACAATTTCATGTAATCTATAAAGATCCCAAGAGCCGGAGTTGCCACACTAAGAGGAACAGATGGTGCCGTTCATCTCACTGGCATATTTTCATCATGCAATAACTAGCAAGTTAGATTAGAGACAAGAATTTTTTCTCTGACCCAAAAAATTTTAAATACAATTGAGCCAGAGAAACATAAAACTGAATTCACACAAATCAACTTGATTCTCACCTTTCCTCTCTTTGGAGCGTCTGAATCTCCCGGTACACTGTCGTGGGTCAGCAATGGGGCCTGTTCAGGTGCAGTAGTGGCAGCCTTTGAAGAGTTCTTGACGGGAGGGCCGGCGTCCTCAATATCAAAGGTACCTTCTGGTGGAGGTGCCAACATTTGAAAAACATACGTGTACAGAATGATTGCACCAACCTATCATACACACATCAAAACCTCAATTTACACGATGAACCAAACGAAAAAAAAATGAGAGAGAGAGAGAGAATAAATTTCTGGGATGCAAGAACAAACATATAAAACCATAACTGTAATAGTTAACAAAAACATAAGCAACAAAAACCCAGTTCAGTGACAATACGAACAAATACTGCTGCATTGGACTCAGGCACCAGTTGCATCATGCACTGATGCTTTGCAGGAGACAAAAGAAACCTTATAATAGTAAAAATGTCAACAATTCAATGTCATCTAGAGGCTTCTTATTCGTGTACAGACGTGTAATTCCTAATTTAGTAATTGGTGATAGGTGAGAATTTCCAAAACCTACCCACTGTCCAAATGAAATATAGGCAGTCATTTGTGAGCTACACATTTCTGAGTCACCAAATGGGTTGGCCTCGTCTCTACATAAAGCTGCAATCAGAACCAGTGGCACATTCCCAATATTACCTGTAAATTTTTCAATGTTAAGCAAAAGTAATTGAAGAGACTCAAAATGTTTAAATGCCAATACAAATAAAGCACAAACCAAAGCAAACATAATGTAGTTTGCATAGGAATGCAGCATGGCAATTTATACAAGCTTAGAAAAAATTAAAGCAGAATATCATGCAGAAGAATGTGAGGACTACATTCTCTGACATAATAACTTGATAAAGTTTAAGCTCCTAATTACCCAAATAGCAAATATTTCTGTCATAAAGTCAATCAAAATGAGGTCCAAGTTAGAGGCATCTCATCCAAGTCCATAAACAGTGATTTTTTTGGACATTGTAACATGAAATGATACAACCACTAGCATGTTCTCAGCAAAATACATCCTGCGTCTTAGCATTCTTTACCAGTAGTGTTATGATATAAATAAAAGTGCAAGAGATTTCCAGTAATTAGTAACTCCAACAAACAAATACTTTTCTATGGTTATGTTTGTACAACATCATAACATCCTGGCAATAGAGTAATTTAACGAGTCACCTTACTTCAAAATCCATTTAAAGAACAATAAATAACTACAAAGCATAGAGCTTGAATATGATTCAATCAACCATTGCACACATAAGGCATACTCCAAATGAAAACATAAGGCATAGTCCAAATGAATTAGGCTTACCAATTCCAATTTGTATTATAGTAAATTTAAAGAACGGGTACGGAGGACGAACTAAGTAAGCAATAATTAAGCCGATAAGCGAGCCTGAAATTGTTCCCAGAACAATATTCACAGGAATGAACCACCTGAAGCAGAATAAAAATTTCAACTGTAAAAACCCTTTTACCAATTGCCCATAAAAATAAATAAATAAAAGGAACAAAAGATTTTAGATTCATACCACTCGACCATTTTCTGAATAGTAATAGCTTGTCCAAGTTCCGAAAATATCAAACATGGAAGCAAAAGTGAAAACACCAACTGCATTGCAAAACATCATTTCCACTTTCCATTAACAGATCATCTAGCATACAAATTACAAGTTCTATCATCTCCTACATTGTGGGGAAAAGAAGAAGAAGAAGAAGAAGAAGAAGGCCAAGAATTTGATAAACAAAATATTCATTAAGAAAGTAAAACAATGATAAAAACATAAAGCTAAAAGCTATTATACTAACCCCATTTAAAAGTTTTCTCCCGGAAGCAGGCAAGATGTTAACATACTTGGAAGCCATAAGAAATCCCAAAAAACAAACAGTGAAAACTTTTGCAATTGGTAAAACTGCAATCTTTATCGTTCCCAATAGAGATTCTCCTCCAACATCCTGAGTTTCCATCAGCATTCTCGTTAGAAACTCCCTCATGTTTTCCAAAATTACTGGAGAATCCTCTAAACTTGCACAAATCCTCTGGTTTCCACGCTTCAAACAATCAGAAAAACAACCGAATAAAAAACAGTTGAATTGATATCAACTGGATAGAGATTGAATACGATTAAGAATCCAACTTGAAGAAAGAAAGACAGACCATCAGGTGAGAAATGGAAATGGAATCATTCACGTTACTCAGAATCTACAAACCAAAATCCGGAGAAGAAGGAGAGACTCATATATAGGCATAACACCACACATCAAAAATATAATATAAAGTCTGAATGGCATCATTTAATCTAGTTATTTTTTTAAAAATACAAAATTATGAATCGGTGAATTTGGAGGATCTTCTTTATAATTTAATAATACGTGGATGGTTTGTTAAAGAGTTTCAATCGATTGAGAAATTTCTACAATGAATTACCAAAATTACCCCTGAAGTTTAGCATAACTGTCCCTGTTACCCTCGTTTGATTGTTATGTCCGTACCAACGGAAATTTCCCTCCCAGGCTCCCCTTGTCACTTTTAGTTCAGTTCATTATTTTAAATTATTTAGTATTTGTGTCTTCTTTTTGTTTTTTCAGACTTGACAACAACCTTTTTCTGTGGACCACCTGCTTCTTTGTTCCATCTAGACCTCTCCTTTTTTTCTCAAAAGTAACAAGGATGGTACATTTGATAGCAATTGTTGGCAGTCTAGGACGAAATTTCCATCTCTCTCGGCGTAGGTAAGATTAGAATTATTTTATCACGAGGTATAAATTATGAATTATTTATATTAAAGAATGTTACTGTCTATGTTTAGGATAAGAGTAAGTATGGCAGTTGACAAAAATAAATTTTAAAAAAAAAAAAAAAAAAGAAGGAAGAGATGTGGGTAGGTTTGAATTTGAGCCTACCTTGTAGTCAGATCCGAGCAAGAAAGTTTGGCCTTTTGAAGTGTGGTTAAGCTCATGATAAAACCTTAGATGAAAATGTATTGCTAAGCATGTGGATATACAATTATTAATACAACATGACAACACTTATGGAAGCAATGCCAACTGGAGTTTTGATTAAAACATGCTGCTCATAATTGCTTTCTTACCCTGTTTAAGCTGGTAGTAAATTGATTGTCTTTGTTACAAGAAATAGAATTAGGAAGAGAATAGTGAAAGTTGTCAAATTTGGAGTAATTGCTTACAGTACAGTTCACTAATATTTAAAGACAGGGATGGTAAGTAAGCACAAAACAATACAATTGATTGAGGGTTTTAACTTTACTTGTAAAGATGAGTGTTGAAGTAATATTATCTGGAAATTAATGTGTTTAATCGGTAGCCTCTCGGGAGTGTTTGTGGAAATGACTCAATGACAGTTGAGCTGTAGCAGTAGGATTTGGAAATGAGTGTTTATTTGCTTTCGGTTAGTAGTGAATGTGGACAACACAAGGCAAGGCAATTGGGTTTTGCACCGCCATGAATAAGACACCGGAAGCTTCGTGGTTCATAAAGACAGGACGATTTCATCCTTTCACTTTTGCACGCAAAGCAAAGCAATCGCATTCATTCACGGGAGTCGTTCATGTACACGATGAGCCGCGCCATCCGTACTCCATTCGTGCCTCAACTGCCGTTAGGTGCTACCGACGTATGCTCGTACAAGTACACAACATGTCTAACGGACACGTAACGTAGATGTATTTCGGACACGATCCTATATCCTAATTAATAACACATTCATTAATTAGGTAATCCAGTTAATTAATCAGAGCTTCCTTTGCTTCCAACAAGGGTCAAACATATTCAATTATTACTGTTGCCACGCGTCACCCCAGACAAGACTAATCAAAGACTTATTGTGCTGTCTAGTCATTAATGACTATGAGAAGAACAACATTGATTCAGTTAAGGCTTCATTTCATGTACAAATTAATTAATGAATGTCATGCCATCTGTTAAATTGTCACGATCTAAATTTTCTTTATGGTGTTTCTTTGCTCAATCATACCCCATCATCGTGCATTTTCTTCATTCTCATCACCAAATACCACCCACCCATTTTTACCTTTTTAAGATCAAAAACAATACAATCCTGGCAGACTGTATTATCAACAATAAATATCCAAATATTCGCTGTAAATGTCTTTTGTGATTGTGGAGCATATGTTATTATTATGACATCAGGAATCGAAGAAATAATGAGTTGTTCTGTCCGAAGAGCCCAGCCCAGCCCAGTGTGTGTGCTTTGTCCATTTGCTTTAATTAATTCTCTTACGAGGCCCATTCCATGTCCAATCATATATAATAATACGGGTACGTATATTCCACCTGTACGTAGAGTATAATACGTCAGTTACGTTATACCAATACAATATTACATTAACTTTGAACAAGATCAATAACTGAATATCTGACTGTAAACCAAAATTAATTAAAAATTAATGCTTATTGATATCGTTCAAGATCGACAACATATACGGCAAATACTTCCATACAAATTCATTCATTCCTTCGTTCCTTCATACAGAATTTGGAGAAATTAATTTGTTAAATGTACGTAACCTACTTAAAAACTAAACTCGGATGAGTGGCCAAACGATCTCTTACAGTGAGCAATGGCAGCATGAATTGAGCTCTCTCTAGCATACACTACTTTGCTTATCTCATCTTCAGCTTCACCTTCACCTTCACCTGCAGGATAATTATAATCATTCCCACCTTGTTGTATTTGCAATGAATTTTTATCACTAACAAAACTACGACTTGGACTAGTGCTTGTTTTTAATTTGTCTGATGTCCAACCAAAATTTGTACCCATTGACTTGACCAAACTCTGGTACGTCCGAGGAGGGGGATGAGTCTCTTTAGATCTCTTCTTCTTAATATGTCCACCACTACTAGCACTGGTAGTAGTACTATTGTTTTGAAGGGAAGATATTATCACTTGGTAATGTTTGGTAAATGACGCAAACAGTGATCGAACATTGATGGATCGGCATTTGATCAAGAATTTCATCATCATTCCGCGGTTTGACGTTGTCTTTGCCGACATCTTTTCTTCAGCTTTCCTGAGATTAACAACGTTCAATATAATTTCAACTATATAGGCGTCTCAAAGATTTGAGATGATTGTCTATTACTTGTTACCTGCTCCGTAGCATCTCCAATTTATTAACATTGTTTCCGATCGCCATTTGCCCGCTGCTCTCATGATCAGTTTCATCCATCTCCGACGATGATGTCCCCCGAGTAGTTGAGAGAAAACCGCCGAGCAGATGGTTGACTGCCCGGAACCGTACTCTCCGTTTGATACTGCTGATCTTGTCATGATCAGTTAATCTAGAAGGCTCAGTCTCCGCGGAAGATGAGGACGACGACAAAGACGAAGTTGTTGCTACAGTTTTTGACTCATTTCCGAGACTTTCTAGTACAGTATTTGCGCGTGAAAGAGCAATATTATTAACATTATTCCTGTTCATTTCGGGAACCCTGGTGAATGAAAAGGATATCCGCAACTCCAGTTCCTGATCACCGGATCCGTCATCTTCACCATGGGTATAGGTAGGTCTGGGATGTTCAAGAGCAATCTCAATGTATTCATCGTCGTTGATACTTTCCCCTTCGTCGTCAGAGAAGACATGGAGATGAGCAGAGTTGAAATCGTAACAGCTGAAAGAGAAACTGGCTTCCAGCTCTGGATCTCTGTACATGATGCTCTCCATAATATTAAGTCCTACTAACCAATTAATTTACACAGTGGAGTACCGGTGGAGATGATCAAGTACACTGAAGTAAAGCAAATGAAATTAATAAGGGATTCGAATTGTGATATTTGCATGAACAAACAAGAAAACAGAAATTTCCGATGGGATCTTTTGGATTTGTTATACGAAAAAGAAACGAAAACAGATCAGCAAATGAGAAGAGTTGGTGGTAAGAGAATATCGATGCATGTGCATGGCAGTAACAGATTAATTAGTGGGTAGCTAGCTAGAACTAATATCAATTCAACTCTCAAGTATCGGGAAATTCGATCTATTCTTTCTCTTTGAAGGTTGAAGAAGATTGAGTTGATGAAAGTCGGATCATTGGATTGGTCCAAATAGGACGATAGGTGTTGACGTTGGACCAATTTGTAAGTTGAAAACATGAAATCTAAGAATCCCGTGGGTTGTCAGAAGAATCCAATTCAGCGTAACATATGCAAAATTGTTTTTACGTTATGAATCAAAAATTTTAATTGGGGTATAGACAATGACGGCTTACCTCCTCACCTTACACGTATTAGCATTAGAAATATTAATCTTGTATGTATATGTTAACCCAGCTGTTTAAATATTTATAGACTTGGACCTACCTCCATATAATTATCAATGGAACGATCCCTGGAAATGGATGAGTAATTAAACTGGTTGACGTTTGTTTGTTGTTGACCATGTGGTTCCAAATGTCGTCGTATTATCATGGAGAGAGAGGGGTATCTTTCTATGCTGCTTAAGAAACCGGATGAGATCCGGAAATTCATGTACATGTTAAGCCAAATCCCCATTCTTCTGCCTCTTGATCGAAATTTAATGGTCACGATGTAACTTCTTACCATACAGATAGCATCGTAGTTGTCTCTGTGCTAGAAATTAATACTTTTATTTGAGATTTTACCTACTAATTTTAATTTTTGGGTTAAACAATCGTAACTTAATAATATAGTAGTGTTAGAGTCTCATTTTCAATTGTTCTATGTGATTTGTGCTTTTATTTTTATTTGTTAGGGTGGTAAAGTTTGAAAAGTATGAAGTTTCAAAGGAAAGGAAATTGGTCAAATGAAAGACAAAGGAAATCACCTAATCTCAAATTAATTATCCTTCAAATAATGAATTGATTTTCGTCTCTGGTGGGTGGCAATCTTTTTTCTTACCAAGACCAAATTGCAATAGTTTATATATGTTTGATGATTTGTATGATTTTCTTCACTGTTGAAGATAGCTTTCAGGTCTTTGGAAATTAATAATGAAATCACTGCAGTCCAAGAATTTTATAATAAAAGTTTTGCATAACATTATACAGCAACACTTACATTTGAAATCAATCTGCATGCTTGCATGCATGCATCAATGAAAATTAACAATTTTATCAAGCACTGTAACAACAACTCTCTGCGTCATCTTCTTGAATTCAAAGAAGTCGACGCGGCCTTCACGATTCCGATCAACGGAGCCGATCATTTGCTCAACTCTTCCAATCTCATTTCCTTCGCCCAAACCCAGCTATCCCAATACTATTTGCAATTTCTGTGCAGAACTGAAACTATCTCCGTCCTCGTCGAAAACCTTAAACGCCTCCGACAAATCCGAATCCTCCTGTAAAATATTTTTACCCTCGCTGTCGTTGGTAGCAGCTGCTTCCTCTTCCATATTACCCTCATCTAAATCGAAGAATGTGTCGTCTAACGATTCGTGCAGGGATACGAAATCTTCAAAGCCGAGACCATTGTTACCGGGTTCAACGTAGGAAGCAACGATGGATTCCACCTTCGGGAGCCTGGTGAAGCTCTTTGACGGTAATCTTACCGTCGCTATTCTTGTAGAAGATATCGAAGATGCGGCACAGATGGAGGGAATTGAGACTAGGACAACGTAATCGAAAGGAGGAAGAAAAAGTTCTCCGGCTTAAAATACGCCTGTGACTCGGAGGAGATGAAGCGGCAGCAGTCTCATTATCAATTATTCCACTTCCTCCTATGGGTGCAGCAGCAGCTACTTCCATTGATGATAATGAATTAATCAGTCGAGGTAGCTGCCAGTTGGAAGAAGGACGGACAAATTAATCAGAAAACTTCGAAGACAGAAAGCACGTAGGTAGGAGAAATGTTAATAGAATTATAGAATCCGTGATCAGTATTAGCAACCAAAAATGGAGGTACTATACTATAATATAAGGGGATTATACGTGTTTGGTGGTGTTGAGTTGAGACTGTACTTAGCAATTGGACTGACCATCCTAATCCTCCTCCCATGTGATATTGCGACCATTTCTTTTCTTCCATATGGTGGCACGACTCATACTAACATTTAATTAAAATTAAAATTCGCGGTTAAAGTTGGAACGTGGGCCGTCTTGACTATTCGCCATATGCCATGGGCCACATGCAGAGCTGTCACGTTCCACTTCCATGCCGAACCACGTGGGATTCAGTCATTTGATGTACATTCTTGACCAATGACCAGGTAATTCAGTGGATCGTCCGTAAGTAAATGGATAGATCCAAATAGGTTATTCGGATCTTGGAGCGACGTATTGATAGGGCATGGAGACGCGAAAAATTAGGTGACACAGCACAACACTTTCAGTTCCAGTTAAGTTCGCAACATTTTGGGTTGTCTCGTGACTCGCGAAGCTCACTGGTTCTTTTGCCGCGGCTGCTGTCTTCCCGCTTTGGTTTACTTCAATCTCAGGTAATCCATTCTTTAATCTGTGTTTCTGCCTTCAGTTTCATCGTTTTATTTTTATTTTTATTTTTGTTTTTAATTTTGTACGGTTTATCCTCGTAGCAGCCTGGATCTGTAATCAGTTTCTGCGTTTCTTTTGTTGTTAAGATGTCGTTTTTGTTAGGCTTGTCTGATTTGACGTTGCTTAATTATTTCGCAACCAAAGAATTCGTGTTTTAATGTTTTAGATTTTTATGTTTGGTGTCTTTTACCATCTGAATCTAGATGGTTTTTCAGTTCAAAAGAAAGTAATATCGAATTTTGTTACTCTTAATTAGGGTTAGTTTCCCCTACAAGTTTGATGTAAGGAAGCTATTTTTCTGCTCCGAATTAAGGGTTTTACTTTTAGTTAATATTTTCCGGTTTTCAACAGTTATTTTGCTTACTGTTTATCTGCTTCGAGTTATGGACTCTGGAGCTTGTGCGGATCAATCAGACAAATGCCAAGATTTGTCTCAAAAGATTTCTGAAAAATTGGTTGAAGTTAGTAATAAGGAAGTTATTGAACTGTCAACTGTGGCAGACGGGGCGGCTTCTTTAGAACCGATAACTCCTGTTCCGAAGAGAGAGATTGTTGATGTTCCATTAGATTGTGATTCTCCACTCACCGAGGCTAAGAGACCTACCAAAGTTTCATGCTTAGCTTTAGAAACTAGTAGAAAAGAGGACCTAATTGCTTCTGTTCATGATAGCAGCCCCCGTACACCCAATGGTGTTGTTTTTGACCCATTTGCTCCTGGTCCTGATAACATGGCGATGGCTCCTCTTTGTAAGAAATATGTTGACCAAATGAGGACTAGCGTTGCACGCTGCCTGAATTTTGATTCTTCTCTCAAATTAATGGAAGATGATATGGCATCAATTTCAGATGAGGAGATGTTTGAATCTGTGTACAATAATCTCTTGGAAGCCATTGTTTTGAAGCAGACGGAGGGTCTCCTTGCTGAAATTTCAAACAGTGAATGGGATTCAAATTGCTGCAAGACCCCTCCAGAACCCCACCTAAATGGAATTGCTGAAAGTTGTCCTGGTGCTCCAATGAAGCCCTCTGTAAAAGCAAGGAAGATTGACTTGGGATTATGCAGGAAGCTTGATTTCTGATGATAGAGGTTTGGTGCAGATAGTATGACATGGCAACCATACTTAAATTTTGCACTAATGCATCATGTTGTAGTTTTGAAGCCCTAACTTTTGTTCCTCTAACTTGCGTCTCTGAGGGAATATGTTTTAGGGGGAATCTGACCTAGCTTACAGTGTATTAGTAGTATTGTATAGAATTATTGTTGACGTTAATCTTATTTAGACATTGGCAAGTGTCTCTTTGATCTCGAAAGATGGAAACAAGTATTCCTTCCTTAATTCTTTTGTAACAAACATTGTTTTGCACCGTTGCTTCTCTATAAATTCTGTTTACACAAGTTTTCAAGGTTGATTAATATGATTGAAGTACAAAATTTACATATAGCACAATGTTATAATTTGGAGATGTTACGCACACAAACACGGTAGATTTTCTCCTTGTACATGTAAATCATCAAATCTGAGAATGGTTATTGATTTATATGGTATTTGACAAAACTCAATGTTCAATGGGTTTTCATTCACTCATTGAAGTGGAGGTGTTGTGTAGAATAGAAATTTCTCAGATACGACAGGGGCAATAGCTTTTAGGTGTTTGTTGAATCTGTTTGGTTGGCTGGTGGTCGGGAATTAGATTGGTGAGTTGGCTATCATTGTATTCCTTCTTCGAACATAAGCACACAATTTGTGAGTGATACATCATAGGCAGTTATTCAATTTGTATATTATATTATTATCGGTTTTCTGTGATAGTCTCTCAATATCTTGGATTCACAGTCTTTTATGTTCTGCCATCTTCCTGGTGTCGTAAATCAGGCAATGTCTTCCTTTTTCAATAACCGAACTCCAGACCAGTTAAAAATTTGTGTGGCGCATATAGTTTGCAATTTTTCCTATCCTTGAAATTTTAACTTACAAGGAGAAGTACAGTTCCATTCTATGGATGCCCAAGAAACCTTATTTCCGGTGTTACTGCTGTAGGTGGTTCTTTTTTATTTATTTATTTAATTTCATGTTTATATCTGCACATTTGATGCAAGTGACTACAGAATTGTTTCCAAACCTGGGGGCACAATGGCAACTAGGAATGGTAATAAAGATGTAGGTGAATGTTTTCTTCCTGTACACAATATCTCCCATATGTAATAACAAACATCATAAACCAATACCTGTATACATTAACTTCAGAAAAAAGATAGTCGGAAAAAAAGCTAAAACTAAAGGCTGAAGCATGGAAGATTCCAAACAGGAATAACTCACAACTTAGCCTTGTTCTTGCACTTTTGCTTCTGAATCTTCAAGGCAAGAACAGCCATGGAGAACTGGCAGTCTGAAGTGGCTACGATATGTTTTTTGAAAATCCCCAGGAAGTTTACCCTGCCTGGAATTCTGGTACGCGTCTCCATGACTATTTCGCCATCCAACACATCTCTGATCAAATCACTTAAATTCGATGCCATCTGATCCAACTGAAGTGTAAGCCGCAAGGGAAGAACAGTGGAGCCCCTTGCTGCAATCATTCCCGGATAAATATCAGCCTCCCCAACCTGGTTCCTTTGATACAAAAGCAAACTCTTACCAGAACCATGCTTGAAACTTGCACGGTTTCGATTCCCGACAAGGATTTGCAGATCAAGTGTGAGATTAAGTTGGATATCAACGCCAGGAAATGACACACGGGGAGCAATCCCATCAAGCTTGGCCGATTGAAGCTGAGTTGTCGGTTGTTTCGTCTTGAAAACCGTCAAGGACAGAATCAGAATTATGATGAACAGCAACAACAGAAGCAATAAGATTGCTCCCACGACAACGAGACACAATCTTTTTCTCTGTTTCATGCGGGGAATTTGCTCTTGCTGTTGCTCCTCCTTGTCGTGTTCCGTCATTGATGAGTTTTGGTGAAGATCCAGATTCAGGAGTGTTGTAATGTTATAATGTAAATAGTTATCAAGGAAACTAACGGTTGTAAGTGGAGTTTAAATGCTTAGATGTGAATAACTTGTGATTATGAGGGAGCGAGGTAGTAGGAAGTTGGATGTTTTTAATGCAGATCCACCGGCCACTTCATGTTACCACAAACGAAGCTTTCGTTCCATCACATACGCAGCTTTATATGTCAATTGCCAGGCCAGCTAATATTTCCACGTAATAAAAGATTTTGTTAATAAGGTAAGATTTCCTTTCTCAGCACCACGTAACTAGCATCTCTTTTTTTATTATTATTATTATTTAATTCGCTTTTAAACTGATTACTTGCAGAATCTTTGCTTTGTTTTTGCTCTGCTAGACACTTCCATGTATGGCGAAACAAAATCAACCTCAAATATACTATTTCTAAAGAAGACAGAATTCTCAAAATCTCTTTCCAAAACCACGTGGCTTGGATAGGAGTATGAACTGTGAAAGATTTTTCTTTTTTGTTTTAAATGTTCTTGGTTGTCTTTCTTGACATATATGGTGACAGGGGATGGCGTTAGAATCACTTAAATTTCAACCTTATCGCGAGAAATTAATGTCGGGAAGGCATGGTGCTTAAAAAGTCCAAATTGCCTCATATAATTTGACCTCTGTTCACTTTCTTTGTCTCAACTTCACTTGATTCGGACTCCATCCCCCGGGGCAGAACAATTAACGACAGTCATAATGGTTCTCCCAATGTAACCTTTTCTTCAATTGACCTCACCGGGATGGGAGTGGGATATTGTCAAAGTTTACAGGCAGTGGTATTTTCGCGGCATCAGGGAAAGTCATGACAACAATAAAGACTGTGATTAGAGTCAAAATCAAACGGAAGGGAAATTGGAATTTGTAATTGCATCAAATAATAATCAGTAAACTTTAGCGAAGATTAACTAGCACAGTAGAATTAACAGTGTAATTTGCTATTATAAAATAATAATGTGTGGGTGATAACCATAACATGAAATTAAACTCGTCTATAACAGAAAACAGAACTCTATAGCTTAGTCCTATACTTGCAATTCTATAGCTTAGTCTTATACTTGCAATTCTGATCACTAATCGTACTATTAGAAATAAACACTGTGAAATCACAAGTAGAAGTCGCAGTTACTTTAATCTTAATACCCAAAATGTTGACCTTCCCTGAAATCTTGGCTTTAGTACTGAGCGGCAGCGAACCAGCAGTAACGTCAGGAAACAACTGCGAATTACCCAGAAGCCGGTCCGCCCAAACGGTCACCGTCACATTCATTCCCGACGTTTTATCAGCCGAAATCTTGCCTGCTGGAATCGGAACTTCTCCTACTTCATCTTCTCTGTAAATAATAAAAGCAGAGCTGTTTTTGTACTTGAGTCCAACCTTGTTTGGGTTTTTAATGGACAGACTAACGTCCAGACTAATGTTCAGGTTAACTCTCATTCTTGCCATGTCGACAGCGACATCGAGATCTTCCAGACTGACGGAATTTATGTTCATCACCGGACGTTTGGCTTTGAACACAGTTAACGCCAAGATAACGATGAGTAATACTATGGCGAGGATCGTCACCGTCACCCCTATACAAATGTTCCGTTTCCGATGACTCCGTCCAGCTTTAGTTGCTTTTCCCTTCTTTGATTCCACATCCATCCTCGTCTTCTCTGTGTTTTCTAATTCCACAGGGATGCTAAAATGTTGTTCCGTTAATGCCATTATATAGTAGTAGTGTGGCAGTTTAATTTTCAAACATTTGATTAGTATTCAGTAATGACGTTGTTTTACTACTAGTCACGAGTCTACTCTATTCTATTAACAACAGCTAACAGAGCTCTTAAATTTATGGTTAGGCTGTCTAAATTCAATTACGAAGCCAGTTTGTTCAATATTGGCATATCCTAGCTAGCAAGGGTCGTGATCGAACTTAATTAATTAGTCGTAATTCCGAAACAACACGTTCTGTACGCTGAGAATTTTGAATTTCTATTGCAGTAAGTCCATTAAACGTTAGGTATGGGATTGGCTCAATAATTTTTGTTGATTAATTGAAAGATTATTTGCTTCTAGAAGGATAATTAAGAAAAATTGAGAAATAAAAAAAAAAAAAACACCTTCTAGAAGAACCTTTATGACTGGGTCACATGGCAGCCAAACCATTACAAAAACATTGAATTTCTATGTCTCACGCTGTGTAGTTCTAGTATTGTTGTATTAGTACTTTCCGATGATGGTGTATTAGTGTCAAAGTAGTACGAAAATTGAAATAAATGTTTGTAAAGTATGGAATTTATCAATGAAACGCAGCTGCAAATGGATTAATTAGAAGGGTCAAAGGCTAGATGCAGAATTGCGGATGGTGGTCGGGTCAGGTGATGGCTACCGTGGTAAGGGGAGTAGCTGCAGTATTCTGTGCTGTCCACGCGAGTGATTGTTAGGTGCGAGTGACGGGTGGTCGGGTCACCGGAGGAAGGAGGCGGGGAATTGGGTCTTAAACTGACAAAAAGATTAGAATTTAGAAAATAAAATTATATTCAGAGAGAAAAATATGGAAGACGAGGATTCGGGTTTGCTGAGTGGTGGCGGTGCTGCTGCTGCTGCTGCATTCGAACAAAGGGTTTTGGAGACAGTGAAGAGATGCCAACAGCGACAGCACAATCCTGTTATGTGGGCAATGGAATTGAGCAAGTGTCTGAAATCAGGTTCTGTTGTTGAATTGGGAGAGATTTTGGTTTCTCATCTATGTTTCCAAAATAATCATCCTTCTCTTTGGAAGTTTCTTGATTATGCTCTGTCTTCTAATCTTCTCTCTTCAATTCATGTGCTCTCACTACTTACTGCTCGACTAATTCCTCATCGACGATCACAACCTCAAGCTTTCCGGCTTTATCTTGAACTCCTTACTCGATACGCTCTTGCTTTTCATCCCGTCGCCGCTGATTCTTGTAATCTCAAGTATGTGATTTCCCGTTATTAGAAAAATAAAAAATTAAAAGAGTTTAAACTGTGCAGATAGATAAAATATTTTATCAAAGGACCGTCATACTATTGTCTTGCTGTTTATTGCAGGTTAATAGAATCTATTGATGTTTCTCTTCAACTTTCTCAGACTTACAAGGTTCAACTTGTGGAGATTGGACATGCATTTGTTTTGTTCTTTTTCACTATTGTCCTTCGCTTGATTGATAGCGTGTTTGATGATTGGGGACTGCAAATGGCGTCGCTAGGTACATCGACTGCAACTGTTGGAAGTGTAGATGAACAGACTCTGGGCGTTGGTTCTATTGGGAATTTTAGTGTAGAAAATAATGAACATTTTGAACAGATAAGAAGAAAGAATTCTCTCATGGTCATCGAAGTTTTGAATAAACTTATGGAAAGTAGAAAAGCTATGGTTCCACTTCGCCTTGTTCACTTCAACATGTATGTGTTGCCATCTTTGTCTCGCCTGCCTTCAATTTGCCTCTATTGATGATGTTTCAGAACTTTAGTCATGCTATTGCATTGTCTAGTCATAGCCTTAAATTGTTAATAATTTACTAGCATTGCGTTAAAGAAACCATGTAGCCTGCATCTCTACTGGCCTTCAATCAATTATAAGATTGTTGCCTTTGTTTCTCAATTCATTCACTTTGCATTCTGTTTCTTTTGGCTCTGGAAGAAGGTACAAACACTGAGCAGCGAGACTATGAAATTTTCCAATATAATGCTAGCCCAAGCTTATGTCATCAGTTTAGGCAGATTTGGAACCTCTTAATAATTTATATATGTTATTTGTCCACTTGGTGAGCTGTCATATCTGGGCTGAAATTTGAGTTCAAGGATGGAAGGAGGAGATATGAATAGTTTATCATTGTAGATGATAAATCAATACCTTAGCTGACTGGGGACACAACATTGTCGACCACTTATCACAAACTTGTGCAGGCATATGTTGCAATTTCCATGATACACGGCACATAATATGTTCCCATGTATGTTTTCAAAAAGGTTGATCTTTCTTATACAATTCTGCTGATGTTTGTTGTTAATTCTGAGGGAAACCATTTCATGAAATGTTTGTTGATTGTCATTGTGAATATCATAGGATGATTCGTTAAAGAAAGATTACTTCCTGTGATGTTGTTGCAACTTCAAATTGGCTACCACTACATTTTTCTCAACTTGGTCTACGAAAGAAACATTTGTGCTTAATCTGACCCATTTCACAAATATGATCTCTATCATCCTCTTTTCCTTATCTCCTGTGCTGCTTTTACAGGCCTGAAATGTTCAATGGCCTTCTGCAGAGGCTGCAGTTTCTGGAAACCAACAAGTTGGCATCTGCAAAACTGAAATCTGCAAGCCATCTCTTGTCTTCATTGTGTAATAACATCCAAAATGTTGTGGGTTATGACTACAAGTTAGACAAGCACAAGCTCATAGGAATGCTAATTGATACTAAACCATTGAAGCCAAAGTGTTGTTGTAATTCTGAGTCCAGTTCATCTGCTTGTTGGGTTTCCTTTGATATTTACATGGAGAATGCAATGGATGGGAGACAACTTCCTGTTACATCAGCCATTGGTATACTTACAGGTAAACCTACTTGAAGAGTTATGTCATCGTTATTTCCTTTTTTAATGCTTTCTTGTTTCTGCAAATTTCTATACATATTTGGTTTTTCACATGTTTCCATAAACAAGGTCTGGTTCAAAGCTGCAAGAAATGATAATGTCACAATGTTGATTTCATGAATGCAGAAAATATTAATGCACTCCGAGTACTTAATCGTGCAAGCTGGCAAGAAACTTTCCTAGCACTTTGGCTTTCAGCCCTTCGGCTTGTGCAAAGAGTTGAGGCTAAACCTGTTCTAACTTTCCTTTGATGGACATAAATTATATATGTAGCTGAAATTCCTTTGTGCTCCTTTCTTTGTTGCAGGAACGTAATCCTCCGGAAGGTCCTATTCCACATCTTGAGTCCCGGCTTTGTGTCCTTTTGACTATTGTTCCCTTGGCAATTGCTAATGTTTTGGTTGAAGAGACCAAAATGCAACTTTCTTCACTCCAGGGGGCTGAGACATCTGGGTTTATGGAGACTGGATGTGGACATGGAATGGATAAGAAGAGTCTTGCCTCAAGGAAACAGGGATTAATTTCCTCGCTCCAGCTACTTGGTAACTTCACTGGGCTCTTATGCCCTCCGGCATCAGTCATTGGTGAAGCTAATAGTGCAGCTGCAAAAGCTGCAAGCTTCATTTCTGAAAATGCGAAGAGTGGTTTAGGCAGTGTTAGTCCTAGTGAGACATATCTAAATTCAGGTAAATTGGAAGTGTGTTTTCTTTGCTCATACTGCTTATTACATTTTGGTATTGTATTAATACATTCATGTATCTTTATCTTTTTCTTTCTTCGATGCTTTAATTTCTTTTAAATCCTATACTTGATGTAATATTTAAGCCTTGATTTATGCTCTTTAGCTGGCAACATGAGGCACCTGATTGTGGAAGCTTGCATTGCAAGAAATTTAATTGACACTTCAGCATATTATTGGCCTGGTTATGTGTCCACATCAGCAATAACTCTGTCTGATTTATCACCTGTTCAAAAGTCTCCTTGGTCCATCTTTATGGAAGGATCACCACTAAATGGTTCTCTAGTAAATTTGCTTTTGAGTAATCCTGCTTCAAGGTATGATGAATAATTTCTGGTTTAATTCCAGTATGGGCAGATTTCTTGATTTGTTTTCTTTCTTTTTTCTAAATTACTCCCCTATTCAAGTTTAGCGGAAATAGAGAAGTTGTATCAAATTGCATTAAATGGATCAGCGGAGGAGCGATCAGTAGCTGCAAAAATTCTTTGTGGTGCATCCCTTAGCCGTGGATGGAATATTCAGGTATCACAGTTTTGCAGTGATACTGAAAATTTTAAGTTAGTTGCCTTAAAGGCTCTATTTTTTATATTGTCATGTATTTACTACTCAACAATTTATGTTGCAGGAACATGTGGTGCAGTTTGTGGTCAAGCTTCTCTCTCCTCCAATACCTGCTGGTTATACTGGACCAAGGAGTCACTTAGTTGATCATATGCCCATGCTTAGTGCTATCCTTTTCGGAGCATCCTCTATTGATACCGTTCATATACTGTCTTTGCATGGAGTAGTAAGTAACCTGAAGTACTTGCATTGCTTTCAATGGTTTTATGTAGTGGATCTGTGGTGTAATTTAATATGCCTTTGAATTCTTGCCAATATAGAGTCATTTCAATTTTATAATTCGCACAAGATGCACATTATCCTTATTCGTCATAAGCAAACTATTTCTCACTGTTATTATCAGGTAATCTGCAGGTTTGCCATGTTTAATTGCTGCTTTTGGAATGCAGTCTTTCATATCAATGAAGTGATTTGGTGTAATGCCTGAGTCATTATTTATTTATTTATTTGTTTATTTTTTATAGCATACAGGCACTCTTCAACTTGGTTTTACCTGTTTTGAGAAAATGTTTGATGACATTTTGATTCATTCAATGACCTTATCCAGTATCTTTACCAGTAGATATTTAAGTGGCTAAATATGATGTGTAAAATAACTTTTATGAGAAGACAATATCTTGGCAAGAACCTTTGAATATGCATAAACCAAAATTATATCAGAATATGAATTCAGAAAAATCCCAATCATTGGTAACTAGTGTTGTTATCCTTGACCCAAAAGTCTAAACTTTTAAGGTAATGATCCATAAATAGTATTAAAGCTCTAACTTATTTACGTTTGAACTGAAAATTTGCCTGAGTTATGTACCTAAATGATGTTGGAACACTGCGACTAGGATTTCAGTAAACTACTACTTGATTTATTTTTGTCAAATGAACATAGGAAGTGAAAAAAATAAGATCAGCTAATTAAAGGTTACAATTATTTCATCCTATTTTTTCATTACAGGCCTAAGTTGTAGGTCAAATGGTACATTTTGTAAGGTTAAAAAAGAAAGTTGCGGAATTGTCAAGTCTTAGTACGCCTATATAGTTGATCTGATCTCTTAGCTGGGTGAAATTTTTCTGTTGGAGGTTGCCTAAAATCTTAGGTTCAATATTAATGTGAAAGGATACCAGCATATGTCTTTCTGAGAGGTATATTTGGTAAAATAAAATTTCACGGCAAAAAGGTTTTTGATGGAATCATGAGCTCTATTACATTTTTCTTTTCAGTAAAATATAATTCCACAGAAAAAAAAGTTTTGGATGGAATCATGAGCTATATTACATTTTTCTTTTTGGTAAAATATAATTTCATGGAAAAAAGGTTTTTGACAGAATCATGAGCTATATTACATTTTTCTTTAAGGCCATCATTGTTCCATTGTAGTCCAAAAATTTTTGTTTGATGAAACAGGTTCTTTGTTGAGTTGGTTTAGGTTAATGTGGGGGCCATTCAAAGGAAATTATGATTTGAACTCATGATGCTGTATGTCTACTAGATCTGGATCCATTGGATGTTGTTTTTTCAATTTCTCAGTTCAGTTATTGCGTTTGTTTAATGCCCTTATTCTCATCTGATCATTTCAGCCCGAGGTCCATATGCATTCTTATGGATATCAAAATTCCTGTTCTTGCAGATTCCTGAAGTTGCGGCATCTTTAATGCCACTTTGTGAGGTCTTTGGATCACTTGTACCAACATCAAGTAACAAATCCAGTGCAGGTGATGAGCCTTCAATTTACATGGTCTTTTCTTCTGCATTTCTCTTTCTTCTTCGGCTATGGAAATTCTATAGGCCACCTCTTGAGCAGTGTATCACTGGTGGAGCAATGCCGGGTGAACTTACTCTGGAGTATCTTTTGTTACTGCATAATAGGCACACTGTCTCACATAGTTCTGTTGTCCGAGATCAAATGAATGGCAACTTGGACCAGCTTGAATATGTGTTAGATAAGCCCATATATATTGATAATTTTCCAAAATTACGTGCCTGGTATTGTCAAAACAAATCATGCATTGATTCAACAGTATCTGGTCTTTGTAGCGGCAATCCTGTTCATCAAGTTGCTAATAAGATTATAAATATGATTTACTCAAAAATGACTAAAAGTGGGGCCTCATCGGGTAGTTCTTCAACCCCTCCTACCTGCAATGCATGCGAGTCAACTGAAAGTATTGGAGAAGATTACCAGAGACCTATGCTTCCTGCATGGGGAGTGCTGGAAGCAATCCCTTTTGTTCTCGAGGCAATTTTAACCGCTTGTGCCTATGGAAGGCTTTCATCTCGGGACTTGACAACAGGTTAGTTATAGGCTATCTTAACTTGGTTCTGAGGTATACATATATTTATATTAATGCTATGTTAGGTCACTACTTACAAGCTGTTGATTGCTGGCAGGCCTGAGGGACCTTGTGGACTTTTTGCCTGCATCACTTGCATCAATTATTAGCTATTTCTCTGCAGAGGTTACTCGTGGCATATGGAAACCAGTTCCAATGAATGGAGTAGATTGGCCCAGTCCAACGGCAATCCTTCCATCAATTGAATATGAAATAAAGGAAATACTTGCTGCTGTAGGTGTTAGTGTTCCATCCACTTCCTTTGGTAAGTTCTGCCAACTTTTCTTCATGTATGATATATGCTATGCTATTGTTATGAATATTCAATTAAAGCTGTGCAAAATAATAGGTCACTTTTCTATGATAAAATGTTGTATGCAAAACAACATAGAGACACTTTCTCTTGCTAAAGTTTTATTGAAACCTTTTGGCAGGGACATCACCTCTAATGCTTCCACTTCCAGTTGCAGTTCTTGTCAGTTTAACCATTACTTTTAAACTCCAGAAGAACCTGGAGTACATCCATGCTGTTGTAGGACCGGCATTAGAGAACTGTGCATCAGGTTGCCCCTGGCCTAGCATTCCTGTAATCGGCTCTCTGTGGGCACAGAAGGTCCGCCGCTGGCATGACTTCATAATTTTATCGTGTTGCTGCTCTTTTTTCAGGCAAAACAAAGAAGCTGTTGCCCAGCTCCTGAGAAGTTGCTTCTCATCATTCCTTGGGTCCCTTGACGTTTCTTCTTTGTTGAGCAAACAAAGCAGTGTAAATAATTTACTGGGCGGCGTTCTTGCAGATGGTTCTTATTGTCTTTCCCAAGCACCTGGATTTCTTTACCTTCGCTCTTGCAGGACAATACATAATGTCTACCATGTGAGTGACGTGATTGTGGGGCTGGTAGCAGAGTATGCTCGGGAAGCGGCTGCAAGATGGGCAAGCTCAGACTTACACCGATTGAAGTCTAGTCAAGCATCATTGTCCATCGCCACTTCCAAAGCAAGAGAAGTCGCTGCATTGGGTGCAAGCCTCTTGTGTGTCACCGGCGGATTACAGGTCATCCAAGAACTGTACCGGGAAACTATACCAACCTGGTTGCTATCGTCCAGAGATGAAAAACAAGGCAAGGTAAGTGCTGTAGCGCGTATAATGGAAGGGTACGCAATGGCATATATGTTAGTTGTATCTGGATCATTGATATTGGGAGTGGGTGACACACCGTCCTCATGGGCATTCTCTAAGAGGGCACGTATTGTGGGAATTCACTTAGATTTTATAGCGAGAGTACTGGAAGGGAACATATTACTTGGATGTGATCCTGCAACTTGGAAAGCATATGTTTCATGTTTAGTAGGTCTAATAGTAAGTTCAGCTCCGGCGTGGATCAAAGAAGTGAAGGCGGAAACATTGAGGAAATTGGCAAGTGGGTTGAGAGGATGGCATGAATGTGAGTTGGCCCTTTCTCTTCTTGAAAGAGGAGGTGTCGCATCTATAGGATCTGTAATAGATCTGTTAAATGTAATTTAGTTCAAGGGAATTCACCATTAAAATGTAAAGAAAGATGGATCATATTTTCTCTGATTTAGACGAGTTATGAATGAAACATGTAGTCTAGTCTAGTGTTCGTTGGTTGGAATGAGGTAGTTGTAGTTGTGGGTATGGGGTGGTTAATAAGAGCTCATCCATCCCATTACCACTGTTAATTATTTTTGTATCATCCCCATCCCCATACCCGTTGGCCATTTCCTTACCCTTCCCGAATGGATGCTCATCCTAATAGAAGAATTCATCATCACTATTAAGCTAGGATTTGTTTAATTATATATTTTTTAAATCTCATCTACTCTATATAATATTAAAAAAATAAAAGGATATATATATATTTTTAATATATATCCACATAAGTGGTATGACACGTGCGAGAAAAGGCCAGATCGCCACAAGACGGATCAGAGGGTATGGTGGTGGCTGACAGATTTGTGTTCGTAATGTAAATTGAAATTAAAAATTTGAATTTACAACAAGAAGCCCTAATTTAATTCAAAATCTCCTTTTTTTCCTCTCCTTTTTAATTAATTTTAATTTAAAATATTCATTGTCAGCCGATACTTTCATACAGAACCCTTTCTCTTCTATTCTCCCCAAAATCTGCCCTCTTCGTCTTCCTATCTCCTGCTCATAATTCAGACTCGCGCATATAAAGAGAGCAGGAGGGAGTAATATCTTCAGTTCAGTGGATCAATTTTTAAATTTGATTATGTTTTTTGTTGCTGGGGTGTAGTTTGTTTTTAGGGTTTTTGTTAATTTTGGTTTAAGTTGGATAGTGATGGAGGGATTAGGAAGGAGAATATCGGCGAGCCCAAGGCCGTGTTCTGGACGGAGAGTAGTGGCGAAGAAAAGGGTTCGTGCTGATGGATTCGTGAACAGTGTAAAAAAGCTTCAGAGGCGAGAGATTTCCTCCAAGAGAGATCGCGCTTTTAATATCAGCAATGCCCAGGAAAGATTTCGCAATATGCATTTGGTGGTACAAACTGCCAACACTCTAATCTATCTTGTTACTGGATTTCTTGATTATTCGCTTTATATTGATTTAGCTGTGAAATTTAGGGTTTTGTTTTTAAAGTTAATTTGTGTTCATCAGGAGGAATATGATACCCATGATCCCAAAGGACACTGTCCGTTTGTTTTGCCCTTTTTAATGAAGAGAACTAAAGTAATTGAAATTGTTGCCGCCAGTGATATTGTTTTTGCTCTTGCTCATTCTGGCGTCTGTGCAGCTTTCAGTAGAGGTACAACTAATATCAACTGGAATCTTATATTATAAGTTATTGAGTCGAAATAAAGATAAGATTATGAACTTAAAAAAAACGCTTATTTGAATTCATTATCTCACTGTTGGGTGTTTGGTGTTTTAAATGCAGAGACAAATAAGAGGATTTGTTTCCTGAATGTTAGTCCTGATGAAGTCATTCGAAGCTTGTTCTATAACAAGAACAATGATTCACTTATTACTGTTTCTGTTTATGCTTCTGACAACTTCAGCTCTTTGAAATGCAGATCTACAAAGATTGAGTGCGTGCATGTCTTCCCTTTTTTCTATTTCTCTTTTCTTTGGCAATCCCCTAACCTTAAGCTGTTTTTTTTTTTGTTTTGTCTAACTTGTTAGATATATAAGGCGGGGTAAGCCGGATGCCGGTTTTGCTCTTTTTGAGTCAGAGTCCTTGAAGTGGCCTGGCTTTGTGGAGTTTGATGATGTTAATGGAAAGGTGCTAACTTACTCTGCACAGGATAGGTATTTTCCAGCCCCAACATGTTCCAATTTAATCTCATCGAATGTATGTCTAATTATTATTTATGTTGACAGTGTTTACAAGGTGTTTGATCTCAAAAACTATACAATGCTGTATTCTATATCGGATAAGCATGTGCAGGAAATTAAGATCAGGTAATCTCTTTCTATGCTGATTGTTGCATGTTTCTAGCATTACTGCAGCAGTGAATTATCCTTAGCCCTTGTTATTTTTCTTCATTATGCTTCTTATGTGTTCATCTCATTCTCATATGTCTGCTTTACCTGTAACAGTCCAGGCATCATGCTATTGATTTTCAATAGATCTACCAGCCATGTTCCTCTCAAGATTCTATCTATAGAAGACGGGACAGTTCTCAAGGCCTTTTACCATCTGCTTCATCGAAATAGGAAGGTGGACTTCATTGAACAATTCAATGAAAAGCTTCTTGTCAAGCAAGAACGCGAGAATCTCCAGATTCTAGATGTAAGTTATCTATGGTCTCTTATGGCATCTCACTTGCAGCTTTGATGCTTATGTGCCCTTAAATGTAGGCTTTATTGTGTATAGGTGCGAAATTCTGAGCTGATGGAAGTTAGCAGAACTGAATCCATGACTCCATCTGCATTTATCTTTCTGTATGAGAACCAGTTGTTCCTTACATTCAGAAATCAAACTGTTGCCGTATGGAACTTTCGTGGAGAGCCTGTAACTTCGTTTGAGGACCACCAATTGTGCAATCCTGACTGTAACACAAATAACATCTATATAACAAGCGATCAGGATCTTATTATATCTTACTGCAAGGCTGAACCTGAAGATCAGTGGATGGAAGGAAGTGGTAATTCTCTTGCTTCCCTTTAGGTGATGAATATACTTAAAACTATACACTGGTGGATTATAATTAGCTCTAGAAATTTCATTTAGCCTAAGTTTATTACCTTCTGACTAACAATTGTTAGTGAAAAAGGGCTCTTATGGCATAGTGGAATTTACCTTTAGACAGCCTGTTGGTCACTCATCCGTTTTCTGAGCCCACTTCAGTCTCATTTTGTACTATCTATATTTATTGCATTTGCTTACTTATATTTAGAACTTCATATGGTTGAATTTGGTTGCAGTTTGGTGGTTAAGTAAATTGCCTGAGAATTCACATGGGCTGTTGTTTTGTGAAGGGAATTGGGTTATTCATCTCCTTTCCATAAGTCGTGGGCCTATTTCTGAGACTTATTCCTACAAACATCGAGTTTTCTGGTGGGAAATTAGACTGTATGAAGTTAGAGAAAAAGATGAATATTAATTCTGATTTGAGAACATGTTCTGGGACATAACTGCTGTATGAATTTTGGATTTTCTGTAAACAGAGAAGTTGCCACCACAGCTTTGCTTAGAAATACAGACCTGTAGTTGATTTCTGTTGTTGATTTTAAATAACTTGCCGATGAACTCGTTTGTATGATTCAATCAAGAGAATATTGTTTCTGATGCAAGCTATTTATTTATCTATTTGGATGCAGCTGGATCAATTAATATCAGCAGTATTCTGACTGGGAAATGCCTTGCGAAAATAAACCCAAGAAATGGCAGTCTTAAGGGTGATGAGTGCAGCAGCAGTAGTTGCAGCTCAGGGAAGTTGAATCAATCATCCCATGTAAGAAGTACGGTTACAGAGGCTTTGGAAGACATAACTTCTCTTTTCTACGATGAAGAGCGGAATGAAATATACACTGGAAACAGACACGGGCTTGTTCATGTATGGTCTAATTGAAAATCTGATCATTGCGCCGAGCTTAGCTCAATTGCAGATTGGATAACTTAGTGTATTCATTATATCAATTAGAGAGCTTAAATTTGTATCCTTAGAATGATCAAATTGGAATGCAAACAATTTATAGATCAGTTTTTTTATTATATAGGCTGCTGCGGCTTGAGATGGAAGTGAAATCCTGCAATATACCACTGTATGTACACTAATTTTAATTGTTTTTCATTTGCTTTCCAGACTTAAAAAGGAAATGGAAAATCAATTATTTTCCTGGTAGTTTTAAGTCTTGTTTTAACACTTAGATGTTTAATAGCCAATCCCTATCATTATCACTCCATGCTCGAAGGTCTCTTTCAGGATCAGCCCAGAGGAGATCACACAAGAGACCTGGATCTGGCACGTCTATTGGCCTTTTTAGGTCTCTGATCTGATCTAAGCTTTACATTTCCGGCGAAAGTTTGCTATGCATGCACCACGATGAGTGCAGCAACAGGCAAACAGTGGAAACAATCTGTAAATGCCTGCCATGACGAACACTGAAACAATGCTTGCACTCGTCATAGAGTCCGTATATTCTGTTGATGGTTGCACATTCGCGGTTTCTCCGGAGGGGGAAAATGTTATCTGGGTACTTGATTTTGTATGCAAGGAGAAGGAATGAGAATGATAACATAAATGTTAACGGGGGATTCTAATTCAAGGAGATTAGGCTGAGGGAGGAAGATTTGCTTGGCAGTAATGCACAGTTGGCGGATTTTGAGTTCTTTTGCCTCTGCTATGTCTTCCTTCCGAGAGCTTTTCCAACAAACCTTCGAAGTCCTTTCGTTACTTTTGCCCTTTGTGATTTCTCCTCTTCCTCTACGTTTGATTCGTGTTTTTTTTTTTTTTTTTGCCTTTTCTGTTAATCTCATTTTTCATACCGAAAATGTGCTCATTTTACATCAATCCGATCAACTCGACGGCAGAATGAGAGAATGAAAAGAAAAAGAGAATGAATGAGAAATTTTATTATTAGTCTATTAGCTTATTGGGGATATCGGGAGAGAAGAAAGAAAGTGTGGGATTTCCATGAGAATCGGTGAAGTTGGAGGGAGTGCTGGAAATATATTATGGGAAATGATCATAAAATTACATGTAATTGTAAATTTGACTTGGTTTCAACCGTTGTGATTTTGAGGTTGTCTAATTTGTGATTTTCCTCTCTTTCCTCCCGAATTATATGCAAATTTCAGCCATTTTAATCATTGTTTTATTCAATAATTAAACCAACTACTTGTTAATTACAGATAATTCACATTCACTGATTATGTGAATCCTCACTCTTCAGCCTGAAATAGCTACTGCTGCTAACTCAAGTTGCAGTTCTGAATGGCTAAAATCAAATCAAGCTGCTTGGAAATGAGATAAAAACAAGATGATGATCTCCATAATATATTTCCTATTACTGGTATATGCTACAAGCCGAAAACCAAAAATATAATTATACAACATTGTAACCCACCATGCGCTCGTGAATGTTTCTTAATTAGATATAATTTCCTAGTTCACGGACAAGGTCAATATATTTAACTACTACTACAACAATAGGGCATAAATAACAGCATATTTTTATGGACGGAAACCTTTTGTCATCAAGAAGCAACTCCAGATTCTTTTAGGTTACTTTCCTATGAACATGGATATTAATTCTGCCTGGTATACAATTAGCATTTCAACATCACCTGCGGCAATCACTCAACTTGGAATTTACTTAATAATGATAAGAACAGAAAAAGAAAGACTGTAACACATAATTCGTATAAAGTCCTGCAGGGGAAATCACCAAGATGATGACAATTAACAACTTGACACTAGTGTGTTTAGAGTTTGAACCAAGTCATCCCCTATAACATCACTAAAAGAAAGTGAGTTTCTATTACAAATTGTCCATCTTTTCTGAAGAAAATAGAATTTCATATACTCAGGAACTGCAACTTCAGTATTGAGAATTGTCAAGGCTGTCAAAATAGGGATGATCCATTGCAGCTTTGGCAGAGATTCTGTCTGCTGGGTTGTATTTAAGCATGCTCTACAATATTATCACATCACATAATTAACTCCAGAAATTCAAGCAATAAAAATGGAGATAAAGGTAAGTGCAGTGCAGCCTATGTGATATTTCACCTCTGCTTTTAATACTATAGTTATTCCATTTACCATGGGTACACTTTTCAAGCAACTAATCTAGTTTTACATGGTATGATAATCAAATAAGTAAGATGCTTTCCCTCCAAATCCTAACTGATGACAGTAATTCCTCAGCACAATTGATTGCCTTGATCCTAGGATTTAATGCTGTCATGCTTGTATTTTCTTATCAAAACACAATCGATTAAGTTACTTTAGACTCTTAAGTGTTAGCTGATATTAATATTTCAGTCCAATGGCTGACACAACAAAAGAACAATTACAAGATAATCAACTAAGGTGACCCACATACACATCCTCAACTACAAACAGCCAAAACCTTGTTCCCGACCAAACATGAATCTAAAGCATGACATTACTCAAACTAGTCAAGCTTGATGCTTCCTGAGTCTGATACAAAGCAACAAGGTGGAGAACCAGAGGGTAGCAATTGCTTCGGGCTTAATTGGCAAAAGCTTGATAATTGTCTTGATAACAAAAGGTGATTGTGACGCATTTTTTGAAATCATGGAAACCTAATAAGGCATTTAAGTAGTTTATATACTTTGTGGAATACTACATTAGCATTACAAATACAATGAACAACCAAAATGCATTCAAGAACAAAAATTACCGACAGAAGGTCAATTCCCTCAGGACTCAGAGATGGAACAGCACGAGCCAAGTTTTGCAGCTCCCATACAGGATAGACATGCCAATCCCACAGAGAAGTTACACCTGGCCACTGTTTCTCTGTTGGTGTTCCTAGCAATCTTCAAAGGTAGAGAAAGACAGTCCATTATAATTAAAAAGGGATAACTGAGGTTTCATGCTAAATTCTAAACCGACAGTAGAGAGAACATATTTATCAAATACGATATTCTCAACATAATTGAGCAAGAAGATCATAATATTACAATCAATAAATTTTGTTAAAATGGTAACGAGCAAGAATTAAATACCTGAAAATATGAAGCAATTGCTGAAACTCAGAGTCTCCAGGAAATAAAGCATGCCTTCCAACCATTTCAGCAAAAATGCAGCCAACAGACCACATGTCAACAGCAGTCGAGTAATGAGTCAAACCAAGGAGAACCTCAGGAGCCCTATACCAGAGAGTGACGATCTCGTGCGTACAGCTCTTGAGAGGAACAGTGAAAGCGCGTCCAAGGCCAAGATCAGCGATCTTAAGAATACCTTTATCCTTGTCGAGAAGAAGGTTCTGGGGCTTGAGATCACGGTGAAGAACACCGTGACTGTGACAGTGAGCCACGCCCTTGCAAAGCTGGTAAAGAATGCTCTGAATGAGAGTGGGGGTGGGTGGAGAGAGAGGTCTGGGATTAGGTCCCTTGCAATGAGAATCAATGAACTTCTTGAGATCGGTATCCAAGTATTCAAAGACCAAGTACAAATTTGACTTATTAGCTATTATTACTAATGGCGGAAGCGGAATCGGGACGGGGGTTGTTGACGGTGGTTTTCTGAGAAGAATCGACGTGCTCGACGCAGAGGAGGCAAACAACGCAAAGAGATTGAGAGAGCATTTGAAGAAGAGAAACTTCCCTGAGAGCGGTGGGAGGAATTCCTTCGTCGTCCATTTCAAGCCTGGGTTTTTTCAGAGCAACTAATTGTCCGGTGGTTTTGTCCCTGGCTTTGTACCCTTTTCCATGAGTGCCTTCTCCAACCTTCTCTAATTTCTCGTATTTCTCCATCTGTTCGCTTGATAGATCGATCAATCGCTCCCTCTCCGCAGTGAACTGAGCCGTAGAATTTTGAATTTCAATTCAATGCAATGGCACCGGCACCGGCACCGCTCGGTTAAATTGAAATTTACCGATTATGAAATTGAGAGAGCCGAGAGCACAACCCAACCGAACCCCAACGGCCAAATCGCACGTGCCTCCCTTCCCCACACACCCCAACCACCCCCCAACCCGCCTTTTTAAATTTTGAAATTATTTGAATTGGCGCTGTTTTGCATGCCCTCCAACTTTTATAATATCAATTTAAAAAAATATTATATTAAATTATTTTAAATAAATATCTCTAGTGACAGATGAACGAAGTAAGAAACCACCTTTGAGTCATAACAGATGGTGAACATGATCACCATCATGACAACCATGTGTGTGTGCGCGCTTGCTTTTATATGTGTATGTGTATGTGTATCATCATGTATGTATCCAAAAAAAATGTCAATTAAAAATAAATTTTATTGTTCCGTCTGCCTCCAACAGACAGCATCTGCAAATGTAATTTCTGGAACACTGTTAAGTAGTATCACAATGCCAACCAAGAAAGACTCCAAAACTGAATTTTATTGTTTTACATCTTAAACCGCTTGCTTTTGAGTTCAAATCAATCTAGCGAATGATCCATCTGTTCTGGTTTTAGATCTCCATAGATCCTAATAATAATTAGCTCTCCACTGCTTCAATGAGACTTGGCTCGTAGTCATTAGGAGCCACGTATCCATGGAGATTCATGAAAGTTGCTGCCACATTGGCAAGCCCAGCACCGGGAAGGTCCTCGCGGAACCTAATATTAGCTGGCAGTCCAGGACCTCCAACTGCAATAGGAACCTGTACAAGAAATTAATATTCAGATTAAATTCTTTGTGTGACATTAAATCTTCTAATGAAATGCAAGTCCAGTAAATTTCTCCGGCCTTTTAGTGAAATGCATCCTGCATCGTGTCATTAACCACCCAAAACATAATTTATAAATTGCAGATATTCAATCTCCAGCCAATTTGAATAACAAACGCTTAGAATTTAACTCCCCGGATCAACATAACCAACTTTACAAGGCTCGGAGACATCCAACTCCTTTTACCATTTTCTATCAGTTTATTAAAACATTTCCAGTAAAGTTCAGAAATCTTACAGGTTGAAGAGTGTGAGATGTGAGTATTTGAACTTTGCCATCCTTGTCAACACTAGGCTCTCCAGATTTGTTCCTCTTGACCATGTCTTCAGCATTTCCATGATCTGCAGTAATAAGATATATTCCACCCACTTTCTCTATTGCATCAATGATGATCTGCATTCGAACAAGATCCGATTAAAAAAAATAGAAACAAATACAATCACTGCCATGCCACCATCAATCAATCAATATTCAGGATCTCACCCATGATAAATATATGTAACCACATTTGGACCAGTTGATATTCAGAAGTGCAAAGCTACAACACATTCACAATATAACCATCATACCTTGACGGCCTCATCAGCGGCCTTGCATGCCACAACTGTTGCCTCAATATCTCCTGTATGCCCCACCATGTCTCCATTAGGTAGGTTAACACGAACCTAACAAACAACAAAGGAACAAGTCAATCAGGTCAACTTCAACAGTCTGCCTTTAAATATCACCTCATTAAGTCCATTAGTTTCAATTACCTGGTGGAATCTGCGACTAAGGATGGCCTCCTTTGCTTTTTCAGCAATCTCCAAGGCCTTCATCTTGGGCTGGACATTGAATGTAATTCCAACATCACTAGGAATTTCTACATATTCCTCCATTTCCGGGTTGAAATACCCAGAGCGGTTTCCATTCCAGAAGAAAGTGACGTGTCCAAATTTAACAGTTTCACTGCATATAAAATTATCAGCATTGTAACAGCAATTAAAGGGTGTATGTATGAACAGAAGACAAAGGATTTTCAAGCCATAGAACTATTTGGACAAAAATATTTCACATACATTTTTTAAAAAAAATTCACAAAAAGGTCAGCATACAAAATAAACAAATCAGATATTCATCCTACATACACAAAAGCTGCTACCCACATTAACACGTAAACCAATTCACTCGGGATTGGCAATCTTTTCATTGTAAAGGCTTATCAGACCTTGAGTTAATTGACTTTTGGCAATGGACAAAGTTACAACGTCAACAAAGTTATATCATCTTATTAACCTAATTAAACTGAAATAAATTCAACTTTGAACTTCAAAGAAACCTGCCAAAAGGCAATGTGAGAATATGAAGGGCAACAAGCTATGGTTCCACAGATATCCCCCAAATAAGTAAATTAACTGATACTATCTTTCAACATCCATCAAAAATCATTTGGAGATTTACGTAGATTGTTGATTTATGTCCAGTGCGGTGCGGTTCAAATGCCAAAGAAAATTCAGAATGCAATAGATGTTTGTGTGTAAAAGCATATTCTTAGTACATATTGGTAATATGAGACAAACTCAGTTGCAACTCACCTGCAAGCAAAAGTACGGACACCATTATGCACTAGATATTCACCAGATGTTCTTTCTATCTCTGGAGGAGAAACAAGATAATGGCTGGGAAGTTTCAACTCCCCATCATATTGAAGCATTCCAGCATAACGGATTTTAGGGAATCGAACTCGATCAAATTTGTCAAAATCTTCATATTCAAGTGCCTTAGCAAGCATAACCATTCGATCTGCTCGGAAGTTGAAAGTAACAACTGCATCACCATCCACTATTGGACCCACAGCCTTTCCATTCTCATCAACAATAACAAACGGAGGTAAGTACTGGTCATTTGCCTTGGGCTCTTCCCTCAGTTTCTTGACAGCTTCAACTGCACTTCTAAACTTGTGGGGGGCTTCTCCAAGAACTTGGGCATCCCATCCACGCTTCACAACATTCCAGTCATTCTGCAGAAGTCCAATTAATGTAATTAAATTCACAACATAGTTATGTGGGTTGATCCTAGCTTAAAGATGAGTTAGCTGATGGAATCCAGAATAAATAGACTTTTGACCACAAACTAAGAATGACAAAATAAAAAAGAGCACAATAACATACAACCCAGAAAGAAAAAAGAAACAAAGGGTTGGTAGAAAGAGCAATACAAGTAATAGTTATAAAAGGTCATAGTTAAGCATGTAAATGTCCCAAGTCTATACATATTTCATACCTCATAGCGATCCATAGTAACGTACATACGACCTCCACCAGATGCGATCTGTGCATCAACACCTTTTGCACATAATTCTGCAAGATCTTTTTCAAGAGTTTCTACAAAGCCGACACTTGAACCATCCAAAACATCACGCCCATCAGTAAGAACATGAACGCGAATTCTTTTGGCTCCATGCTCACTAGCTCCTTTTAGCAACAACTGCACAAAACAAACACAACAAAAATGAAAAATAAATATTCCCAATTGAAGAAGATCAAGCCCAGACAAAATGACACAAGTACCCAAGTATAAAAGCTAACCTGTAGTTGATCAAGCCTGGAGTGTACACCACCATCACTCAATAGCCCAATGAGGTGCAATGTGCCAGTTTCAAAAGATTCCTTAATGTATTTAAATCCTTCTCCGTCATAGATTTTTCCAGAGGCCAGAGCAAGGTCAACAAGCTTTGCACTACATTCAGATTTTAATAAATCTCAGTGATTTCAGCTAAAGTTCACATATTAAAAATAAAATTGGTAAAACACTCTTTCAACTTCAACCATAATACATATCCACAATCAGAAGAAAATTATATCACAAAGTGCAATGCAACAATAAACATCTCAACTGAGTAAACAGAGTGGCAACATTCCACTCTAAATACTATCTATAGTTCTTATTGTCCCAAGTTTTTAGATAATCATATAGTTGAAGATTGACATCATAAATCCCAATTTTGATAATCATACAATTAAAACCCTAACAGTTTCAATTGAAGCTTTCGCCAACAGTAACCACTAAATTTGAAGCATACGTCGGAATATATAGCTCTTTTCACGGGATTACGACATTGAAATAAAAAAAGTATGAAAGAAAATCACCCCTGAGCATAAATACGACCAGCTCCAAGTGCATTATGACCGACTTCACTGTTACCCATGTCATCTTCTGTTGGAAGCCCCACTGCTGTACCATGAGCTTTGATCAACCTCCATCTTTTAGGCGCAGACTTTCAGGACAAACAGATGACATTTGTCAGTGGAAAGATAGATAAAACCAATAAGCAACAGTAAATACAGATGCTATGATTCATCAGATCTATGTAAAACAAGTCTAAAAACAATTCATTACGTGGGATTTGTAAATTTAATGAGCAAATAGATGTGGATATTTTATGGATCCGTCCAAGAATTAACATTTTAATAGAAAGCAAGTTCCAACAAAATGAAAATTGAAATGATGTATTGAGAAAGAAGAGATAAACTGCAAAATTAACAGCAATAAAAATGATGATGAGATGATTAAGAAATAGAAAAGGATATTAATTATACCTGCTTTAAAGAATCCATGGTGGGAGTTTCAGCAACGTGGATGCAGTTAAACCTATCGGGCTTGAACTCACCCCACCCATCCAAAACGACGACGGCAACAATATTATTCCTTGAGAAGTTTGGATGTTCTTGCAAGTTGAAGGCTGAACTACCCATCTCTTTCTCTAACTCTAACTCTAACTCTGATGATTATGGGATGGAGATGGACGATTTGATAATCAGTTATTCCCGCGAATCACTAAAAATAAGATGATAATTTTTTTTATACTAATTGCAATTATCAATACTGCAAATAAAATACAAATCCAAACACCATTTCATTTCTTGTATTCTTTGCGTTTGCTTACCAATTTGTATTGGATGCGAATCAGACGTCTGCTCAAAAGCGAACAAAGAAGACAAACCCTTTTTTGAAACAGGCTATCCCTCACTGTGTGTGTGTGTGTGTGCGCGCGCGGGGGTGCGTGTGCGTGTGTATATAAAGAATAGATCTGTGTAATATTAGCAGTACCAATGCCCCGCCCTGCCGTTTGGATCTAGAAAAGCAGGACACGCGACCGAAAACCGCAGCCAACACCATGACCAGCCGTGATTATATGCTTTTCTAGAAATTAGAAATTAAAAAATATTTCTAACCGCGAATATTCTATTCAACACCGTGATCAGCACGTGACATCTTTATCTAGAAAATGGAAATTATAAAAATATTTTTAACCACGGTCCACGAATATGCTATTATTATTCTTTGTTTTTTTTTTTTTTAGGTGGTATATAGCAGTTAACTTTCTATTTTTCCATTTTTATGCCATTGGTTTGGTAGTCTTACTCTTTACAGCGCCATTTTTTTTTATGTGCCACCCGTTGTTGACCCTGGTAGTAGGTCACAGAGCATGCTATGTTGAAGATTAATATTTATTAATTACGATTGACAAATATTTTAAGAAACGATTAATGTAGTATTTATGTATATGATTCTTCATCTTATGTCAATGTCTGCAAGCAAGCAAGCAAGGCACCACCTTGTAATAATTTACGTTTTTGATGATGCTTCTTCACTTGAATAAAAAGTGATGTGGGAGATGCAATGCACGAACGCAACTTCACCGTCATGGAGCAGGCCTTCGTTTATGATAATGGATGATGCATCACCATTATTTTCAATTTCAATTGATATATTAAGCAAGTGATGCCCCGAATAATGGAGTGTCATCACATTATCACTGAAGCTACCTTCATAAACTTAATTGAAAAACATAAAAATTAATTTGTTAACAATACACTTTGTGTTTTTGTATTTTATTTAGACATACGATGTGGATCGTTGTCAAACAGAGCTGGGTAAGCGTG